>CM042834.1:182401221-182851221 GCA_023653725.1 Bungarus multicinctus
GAAAACATGATTGTGTCACTCAGCCATGAAATGCACATTAAGGCTGCCGAATTACGCACACTTAACTGGAAGTGCTCACTGGTTTAAGAGTGTGATCTTAAATGTTTACTTGGATAAAAGAATCATTTACATAAGTTTCCCTTGCAAGTAAACATGGTTAATTTAAGATACTTGACTGTCCCCATAATAACATTTTATCTCTTTTCCTCTTTCTCCAGCAGTCTGACATTAGTCTATTTTCAGTTTAATCACAGAATATTTTTCACATATACTAACATTATTGCTTAATGAACAGTGTTGATTTCCAAAAGCTGCTAAAAAAAAGACTAACAGATGTTTTAATATTTCAGAACCATCTCTCTTTGCATTCATAAATATCTAATTGAGAAATGATTAAATACATCTCTCTACAAGCGCTGATCACATTTGTGCCTTGTTTTTATTTCTGAAATTGGACGAGTCATTCAGGGATATAACTGTCCCCCGCCTATTTTCTTTATTACATCTCTGTCCATATAAAAATGTATGCAGCTCTTGATAAATGACTAAACAGTCAGCTTAGAAAAGCGATCATGTTGCCTACTATGACTGAAATAATTAAGATATAGTACCTTAAATAGCAATTTCTTTTCTGTATGGTCAAGTTAATGGTTAGGCATGAGTTGTTGCATTAAATGCATGAAATGAACAGCTGGGATGAAAGACATGCATAATTGCAACAAACTTACAGCGGCTTTGCTATCTTAAACTCAAAACTTGTCTTCTGCTAACAACAGAAAACACAAGTAATTAGGAATATGTACTCTCTGGAACTCCTTAATTCAGCATTTCTTGTTCTTCTACAAACAAACTCTTCTGGTTTTTGTAACAATGAATGTGCAACATGTAGACATCATTGGTGTTTATTAGAGCTGTACAAAGTGTTTTAAAGATTTGCACATTAGTCCAAATGAAGAACCTCTTTTAGAATGATTAAAACAGCTGTTGGAAGTTGCCTTGTGTTCATAAACACGCTACCATTTCATTTTGGTGGCCTTGGAGGAAATGGGGATACTGATGTGCAGATTATTATTACTATTTATTAATTTGTTTGCTGCCCGTGTCACCACAAGTACAGATGTTTTGGTCATTTGCTTCAACTTTTAATGTATGTAATTTTGATTTGTGCTTTTTATCTATTGCTTTTAATGCTTTTATCTATTGATACGTGTACTAGAATGACTATAGCAACATGCCAGAACAGTTTCCTTGCTTGCTGGTCTTGTCATCAAATACATTGTGATCATGATAAATAGTCCCAATTCTAACACAAACGGCTAAAGCATCAATGATATTGTAGGTTTTCACACATCTCAACCACTGTTTTAAATTCAGTGGTTTGCAGATATGCACCAGCGACAATTCCAAACGTGTTTCTGCCATCCTGCATTGGGACTCTTATATTTTACCATTAAGGCTTTGATAGAGCTGCAAATTCATCTTTTCTTTTCCTATGTCAATGGAGTGATGTGGTTCCAATCATTTTGGTACAAGTAAAGGCTGAACAAATTGCCTACTTGAAAATTTAAGTCCATGATTTGTCAGTGATTCCAAAATAAATTTAAATAAATGTCAGCAAGAGAACAAAGTGCTATGAAGATGAGGCATTTCTAGGAACTTCAATGCTGAAACTTACTTTAATACTTTAGAATATCTCTAGATTTCTAGACCACCCATCTTTTTTCCCTGAGCATGGATCTTTGGAATTTTAAAATAATTAAATCTGATCCCTAAAGTAGCCAGCCTATAAAGGATCTGATAAAATGTAAAGGAAATGGAGGCATAATTTCTTTTATTATATGGCTAGTTTTTATTTAACTATATTACTAAAATGGGAAAATCTGCTTTTTATTTACATTAAAAAAAACCATTTTTGCTGCTTTGGTGGGTAGGGGTTATATTTAAATTTTATTGAATTGCTCCTAGTATGTTAAAAGAAAGCTGTGCAGTTCAGCAATTTTAAAACACATACATAGCCTTCCTGGACTGAAATTTCTTCTCTGGACTGAAATTTCAGTAATAAATGAAATCTTTATGCAGAAAAGGAGCCTTTATGCATAAAGGACATGCCGTACTAACTTTGAGATTGCAATGTTTCTGAAGGGAATCAATTTTGTTCTGGTGTTAAAATTCAAAATCACAAATATTGCACAATCGACACCAGAATATGCTGACTAATGTTTATCATCAGCTGCTCTTCATTTTTCATTTGGTAAAAGAAATGTCTCAGTAGATTGTATCTGTGATCATCACTTACTCTAGTGAAGGAATGAGTGTAAGTAATTTCAGCCTGGGACACTTGGAATTATAATGGCTAGGTCCCAAACAATAAACAGAACCTATCAAGATCTTTAATAGAGAGTTATTTATAAAATATAGGGTTCTTAAGATTATTTAGTGAATTCTCCTCAAACAAATACTGCATGCATTTGCAAATACAGCATTAGATAAAAATGGAAACAAGTGGCATGAAATAAACCTGTGCAAATTATGAGCCATAATACTGAATTTAGTCTACAGAAAGTTTGACAAGCCTTTTGTTATTCTACATGTGAAGGAATTACGTCTAGTATCATTTGTTCTGGTCTATAGGTCTTTTCCAGTCTGCCATCTGGAATTTTGCTATAAGATTGAGGGCAAGGGTTGGATGCGTGACATGCTTCGCAATAGTTGCTAGCAATAAGCTAAAGTTAACAATTGATCCAAAGCAAAGAACATGAAGAAAAAATATAGCCTGGGAGGGGGAGGTTATACAAAGCAAAGTTTCCTATTATTTCCTGTGCATAATAATAATAATAATAACAACAACATTTATATACTCCCAATCTTTCTCTCACTAGAATTGTCCTATTATTTCTTGTGCTTAAGAATATATATATTCTTAATATATGTAATATGTGTATTTGTGTATGCATGTATGTATGTATGTATGTATGTATGTAGATAGAGAGGGAGAATGTGTGTGTGTGTGTGTGTGTATATGTATGTATGCATGTATGTATGTATGTATATTCTTAAACACGGGAAATAATAGGAAATTTTGCTTTCTGTGGAGGTTGCCTAGATAGATTCTTGCAGTTTTTCTGAAGTGTTTGCCACTGTTCCATTACTGAGGCTGAGAAAAAGTGACTAGCCCGAAGTCACCCAGCTTGCTTTGTGCCAAGGCAGGACTAGAACTCAATTTCCCAATTTATAGCATTAACGATAGCATTAATGATGCATTAACCGCTACAACAAACTGACTCCCTAAAAATAATATAGTGATCTCTGATACAATAAAATAGGCTACTGAGGAAGACTGTATACCCTATTCTATCTTGGTTAGCCTTTGAGAAAGGTTATTCTTATTCAAGCTAACCAAACAAGCCTAATATAAAGGCTAAAACTAAGACTAATTAAATATTCAGGGCAGTTTCTTCTCAAAAGCATCATTAACTTCCAGCAAATGTTCTATATGCATCGTGCAGACCACAAAGAGACACCGGCATGTCTGTTGTAAACTAAATTATTCTTCATTCTTTACCAAAATTAGAGAAGAATGGCATTTAATAAATTTATTTTAAAAAGTATTTCCATTGCATTTGTGTCTATAAGACTCATTTCATTGCTGAAACAAACCTGTTCTCCGTTCGTTCCTTCATTATCTAAATATGAGAAAATTTTGCTGTTTTTGTTGTATCAAAATTTAGTTCAAACAATAAACTAAGATGATGCACACACAACAATTACCTTTCTCTTCCATACCAAAATTTTAGAGACATTTTTGCTCATGCTGCTATGCACAAATTTCACTGTCAACAAGATTGGGTAGCTTTTAACTAAAACTCAAAACCTATGAGAACAGAGACAACAATGGGGTTAAGAGCAACGTTCTTCTAATGTACCATCCTTAAGTTTCTGGGAAAACTTTTCTGACTTTGAATAAGTTCTCCAGAACCTCCAAGTCAGAGGATTCAGTGCTTCAAAACTCCATTAAAACAATGGGCTTCTAATCAATTTTAACTAAGGCATTATATTTCAAGCCTACATTTGATCTAAAATAAGCTCTCTTTTATGTATCATTGAAAAAAATTGGAGTGGATTTTTCAAAGCTTGCTTAATAGATCCCTAGAGCTCATACTTACTAAACACTTTTCTGTGAAGTTTGGATTTAGTTTTCATAAATATGACATGAATTGCTAAACATCTGCCTGGATTGTGCCATTTCACTTGGTATATAATTAGCCACTAACACTAACAGAATAATACATTCCTTGGTTCCCATTATGCCTTCCCTAGGTTTCTACTGTAAAACAAGCTGAGCAGGGGGGGGGGGGGAATGAAAAGAAAGCTAGCATGACGCAAAGCACCATCCTAAAATACAAGATGTATCTCCATCCTACTTCTAGGCCCCCACATAAACCACAGATACATTTACAAAAAAATAGTAGGAGCCTAGTTTGGTAAATAGTGTCCTGTGGTTCACCACTATTCCAACTCAGCCAGTTGATCAAAGTCCTCAACACCGCCTCTCAGATTCCCATCAGTCAAAATTTTTGAGGTCCGTGTCCTAACCATTCTCCTGAAGCATGAGTTCGAATGAGCTAGGAATAAGGTGCAAGAACAACCTTTATTTCCTTATGTTCTGCTTACAGGGTCTGTTTTGAAGTTCTACTTTTTCTCTTCTGTTTTTCATCTTATTTTGATCACATAAGTTGAAATACCAGCAAAAAAAAAAATAGATTTGGGGAAGCCTGCACAACTATGAAAAGTCGTTGCTAGATTGGACAAAGGGTTAACACAGCCTTGTCATGAAAGAGAAGGCTAGGAAAACCCTAAGAGATTGTAATAACCATTTGCTTGTTTTAACCTACCTACAGGTAGGTACTCTACCTAGCTTTATCTTTACCTACCTATATACACTCAGACATTTTTAGCAATTAAATAACATTCAGATTCCAAACAACTCATCCTAAACTAAACTGTTTTTAGGTTATTGGAAGGATATCTACTTGAAAAGTGCCCCCAGGTACCAAAAGAAAAAACATCTACTTGTATATAGAAAATCAGCATGGCAAAGGAAAGGCTAGGTGGAATTCGTTTTTCTAGCATTATATTTAGTATGCACAGGAGTTTTGAGGAAGATACATCAGCACATCAATGAAGTATGCACTGTGGTTCCTAACTACAATCTAAAATGGTACAGCTCAGGGACAATTTTGCTTATGCAGTGTTGTCTAGACTGTATCTCATTCTACTGAACCATAAATATAGTATTGTAGATTAGTTTGAGTTAAAAAAGGAGGGTTTTTTTGAATTGAGGTTTTACTCAGATATTTTGAAAATTTAGCCACTGGCACCATTTTCTTCTTGGCCATATATACACACTCAAAGCCCTTCCTGAGTTGGTGTTGTAAGGGGTGTAATTCACTAAAAACATCTTTTCTGAAATACCAAATGAAATGAATGGGAGACGTGCTACAATATTGCCATTCTGTTCCATAATTTATGTTCATGTCACGAGCTTATGAGCCAGAGACATTCCTTGCAGATAGGGCTTAAAGTCTGGACTCAAGGCAGAATTCATAATGATTTAGAAAAGAGAGAGAGATATGTAAAATGATGTGTAGTGATTTCAAGTAGATCTTATACTTAAGTGAGTGTTGTGCTTATTCTCTGCAAAGGAGGATAATCTTATTTAATAATAGCTACAGTCCTCTAAAAATTTGTATTTATTTAGCAAAGTAGACTAAACGCTCTTGATTCAGCTAAGATAAGGATTTTAATATTTTTTAAGATATAGGTTTAAATTTGTTTTTAAGAGTTCTAAGGCATTCTGCATTTTAAGTTATATAAAGTGTGCAAGTTAAAACAATTTCAGATAACAAAATACTGCAGAGAGATTTCACTGTCGTTAGGTTGATTTTTTTAATTTAAGGCTGAGCATTTATTTTGTTCAGCTCCTTAATTAAAAAAATAATCTGTACTTTGCAAAAACAGGACAAAATTATTGTCCTTTAATGTTCCCTATTGGTAATGTGTGCATTCCATAACAGGTTCTAATATGAGTTCTTGTTATCATTTATACAGTTCCTTCAATATACATAGCAGTTTACAAAATAATATAATGTTCTAAGGACATTAATGAATAGCCAGGCTTCTAAATGAGTTTGGTATACTGGGTGAAAAAGATGGATATAAGTACCTTTCTTTAATTCTTCTATACAATAACTTTTTATGCCGGTATTCTAATGGAATTTAATTTCCCAACAGTAAAGTATACATAATGCAGGTAATCTTTGATCAAATCTCACAATGTTTCTTCTATTTTAAAACAAGTATATAATTTGAGATGGGATCAGTATTTGATTGGAACATGATGTTGTGTGCATGTTCTACTACTTCCTCTCAAATTTTTCTAAACATTTTCTCCGATTTTAATTCACATATAGGGAAAAACAATAATAATTCCTCTCCCCCCATAAAACTGCCTACCAGTTCCAGGATGATAAGAAGGGATAAAAGGAAGAAGGAAAGAGGGAGGGAAGGAGGGAAGAAAGGAAGGACGGACATACTCCCATCCTACAGCACTATTTTTCCAAATAAATTTGAAGCCCTCAGTACTTATTAAATGAAGAATAAAAAGAAACAAAGAGAGATATGATTTCAGATAGAGCATTTTTTTTGGTTCAACAATGAAAGGAATCTAGATGAAAAGGTTTTTTTTTTTAAAAATTACTGTTTTCAGCCTTCACTTGTTGAGTCTTTTCCATTTAGATGGGCATAATACGACTTCTAAAATACATTTCAAATGAGTTTGGGCAAAACTGTAATCATTGATAAAGGCTGCCTGACATTTGTGAATTGTGTGTGTGCGTGCGCGCAATCTTCACGCTTCTCAAACTGATCAGTTGGTAACGCTATAAATAAACTACTTGTATAAATGACTGGCTGCACTTTAGAAAGTAGAGTTAAACCTTTAAAATAAAAGTAAAATAAATATAAGCCCTGCTTTGCATTAAAAACACGAATCAGTTTACAAAAGGAATGTATGAGATATCTGGACTTTCTTCAATTCGATACAGCATTTCTGTTTTAGTTAAGGAATTGGTTTTCTTAATTTTACATTGCAATGACTTTACCAAACATTTTCACTATAGACTTTTTGAAAGCTCTTACAGTAAGAAATTATCAACAAAAAGCAGGCACATTAGTGTACAAAAATGTTGCTGTTGATTTTTTTTCTTCTTCTTTTGAAAGTGCAGATTTATGTGCATCTTACAAGACCAACTATGGTTTTAACTCTCACTAAGATTTAAACTTAACATAACATTTCCCAGGAATATTGTAAACTTAAGAGGCTTTGTTCAAAATTCCTTTCAACTCTCTGAAATATCACTTTGAGAGATTCATGCATGCTTTCTCTCTCTCTCTCTCTTGCTGGCTGGTTCTCTGAACTTAACTCTTTTGCATTTTTAAAGCTGAGGTTATCATGAAGATTCATTTGATGCTGGGAAGGGTGAGGAAGCCAGGCAGGCTGAACCTTTTGGTGATTTTAATCCAAGCCAAATGAGAGAACTGTGAGAACCAACCCTGAAATGTCCACCATTTGATCAATACTGAAGAGATAAAAGACGGTAAGGGTAAAAATTAAAAAGATATTAAAAGCATCATCCCAAGATTGCCCCAATTACCTTTATCAGTGAAAATGCACTTTGCTGAACCCTTTAACAGGTAGCTATGTTTTTCTTTTTCTTTTAGTGCTAGAACCAAAAGTACCGTAGCAGAGAAAGAGAGAAATCTTGACAGGATATATTGGAGAAAACTCCAACAGGTTGCAAAATACTGGCAACTTTCTAAAACTCTGTTCGAAACTTCTCCAACCAGAGGTGAAGAGAAAAATATGCCTGATTCTTCAGGGGGGAAAAAGGAAGGCAAAGCTGTTTGGACCAACCAGTAACCACTTGCCACCAAAAGCAGGACTACACACCAGCCTGGTCTCATTTCTAGGCATTTATTGGGGTTCTACCTTGGTTTTCTATTTTTTATTTTGGCAGCTTCTGGGTTGAGTCCTGGCAAACAGCGCGGGGGGGGGGGTGTTGACCTCACCTTGTGCTACTGGTCCTGCCCATTAAACCTCTGTGCTTTGCCCCCTTGGTCCCAAGTTCACCTTCTGCCCCTCTCAGTCCAGTAGGCTGACGGGCAGGGCGGGAAGTCTCCAAGGGGGCCTGGCCGGGGCCTAGACGCGGTTGGCACAGAGCTCCCTGGGATAGATGTCTTCGTAGGCAGGAGGCTGCTCATTGGGCAGCGGGTAGCAGTAGGGGTAGGAGGCATTGAGCTCGGGGTCCATGGGCGAATACCCAGGCAACTCGATGGAAGGGTGGCCGCCACAGTGTACCTCCACCCCGGCCTCGTCGAAGACGTGGAAGACGCCGACGTTGATGTAGGAGACGGCCTGGAAGGCGCAATCGCCCCCCGGAGACAGATCCGGGTCCTCGCTGGAGAAGATGGAGCCTTGACTTTGGCGTTGAGGTCGCCGGCCGCCACCAGAGCCGCCCGGGCCGCCGCCGCCGCCACTTCCCCCGCCGCCGCTGGTCCCCCTCCGTCGCCTCCGACGGCCGCCCGCGAGGCGCTGCTCCTGCCGACAGCGCCGCCGTCGGCGCAGGCCCCGCTGCTGCGCCGCTTTGTAGTTCTTGACCAAGAGCAGGTTGAGCAGCCCCAGCAGGCACTCGAGGGCGTTGAAGATGGTGGAGATGACCAAGCCGCGCTGATAGTCCCGCAGCTTCTGGCAGCGCAGCAACAGCGTCGTCCCCGAGCCGTCGGGGCCCCCCGCAGGCCGCGGCCGAGCCGACGACCCTCCTCCTCCTCCTCCAACCTGTAGGAGGCAGTAGTGCGAGTACTTCTTCTCCACCAGCGACACCGTATCGCCGTCGATGACGGCCCCGGCGAAGGCGCTCAGCACTCCCAACATGAAAACCAGGACCCCCAGCAGGAGGAAGTTCTGTCGCCCGCCGGGGGGCGCCTTGGGCAGCGGCTGGGACTGGGGCTGAGCGTCTCCGGCGACCGGCACCACCGCGCCTTCGCTCGCCGCGTGCCCTTGGCGGTGCGCTCCGCCAGCCCCTTCGTCGTCCGGCGGGCGGCAGCAGAAGAGCGCGGAGCCCAAGAGCGAGAGCCCGGCGGCCAGCAGGAGCCCCGAGTAGAAGGCGCCGGCCGCTGTGCCCAGGCGGAACGGCTCCCCCTTGAGTTCGGAGCCCAGCGAAAAGCACTTGAGGCCCACGGCGGCGGCGCTCAGCGCGCAGGCGAGCAGGAGGCAGCTGGAGAGCGCGGCGCAGGCTCCCCGGACACTCCACTTCATCCTCCGCGTCTCCTCCGCCGCCTGCGCCTCCTCCTCCTCCCTGCCTCGCCTCCTCCGCCTCCCTCCGCCTGCGCCTCCTCCTCCTCCTCCTCCTTCGCCTCCCTTCTGTCCTCATCCTCCCGTGTCCTCCTCGGCGTCGGCGGCCCTTGCCGGGGAGGCGGCCGCCGCGCGTTGCGGGAACATAATGCTGGGGACGGCGGTGGCGAGAAGGGAGAGTTCCGAATGCGCCGCCGCCGTTGCCGCCGTTGCTCTGGCTGCTACCGCCACAGCGGCCGCCGCTGTCACCGCCGCCTCCTCTCTGCAGGCAGCCGGCAAGCACGGCTCACGCACCAGCTTTTTCCTCCCCGCCCTGCTGCCTCCCGCTCTCTCTTATTGAAGCTGCTGCTGCTGCTGCTGCTCTCTTGCTCGCCGCCGCCACTGCTGGGAGCCGATGAATTATTGATGGCAGCAAGTTCGAGGCAAAAGAGGGGCATCGAGCACCTCGCCTGGGCAGCGGGAGGGAGGGAGATCTAGCCGCCGTGGGGTGGAGGAAAAAAACCGATCCGACGGTATGGACGAGCCAGCCCTCTTTCGAGCCAGCCTCCTCCGGAGACGCGCGTGGCACAGTTCCCGCCGTCCATTCCTAGCGGGACGGTGTGCGTGTCAACCTGGACGTCGCCCGGGCCGGGGGTGGGGTAGGGTGGGGTGGACGGTGGGGGCGGCTCGCAGCAAAACACGCCAAAGCTGGATCAAATCAACTCACCGGAGGGCAACCGGCAAGGAAGGCAGGCGTGTCCTTCCCGCGCAGCAGCGGCAGTAATGATCGACACCCCCACCCCTTCAACCTCCACCTCCTCTCTTTTTCTCCCCTTCTCCCCCAGTTCTTGAAGAAGGAACTTCTACTTCTCACCCGCTCGAAATCCTTCACGCCAAAAGGAAGGGGGCGCCGCGGTTAGCTTAGTCGGAGGATCTGTGCGCGCCAGCCGTGCCAAAGGGTAACTGGCAAGAGGGGGCTTTAAAACGCAGGAGGATAAACCGGAGGAGGAGAGGAGAGGAGAGGGGCGGCCGGCGGGCGGGCGAGAGAAGCGTCACTTTTCTTTCATTCGTATAGACTAGAGTGAATCATTCTTCTCCCAGTCGGGGAAAAAAAACAACAACCCTCTACTTGTGGGCTGCCCGGACTCCAACGCCGCTTCTCCGTACTTCGTTTTCTCCCCACCCCGCACCTTCCCGGTCTGCTTCGCTGCCCTGACAGCCCTCCCCCCCCCACTTTTTTTTTTTTTTTTTTTTAAACGAGCCTCTCGGTTGGTTAGGAGTTGCGTCGATGCAGGGACTAAGTCGAAATCCACAGGCTGGTGAGGAGGGGGAGGGGAGAGTTCGCTATGTGATAAATTGGGGAGACTAGAAGAGGTGTACGGAGAGCCGGGCAGTCAGTGTGAAAGGCAGAAAAGCGGCGAAGTTTTGAATCCGTTGCTTGGGTTGTTGCCTCGACACTCGTTATTGCAAAGAAAACTAGCGCGCAACCCTTTTATCGGCGATTGAGCTCTCTCTCCCTCCCTCCCTCCCTCTCTCTCCTGCTCCCTCTCCCTCTTTCCCTCCCTCTCTCTCTTGCTCTCTTTCTCCCTCCCTCTCTCTCGCTCTTCCTCTCTCTCTCTCTCGCTTTCCCTCCCTCTCTCTTGCTCTCTCCCCCTCCCTCTCTCTTGCTCTCTCCCTTTCTCTCTCCCTCTCCCTCCCTCTCTCTCGCTCTCTCCCTTTCTCCGTCTCTCCCTCCCTCTCTCTCCCTCACCCCTGTGTGTGTTTGTGTGTGTTTGTGTGTGTGTGTGTGTGTGTATCGCCGGTGGGCTGCGCTTTTGTACAGCTTCGGAGCAGCTCAAATTAGGCTCCTAGTTCCCAGATAAATAGAGGCGGACGAGGCGCCAGATAGGCGATCCGATTTACGTAGACCTCCGTGTCTGGCTAAAAGTGTCCACCACCCACCCCCGTCACTCTCCCAAGTGAATCTTTTTGGGGTACCCAAAAAGAGTAGGACACCTTGGCTGCTCTTGATCTAGAGACGGCTCGGTGAGCTGAGAAACGAGCCCGCCTTGGCTTCCGTGGAAGCGAACGCGTTTTCCAAACCTGCTCCTCTCCTGCTGTTTCTCTACGAATTAATCTACTATGCTTGCTTTGAAGCCCCCTTCTACCGAGTCAAGCCATTTTTTCCATTCCATTTCTCGGAGCTTCTGTATGATGTCTCTCTATCCATGCCCTGAGCGTCCGACCTATATAGTTGAAGCAGCTTACAGTCACCCGTGGCTCTTAAGGTTTAGAATATTTGATGTAAGGTCCCCCCCCCCTTTTCCTGATATGCTGGATATGGTCTGACTCTTCACTGACCGCTTGATGGCTGACATCATTCAAGATTGGCTCTCCCTGGCTCCTATTGGTCAGCTGCTCCTATTACCTGCTCTCCTTTCCTGGGGTTGGTGGGCTCTGCCTTCCAAGATCCTTTTGGCTTAGGATGTAAGTCCTGGGAGGGAGCACATTATGCCTGATCAGCACTTTCCAAGGCGCTCGTCTTTTTATATATTGATCTAGTGCCCTAACCCTAACCAAACTTGTTTTTCAAGTGCTAATGATCTTTTGAAACGGCTCTGATCCTGCACTTCAGAAAAAGGTTGAGATACCCTGGGTCAGAGCCCTAGATATGTTGCTGTTTCAATCATTTTTGGGGTGCATTATAGGTTTTACACAGCCTCTGCTAAGGGAATTTGATTCATTGAGAGATGGTGTGCCATTGAGTGGGATGTCAACTCTTAGTAACCACATACAGTAGATAGACCACAGGGGGCCAGGGGACACATAGAGGATTTGCAGGGCTGTATTTCTTTAGCATTTTCATGACCATCATTGTTTCTGAAGACATTGGCATGAGTGCCACAAAAGCCACCTTGATCTGTCCATACCACCCGGGCCAGCCTCCCAGAGCTGCAGTTTGCATAGCACATCCAGGTAACTGATGCTGCAGGGCTGGGAAGAGGAGCGCTCATTTTGAAGTTGCTTTGGTGGCACCCAATGCCATAGGGAGATTGGCTGTCCACGGGATGGGACGGGTGGTGGTGGTGGGGGGAGGGGGGGGCGGAGAAAGTTGCAAAAATTAAAGTGGCTCAAACTTGCAGGATTAAGGTTCCTCTAAAAAGCTCAGATATGTGATTTCCAGAACTAGGACTAACTGGACAGGACTTTTCTGCTTCAAGTTATTCTGGTTATTTTAAACCAGGATAGTTTGCACAGGAACAAAAGTTGCAGTTTGTGGGGACTCAATACTAGGATTCATAGGACCAATGAAACGGATAGAAGGGTGCGATGGGGATAATCTGGCCTCAGGGGTCGGGGCTCTCGCCCCTCCTGTTCAACATATATATGAAGCCGCTAGGTGAGATCATCCGTGGCTTTGGGGTAGAGTTCCATCAGTACGCTGATGACACCCAGCTGTACATCTCTACCCCGGGCCACCCCGATGAAGCCGTTGAAGTGATGACCCGATGCCTGGAGGCCGTGCGGTGTTGGATGGGGCGGAACAGGCTTCAGCTCAACCCATCTAAGACTGAGTGGCTGTGCTTCCCGGCACCCCGATACAGCCGGCTGGTTCCATCGCTGGCTGTGGGGGGGGAAATTCTTGCCCCCACAGAGAGGGCCCGCAATCTTGGTGTCCTGGATGTACGGCTGTCATTGGAAGATCATGTGGCGGCCGTCGCAGGGGGGCTTTTGGACAGGTCCGTAGGATCTACCAGTTGCGGCCCTTTCTGGATCGGGATGCGCTTCGCACGGTCACTTCCGCCCTGGTGACCTCCCGCCTAGACTATGCCAACGCTCTCTACATGGGGCTGCCTTTGAAGAGCATCCGGAGGCTCCAGTTGGTGCAGAATGCAGCCGCGAGGGTGGTAATGGGGGCACCTAGGGGCTCCCATGTTATGCCACTTCTACGCGTGCTGCATTGGCTCCCGGTGGCCCTCCGGGTGCGCTTCAAAGTCTTGGTCACTATTTTTAAAGCTCCATGGCTCGGGACCAGGTTACTTGCGAGACCACCTCCTGCCACCATCGGCTTCCCACCGACCGGTACGCTCCCATAGAGTGGGTCTCCTCGGGGTGCCGCTGGCTGGACGGCTGGCGACCCCGAGGGCGCGGGCCTTCTCATTGGGAGCACCCCCTCTCTGGAATGAATTACCCCCGGAGGTAAGGGCCGCCCCCGATCTCATGGCCTTCCGTCGGTTACTCAAAACGCATTTATTTCGGCAGGCCGGACTGGCCTAGGGGTTTTTAAATTTTAACCGGGTTTTAATCTTTTTAATACTTGCTTTATATTTTAATTAGAGCCATATTATATTTCAGTTTTTAAATTTTAATATTATTATGTTGTCTCATGTATTGTACCTTGTATATGTGTTTTTATTGGCTGTTCACCGCCCCGAGTCCCTTCGGGGAGAGGGGGGCGGTATATAAATCAAATAAATAAATAAATAAATAACAGATAATCAGAGTTGGAAGGGACCTTGTAGGTCATCTAGTCTAACCCCCCCCCCCAAGCAGGAGACCCTACACCATTTCTGACAAATGGCAATCCTATCTCTTCTTGAAGGTCTCAAGTGATGACGCTCCACAACTTCCGAGGGCAAGCTGTTCCATTGGTTGATTGTTCCCACTGTCAGAAAGTTTCTCCTTATTTCCAGGTTAAATCTCTCCTTACTCAGTTTCCATCCATTATTCCTTGTTTAGCCAACAGGCTCTTTAGAAAATAGCTTGACCCCTTCCTCTCTGTGGCAGCCCCTCAAACATTGGAACATTGCTATCATGTCTCCCCTGGTCCTTCTCTTCACTAGACTAGCAATTATTACTAGAAATGCAGGAAGCAAGGGTCCTTGTGTCGCACAAGTCGCTGATGTTGCAGTGAGGGGGGTGGGTCGGTGTTTGGTGGCTCTCTGAGCTTGGTTATTTTCTTGCTTGGTTGTTTCCTGCAAGAAAATGCAGTCACCTAGCAGAGAAGGCGTTGTCTAGTTTGGGTAACGAACCGTCTGGGAGAAAAGAGAGCACCAAGGGCCCCTCGTTCAAACTGTTTCACTGATCCTCTCCCCCTTCCCTTTTCTTTAAAAGAGAGGGGAGGCAAATTCATGGACGTTCTCAGCCTGGAATCTCAAAAAGAGAAGAGCTCGGAGGCAGTCGAGGGCTGCTGTAGCAAAAGAAAAGAAAAGAAAAGAAGGGAGGGGGAGGAAGAGGAGAAATAGGCCGCGGGAGAGCTTTTCTCGACTGACCCAGAGCGGACAGCCCCGCGAACACGCGGAGGGCAGGTTGGCGGTCAAAGTTCCTCCCGCTGGGACTCATTGGCCCCACCAATGATTTCTATCTGGGTCCTCTTTGGCTTCTGGCAAGGAAAGAATCGGTCTTAAAACCTGGACGATGGGTTGTTGGGGAGCGGGGAGGAAGGAGACGAGGGAGGGCGCAAGGATTGAGGGCCGGCTGGTTGCCTGGCAGGCAACAGGCTCTCGCGCACGCTTTGCAAAGTCTTGATTGCTTCAAGCTTTGCAGGCAATGCCTGTTAATGAATTAATCTGCGCGCGGCGACCGCATTTGGGAAGTGACAAGGATCTCATCCTGCGAGCTTTCCCCTCTGCCCCGGGGTTCCCCAAGGAATTTTTTTTTTTTTTATCTGGAACTTGTGCTGCCTGAGCAGAGATATCCTCGCAATCTCCTCCGCGCTTTATTATTATTATTATTATTATGGGTGGGATAAAAAAAAATAGAATACGAGCTGTTATCACGCCGACGCTTGGTGCGCCGAAGACCTTAAAAAACTCGCTTCAGCTTTGCCTCCTAGGAGGTAAGGTAACCTAGGAAGGCAGGTGAAAAGCTGCAGTTGCCCTTAAATGTTAATTTATGCTGGTATCGACTTCTCCCGCACACCCCCTGGCCCTCCAAATGTTTATATACGATTCTATCCGAAAGTGAATGCGTGGTGGATATGAAGATTAATGTTGGATTTTAACTCGGTTGCTTGGGAATTTTACGTCTGATTTTCCTCCCTCCAAAAACCAAGGCAATGAAAACAACATAGCGGCAGAACAGTGGTTCTCAATCTTCTTTTCATCACAGGCTCCCTTTAAATACCTTTTGGGGTCACGTGTACCAGGGCCACAGAGGCCCAATATGTAACTCGAGATTTAAATCATAGCGTTTCTTTGTGTCCTTCACAGACCCTCTAGGACAGGAGTCCTCAAACTTGGCAACTTTAAGACTTGTGGACTTCAACTCCCAGAATTCCTCAGCCAGCTATGTATAAGAACATCATAGCCCCCTCCTCCATGGGTCCCCAGACCACAGATAGAGAACCATTGACCTAGGACATAGAGAAATAGGGTTGGAAGGGACCTTGGAAGTGTTCTAGTTCAATCCCCTGCTCAGGCAAGAGACCCTAAACCAGTGGTGGGATTCAGTTTTTTTTTACTACCAGTTCTGTGGGTGTGGCTTGATGAGCGTGGCAGGGGAAGGATACTGCAAAATCTCCATTCCCTCCCCACCCCAGTAACATGCTTTCCAGCTCTGTTCTCCTTTGCAGGGCAATAAAAGAAGACCCAGCCGATCAGCTGAGACTCAGGAGGCAGAGGATAGATGGGGGCGAGGCCAGTCAGAGGTAGTATTTGCCGGTTCTCTGAATTACTGAAAATTTCTGCTACCGGTTCTCCAGAACTGGTCAGAACCTGCTGAATACCACCTCTGCCCTAAACAACTATGCAAAGATATGATATCTAAACATCCGAAGAGGAACCTTGGATCTTTGCCTCCTAACAATAACATTTGGAAGAAATACAGAGGAATAGTGATAAATGATAGCTTATTACTCACATAATGGACTTTCCAAGACTATATTTTTCCTTTTTTGGGGAGGGGCAGGTGGGATGGGGTATGTGTGTAAATGTTAGCACAGTTGTCAGCCTTCCTCTTAACCATAAGAACAAAAATTAACATAGGAACACGGAACTCTCTTTTAAGCAAGCTGAAGCCCTTGTTCGATTCTGCTCGATGCTTTCTTCTACAGTATACTGCACCAGCAGAGTCTCTGAGCTCATCCTCTGTCTTCTGATTTGAAGCAACTTAACCAGTTCATAGTTCAAGAAACCCCAAATTATAATAAATCTAATCAAACCCCAGTCTATATATAGCAACAGACTGTCAATTAAAGAGCGTCTGGAAAAGTTCCATTTTAGATGCCTTTAGATGCCAAGGCAGGTGCCTTCTAGTCCTCTTGAAGCAGAGCTGCTTTGTATGCTGGGAATCAGCATACAGGAAACCTTTGCTCCCTATTCCTTTTATCTCACTTACCTTTTGTGGGAACAATGAACACCCCCACCTAAGACAGAATGGGCTGGTGCAACCTGCAGGAGGTGGTTCTGAAGATATCTATATGACCACCCATGTAGGACTTTTCAGGTTACAACCATCACATTTTGCTTAAAAATGTTTAGAGATTGCAGTATTTTGCTCCAGTTGCAGTTTTTGAGCAAAGGCAGCCCTATGTAAAGTATATTTTGGTACTCTGTGGTTGATGACACCCTGTTTTGGGGCTATGGTTTCCTGCTCCAGCCACAGTCACAACTGTACATCAACTGAAGCATGGCAAAGACTACCTTTGTCATGGCCTCCACATGTGAATCTAGAAAACTTCCCAAGATATGGACTTGCTCCTTCAGTGGGAGTTAGAACCTGTTGTGGCCCACTGGTGGCTGGTGGAATTGGTAGCAGAGTTGGATAGTAGTGAGGAGGTTGGGGAGGAACCTGGGCCAGTCTTGGAGGCTGAGGAAGGCTCAGACTAGGGATCTGCATCAGAGGCAGAGATGGAGCCAGGGCAGGCTGGCAGTCATTAGCTGCCTTTGGGCTCAGATAGCAGTGAGGCTGGGGAGCAGTTGAAACTGGTTCCCAGCCTGCGCATGCACAAAGTTGCTAAAAGGAAGGAGCAATTAAGACTCAGAGTTGACATGGGAGCAAGGCCACAGGTGGACAATGAATGGCCCCTCCCATCAGGATTAAAAGAGGAGCAAAAAGGAAGGGGGCTTTTGCAGGAAACAACTTGCTCGTTCGATCATTTGTTCCAACCTCGTGGAGATTTGTCTGTAAACCCAGCCTTCCTTGCCAACAGTGAGTGTGGAACTATTTACCGGGCAGCATTCCAGGATTGATAAAGGTTTGAGATAATTAGTCTATCTTTGCGAGACTGTTTGCCAAGATGTTGGCTGACAGTGAATAAAATAATTCACATTACTGTAAATTAAGAGATTTTTGTCATGACTCAGAATTGACTGACTGATTTTTTTGATGAGGCCTATGACAGAACAGAACCAGTGTCAATATGTTTTCTGGACCAAGTTTGTTAAATTGTTTTGTCCCATCACAACTTTCAGGCCAAAATCTCCATGATATCTCTGGACCTGCCCAGATGATGATTCCTCATTCCACACAGTTTCATTTAATGTTAAAGGCTAGGGATGATACAACTGAATCTTGTAGAATCCCACAAGAGTTGACTCCACTCATCAGTTTGTAAGGTCTATTCAGAAGAAATAAAGCTTTCCCTGACCAGTTGTGTCTAATTCTAGGACACAGTGCTCATATCTGTTTCTTGGCCAAGGCAGCCAGCATTGTCCAAAGACCTTTCATATGGTCATGGTTACATGTCAATGGCACGTGGAATGCTGTTACCTTCCCATCGAAGTGGTACCTATTAATCTACTCACATTTGCATGCTTTCGAACTGCATTGCTATGTCCTTCAGACCTCACAGTGAGTTCAGAATAATGAGTCAGTTGACTGTTTATGGAGATTCTCAGTCATCCAGGTCATGGTTGTCCCAAATATCCTTTTTCAAGAGCAAACTGGACTTTCTGTTTTTTCTTTGAAGATGTTCTTGCTCCTTGGATGAGAAGTGAAACGCCTTCAAAGAAAAGCCAGAGAGTCAGTTGACTATAGTGAATACAGGTAAGCGGAAGACTGACTATATAGACATCTGCTTATGCCCGACAAATAGTGCTTGCCAGATCTTAAGTCTTCAGTCATATATGGCCATGGTCTTAAGCTGCCAGTGTCGGCATTGCCATTTTCTTGCACACTAGATGAAGACATGAGATCAGGCTTGTTTGTTACAGATGTCTTATAATGATAGATTTTCTTTGAATTCTGTGAGTTAGAGACTGAAGAATAAGACTAGATGGAGCACAAGGAGCCAAGGCCATCAAACAATAGAAGCAACTCCAAAAGACACTCTGAGTTGATGGATGCTGACTCAATGAAAGACCAGATTCCTCCTAGCCCAAGAATATAGTACTGTGACCACGTTTCCAAATCTCAACATATCTCTAGTATTTCCATGGACGGAGAACTTCCAAGCCAGTTTCTCTCTCTCTCTCTAAAGTTGAGAAATAATCTCACAGTAAACAAACAAGCAAGTCAACAAATGAGGACGCTGAGCAGGCTTTCTAATAACTGATGTACCACTAAGTAATACTTGTTATTTTATCCCTTAGGTGAGCTTACACACTGTAGAATTACTATTACAGTTTTAGCTAATGGTTGAAAATTACAGCTCTTCACTTCAGTCTTCCCTATATGAATGGAGAGAGAAAACATTGTTTTTCCTCCCCTTGCTTGCTTTTGTTTTTATGATTCCATCTTACATTTTGTAATCCAGCAAATGCATCCTGGATGCATCTCCATAGCAAATAGGATTACAGCAGGTTTAATTGATTTAACTGGTCAATTCCACCTGATCTACTACATGCAGAGAAATGTTACAAGGAAGGAAATGCCTGTATAAACTGAGAATGGCCTGGACTGGTATCAGCTGCATTTCATATGGGAAGAAGGTGGAAAGATTGGTCAGTTAGAAGTGCTGTTAGACTTTTAAATCAGGCTTTTGCAAGACTATATTAGTGTGAAGACATAATCATGTGATATCATGATACAAGTGATTCTTGTTATATACTTGAAGTTATGATGCTGGCACAAAATGGGAGAAGCTTGTGTCATATCACAGCACAGATTTCATCATTTATCCCCTCTCCCCAGGAGTGGGCTTCAAATTTTTTAACAACCGGTTCTGTGGGGTAGCTTAGGTGGTGGGCGTGGCTTGGTGGTCATGTTATTGGATGGGCCGGACCAACTCAACATCATTCACATCGAGGCACGCATCTCCTTGCCTGCCTCTCATGACTGTGGGGATGCTGCAACAGTCGTAAGTGTGAAAAATGGTCATAAGTCACTTTTTTCAGTGCCATTGTAACTTTGAATGGTCACTCCACACAAGCAAAGTACCAGCAAAGGAGGGGAAAAAAACTCCAGAGCCGTTCCTGAAACAGGAAGTCTAGTCCTGCCAAGAATGTAATAAGGGTTAATGGAGAGGCAGTTTCTGTAAGCAACCCCAGAATGTTTCTTTCCTGCCTTCCTTACAGGATTAGGACAGTAATTTCTCCTAACAACCGGTTCTCTGAACTGCTTAGAATGTTAACAACCGGTTCTAGCGAATAGGTGCGAACTGGTAGAATCCCACTCCTGCCTCTCCCCTTGCCTTGCTGTAGAAGCCCATTCTATAGAACAGACAATATATGTAGAATAAACAAAGACAGCCAGTTTAGTGTAGTGGTGAAGGCAGCAGGCTAGAAACCAGGAGAAGGTGAGTTCTAGTCCCACCTTGGCTGGGAAAGCCAGCTGGGTGACTTTGGGCCAATCACGTTCTCTCTCTCTCGATCTAACCCATTTCCTAAGGATGTTGTTCTGGGCAAAAAAAGGAGAAGGAAGGAGTGCTAGGTATGCTTGTTGCCTTGAGTTATTTATAAAAGTAATAATGGCAGGAGAAAAATAACTAAGCATTATTCAAATTTCATTGCAGCATTGGAAAGTAAAATTAGGAAGGTGGGATTAAAAAGCTCTATTCCCTCCCTCCTCAAATATCCCAGACTGGGATATTTACCAAAGCTCCTATTACTGGCACCAGGGGCTGATTTGGAACCTAAAATACTTTCCGAAGTGTCTCTTCCAATACTGGAAATGTTCCCACTTTTCTCACCAGCAGAAAAACCACCTCCACTTCAGAAGGCAGTTTTTTTCATAGCCATTAGGCTGGGATATGCTCTCCAGCGATGTTAATGGAGGGAATTGGTGTGCCAAATTTCAATAGCGGGTGATATCACTGTGCAAAAGAAAGGATCACCTTTTCCTTCCCCGGTAGCATTTGCTAAAAAAATCGGTCCTAGGAATTGTCCTCCTGTACACCATTAAGCTTTTAAAACAGCCTCTGTTAATGACATCTGAGGCTTTTTTTAATAGGTTAGCAGGACTGGGAAATGTTCCTTTTCTGCAATCAGAAACTTAAAAACGATTTATGCTGATGGCAAAGGGTAGAGAGGAATTAGGATCTTAGGAAAAGGGTTTTTTGGGGGCCTTCTATAGACATTTGCAGTTCAATAGGGAACAATTCACAGGTGCATTAATTGAATTTTAAAGAACCGTAATGTCGATTTTGAGGTGATGCATTCCGAAGTTCATTATACAACATTCAGAAAGTGGCTGCATTGGAGATTTACATAAGGCCATTAGGGTTCTTGCTGTTTTATATCCGCTCCTGGTCTTGACATGCTTGATTTGCTTTTCTTATTGCTACTGCATTATTTCTAATCCCACTATAGTTTGCAACTTGATTCCGTTCCTGAAATCTACTCTCAAGTCCTTTTCCATATGAACTATCCGCAGTAATACTTCTAGTGGTAATTCTTCAAGGAAAATGTTCACAGTTGATTCTAGCTGGAGACCGTACTATAAGTTCAAGCTTAGAGTAATCGATCAGAACAGCAACTCCAGATAGTTCTCAATCTACAACCATTTGTTTAATGACTGGAGTTACAACGGCACTGAAAAAAGTGATTTATGACCGTTTTTCACATGAATGTTGCAGCATTCCATGGGATCAAAATTCAGGCACTTGGCAACTGGCATGTATTTATGACAGTTGCATTGTCCTACCATCATTCTATGTGATCATCATTTATAATCGTCCAAGCTGGCTTCCAACAAGCAAAGTCAACGGGGGAAGTCAGATTGGCATAACGACTGCACCATTCACTTAACAACTGCAATCTTTTGCTTAACAACAATGGCAAAAAAAGGTGGTAAAATGAAGTGCAACTCTCATAACAACTGTCTTGCTTAGCAATGGAAATTTTGGACTGTTGTAAGTTGAGCAAGCTGTATGCTGATTTCACTGAGATCTATATCTGGATGTCCCTTCATTGAATGTGAGGGCAAAGAAGGACTTACAAGATATATATTTTTTTTCTTTTTTTAAAGTATGACTTGAAATTTAAACAGAGCATCTCCTTTTCATATTTTGCAGCCAATCCCCCAGGTCATAGTGGAAATAACGGGGCAAATGAACTTTCCAATGTGATGGAAATGAGATGCAACGAACAGTTTAGTGGATTGGGAGCTGGCAACAGCTTCACTGTGAGCCAACAAGGCTCGCTGCCCAACTTAATTATTTTAAAAATACTCTTAATTAATTAATTAGTAAGGATGATAAACCCTGTCAGCATGGTACAAAATGAAGTGCCAGCCACATAAACTTTATAATCTTTATAAATTATGGGTTCTCAAAACTTTATGGAATTTTTTTTTTAAAAAAGGGAGCTGCAGCTTTGTGCTTTACGTGGGAATGTGTTCACCTGTTCAGGATAATTTAAAAAAAGGCAAAGATTGGGTTGATAAAGAACATGGGGGAGTGGAAGCTAGCATGGTGGCAGAACCGTGCCATAGTGATCTTCAAGTAAACGGATATGTTGAGACCTACTATTTCCTCTATGACATCAATGGATCTGTTATGGTTCATTGGGTTTAGATCAGTGTTTCTCAACCTTGGCCACTTGAAGAGGTATAGACTTCAACTCCCAGAGTTCCCCAGCCAGCATAAGGAATTCTGGGACTTGAAATCCTCATACCTTGAAGCTGCCAAGGTTGAGAGACATTGGTGTACACCAGGGGTGTCAAACTCACATCGTCATGGCGGTGTCATGTGACTTTCCTCCCCTTCACTAACTAGGCATAAAATGGTCAAGGTTGAGAGACACTGTCTTAGTTCCCATGATAGGCGAAGAAATTAAGAGATGAGCATCCTTGCTACTTTTATTGCAGCTAGGAAGCTGGACAATGCAATACTGTATGCTATTGACATTTTCCTTTCCTCTTAGGAATATCTTACTTTACTGATGGGTGAAAAGAACTTCCAAGAAAAATGACACATCTGTCTTTCTTTGATTCCTGATTTATCTGATTATTTATTTCAATTTCTTGATGGTTTTCCCACAGGAAAACCTTTGTCAAATAACAACTCACTTATTATTTTATATTCTTCTAAACTTTTAAATAGTTGCTCATTGTTAGCCATGCAGTTTTTCAGAAACATACGTCCCTTATATGCTTACAAATCAGTAGGCTTTTATCTAGATCCGGAATCCAATTGGGTGGTACAGATTTGAACATGAAGAATCCCATTTGCTGTCCTTTTTGTCTATACATTACGGTACAGAAAGTTATTGCACGTGAAACTTTAGCAGACTTCAGATTTATGGAAATTTGAGTTTAGCTCATAAAAATACTGGACACTTTTCAGTCCAGGTGTCTCATGTAATCTCCAAAGCAAGCCCATTTTCAAATCTGTTCATCTTGGCCTGTTCTCTGTTTTATCAATTAGGGAATTTAGACTGTAATTAGCTGGCACCAGAAACTTCTCCACAAAAATATGATTAAAATAATAAGGTATACCTTCCTTCTACTTTGCCATATTTGGGGTTGATTCTTATCCAGAAGTTTGAGAGCTTTGACACTGTAAAATCTGTTGTTAATCTGCTCTGCATTATTTATCTGTTTTTCCTGTGCAACTGCAGATCCAATTTTAGAAGCAATTCCTATTTTAAGGTGTATTTTCATTGCTGTTTTATTACTCTTTTCAGTAGCATTTAAGCCTTGGAATTTCAACTGATATCATTAGAAGAACTAACTATAGACTTACTTCTCTCTTATTAAAACCATAGGATTATAATTTAATTAAATAATCGTCAAACCCGAAATTGACATATACGTAGCCATTTTATTTAACCTTATTATATATTCCTTTTCTTCTTTCTCTTTGCTGGTTATGGGGAGAAGGGTTTCAGGTTTGCCACATTCCTAAGGTAGGAGGAGTGGAGATAGAGAGAATTGTTTAGGCTAGGTGGTTCTCCTTCTCATGGGAACAAAAGCTGACCCTACTGAGACCTGGAGGTGGAGATTCATGACATCAGGCAATGTTGTTTTACTTCTATTGGGGAATGTGACTTTTAGGGGTTATTTCTAGCTTCCAGTATTATGTAGTGTAATTCTGGGTTGTGTCAGATCTGGAATTACAACAGACTTTGCCAAATTGATGGTTTCTAAATAAAAGAAATTGTTTTGGAAGATGGACTTTGTTCTTTTCTTTTCTGTAGAATAGGCAAAATTGTCTTGAACCAGTTGTCCATTCACCCTCAAGGTGATCTCTGCTCCAGAATTGTATTTTTTCTCCTTCTGAGTCAATTGCTCCTCCTTTCCACCTCCAACTACTATTGATTATTATCTCACCTTCTCCAATAAATAAGTCAGTTCCAGGTTTATTGAGACTTTGTTTGGGCTATTTGGGAGCTGAAATCATTTACCACAGGTGACTGGAAAAATTGTAAATCCTGTGTAGGTAGTCTTCAACCTACAACCACAATTGAATCCAAAATTTCTGTTGTTTAGTGAAATATTTGTTAAGTGAGTTTTGTCCCATTTTATAACTTTTCTTGCCACAGTTGTTAAATGAATCACCGCAGTTGATAAAATACTAGCCCGGTTGTTAAATGAACCTGGCTTCCCCATTGACTTTTTATTTATTTATTTATTTGTCAATTGCTTACAAGATAATAGGTATAAGTAAAACATAGTTATGAATACATGGATACATATAAGAAAAATAAAATATAAAAGAAACAATAGGACAGGGATGGTAGGCACGTTGGTGCGCTTATGCACGTCCCCTACAGACCTTTTAGGAAAGGGGTGAGGTCAATAGTAGACAGTCTAAGGTTAAAGTTTTTGGGGTTTGGGGAAGAAACCACAGAGTCAGGTAGAGTATTCCAGACATTGACCACTCTGTTGCTGAAGTCGTATTTCCTGCAATCAAGTTTGGTGCGATTAACCTTGAGTTTGTATCTATTGTGTGCTCTTGTGTTGTTATGGTTGAAGCTGGAGTTTTCATTGACAGATAGGACATTGCAATGTATGATTTTATATACTATACTTAGATTGGACCAAAGGCATCGTAGTTCTAGGTTTTCTAGGTCTAGAATTTCGAGTCTGGTGGCATAAGGTATTCTGCAACGAGTAGAGGAGTGAAGAACTCTTCTTGTAAAATATTTCTGGACTTTGCTTGTGAGAAGGTCGCAAAAGGTAATCAGCTGATCTTGGGACTCAGCAATGGTCATAAATATGAACCTGTTACTAAACACCTGAAGTTTGATCACATGATCATGGGATACTGCAGTGGTTGTAACTGTGAAAAACAATCATATGTTACACTTTTCACTGTCATTGTAACTTTTGAACCATCACTAAATGGGACTGTTGTAAGTCGAGGACTATCTGTACTTTGAAACAAAACAGAGGAGAGAGAATCACTTACTCAGGAAAATAAAGAGGGTAATCTGAAGAAAAAAATTGCTGGATTCAAGAGGTTATGGTAAAGAAAGATATTAATCATTATGTTATTTAAGCTAGTGGTCCCCAACCTTCTGAGCTTGCCAGCACGGGAGGTAGCAGCTGCTCTTTCCATCTCTCCCACAGTCGGGTTTCGAACAGACTGCAGACTGTAGGTTGGGGACTTCTGATTTAAGCAATGCTGGTGAAGGAAGGCTGCATATGCTGGAAAAAAGATATGTTTTAAAGTGGTTTGATGTGTGTCTTCATGTCTCTGCATCACAATGCTTGAAGTTTTTATATGCATAGTACATTTAACATAACATTATGAGTATATATGTCCAGGAAGACCCATCTACTGAAGGAAAGCTAACTATTACTTTCTTAATAACTAGTACTTCCTTAAAACAGAAAAATGAGAGGGCACAATAGCAAGGGAATTGTCCAATAGAAAGTCATGGAAGCCTATAGTCTGGACTGTAATCCCTTGTTAACCTATTGCCAAAGTTTCTCAGTCTGGATTTGGTTTTCTTAGAAGGGTTAGTTAGAGTCAACCAGCACGAGTAGATTAATTGGCAACTGTGGATATGCCCTCGGTTTAAATATTAGTATTATGAAATGCTTTACCTGTGCCTGCTTTCATCTACGAAGATTATATTCCAAACTCCTGACATTTCAGATAGCGATTGTAAGGAAGGCTTTGCAGAAGCCACCTAAAATTCCATTAGCTGACAATGGGCTTTCTAAGAAACAAGCTTGATTCTTAGCTCTACTTCTCAAGCAGAAGGCCACCATCCTGTCAAGGGATTCACAGCTCAGCTGCCTAATAGCTGCCTCCAATGTCCCCGAGGTTCTTCTAGTCACCCTACTGTGAAAACAGAGCTATAAGCTCGCATGTCACGCAGCATGTATTCAGGACAGCTCTCAGCAGGCCAACCTTGCCATCGGTGAAATGGAGCTAGGTCAGCTTTCCTTGGGAACTTTTCCAGATTCCATGAAATCTGCTCCTTATATCTGAAGGATGATGGCTGATACCCTGCTGCTTTATGAACCCTCTGAGTAATGCTTGTAGGCTTTGCTCATTCTCTCCATTTTGGTTGTAGCTAGAACAGAACAAAGTTTGACTGTCAGATGGTTCCATCAGTAGACACATCCATTAAGTATAAACTTGGACAAGAGTTCCACTGTAGATATGAATTTATGTTGATTTCCATTATCAGAGGAAGACACTTTATCTTATCTCTAGACAAAGTAGCTGTACAGCTTTCCATGGTGCAATTCCATTTTTTTTTACTACCCTGACTTATGATGAACTTATTTTCCAAAACATGGGAAGACAACAATGGTTAGAAGAAAGAAGCAACCAGGAATTAAGGAGAAACTTCCTAACAGTGAGAACAATTAATCAATAGAACAGCTTGCCTTCAGAATTTGTGGGTGCTTCATTACTGGAGGTTTTAAAGAAGATACTGGATAATCCCTTGTCTCAAATTGCGTAGGGTCTCCTGCTTGAGAGTAGTCCCTTCCAGGTCTATTATGTTTGATTGCACTATTTATAAGTATGAAGATGGCATTCTAAGATTGTGGCCTCCTAACATGTTTTTCAGCCAGTACGTCAGGCTGAATCCCAAAGTATTTGGTTAAGGAATAGGACTGGGCTGTATATAACTTTGCATGTATACAGTATAGAGGAAATATAGATATAGATAGACATGGAGTACTTCATGTATGAACTGAAGTTAGGAAATTCTTTTGCAGTCCAAAGATGGAACAGCCAATCTTACTGTAAATCAGCAATTCATGTTTATCTCTGAAATAGAAATCGTCGGCTTTTCAAACTTATCCTGCCCCAAGTAGAGAGACAGACTGGGAGGATCAATAAAAACTGCACTTCCAGAGGGTGAGTTATGTGAATAGAATAGACCTCTCTGGGTATTTTCTTGTAATACATTAAATGCAACTTTGGATAGAATTGGGGAACCACTGATTTAAAGTTCGGCTAAAAATAACCTTCATGCAAAAAAGAATAACTTAAGTAGAAAATGAAGAAACACTGTTACACACCAAGAAGAAGGAAGGAAGGAAGGAAGGAAGGAAGGAAGGAAGGAAGGAATCTTTAGCTTTGGGAAATATTGCCATATTCAGAAGCTCAAGATAGTATTTGGCAGCAGTCTCATGTTTTCTTATGTAAAAGTGTAACTACAGATTCATTGTTTATTTACCATTTGCACTTATTAAATTCATTTATTTCTAGAAATTCACAATATGGTATATACATAATTAGACATAATTAACCATATTAAATTTGCAACTCATTCAAAGTGTTAGGGAGTTTCGTGAAAAAAATAAGCCCACATTTAGTTTTTTTTACTATGTTTTCTTTTGCATTAATAATCGCATGTTACTGTATTTTATTCAAAACCTGCATGTTATTGTTTAATATAGATAGATTCATAATGTGTGCAAGCCACCCACCCACATTTTACATATTGCAAACTATTTTTTTCAGACTTTCTTTAAGTAGACATCTTTCTTTCTTTCTTTCTTTCTTTCTTTCTTTCTTTCTTTCTTTCTTTCTTTCTTTCTTTCTTTCTTTCTTTCTTTCTTTTCTTTCGTCTTCCTTCCTTCCTTCCTTCCCCCCCCTCTCTCTCTCTCTCTTTCTTTCTTTCTTTCTTTCTTTCTTTCTTTCTTCTTTCTTTCTTTCTTTCTTTCCTTCCCTCCCTCCCTCCCTCTTTCTTCCTCCCTTCGTTTCTTTTTCTTTTTTTCTCCTGTCTTTCTTTTTTCTTTCTTTCTATCTTTCTTTCTCTCTTTTCTTTCTCCCTTCCTCTTTTTTCTTTCTTTCTTTTTCCCTCCTCCCTCTTTTTCCCTCTCCCTCCTCCCTCCCCCTCCCTTCATCTATCTATCTATCTATCTATCTATCTATCTATCTATCTATCTATCTATCTATCTATCTATCTTTCTTCTTCTCTTCTTCTTCTTCTTCTTCTTCTTCTTTTTCTTCTTCTTCTTCTCTTCTTCTTCTTCTTCTTCTTCTTCTTCTTCTTCTTTCTTCTTCTTCTTCTTCTTCTTCTTCTTCTTCTTCTCTCTCTCTCTCTCACTCACTTTCTCTCTCTCTTCTTTCTTCTAGTTCAGCTACTTTTATTGGCTTCAAGACAGTAGCATTGTATATATAAAACCTCAATGCTCTATTTAAAACATTAAACCACCATAGTAAGCATCTTCCCAATCTCTCAGTTAATACCTAGCCCCGAGCATCACTTCAAATTAAAAAGTATTCACTATTTCCAAAAGAAGCTTTGGCAGATCTCTTGAGAGAATGCATTGTACAGAGTTACAGAATAGGCAAGAATGCTTCTTAATGAATTTGATTTGTAAAACAGATTTGCAGACTCCAGATTATTTGTATTTCTTGTTCACTTTTTTGCAAGAGGGATAGATAGGGAGCTTAAGGTAAGGCTAATGTCTCTGCACTGTAAAAATCAAATGTCAATTATATATCAGCAAAAATAAACAAAAATCCTTTTTCTTGGTATTTAATCTAGATGTTTGCAACCCAAATGAGTAGCAATTGCCTGGGGCTCTAAATTGCTAAATTACTACTTTACTTGGCTTCTTTGAGCAAGGCCAATAGTGAAGGATATTTGCCGCCATAATTCAGCAACATCTGAAGAGCCTAAGGCTCATTTATCCCTACATTGTGTTCTCAAGATTTGAATTACAATAATTTTAGTCTGGGCCTTCGACTGGAATTGGTGAATCTATCCTGAATGTAGTTTTCCAAGTGGTAACTTAAGAGTGTGTGTGTGTGTGTGTGTGTGTGTATGTGTGTATTGCATGTGTGTACTGTAGAGCAGGGGTGGGATTCTACCAGTTCACACCTATTCGCTAGAACCGGTTGTTAATATTCTAAGCAGTTCGGAGAACCGGTTGTTAGAAGAAATTACTGGCCTAATCCTGTAAGGAAGGCAGGAAGGAAACATTCTGGTGTTGCTTACAGAAACTGCCTCTCCATTAACCCTTATTACATTCTTGGCAGGATTAGACTTCCTGTTTCAGGAACAGCTCTGGAGTGTTTTTTCCCCTCCTTTGCTGGTACTTTGCTTGTGTGGAGTGACTATTCAAAGTTACAATGGCACTAAAAAAAGTGACTTATGACCCTTTTTCACACTTATGACTGTTGCAGCATCCCCACAATCATGAGAGGCCAGGCGAGGAGATGCGTGCCTCGATGTGAGTGATATTGAGTTGGTCACGCCCAGCCAATAACATGACCACCAAGCCACGTCTACCCAGTCACATGACCACCAAGCCACTGTCCACCACCTAAGCCACGCCCACAGAACCGGTTGTTAAAAATTTGAATCCCACCCCTGCTGTAGAGGGATGGTAGATATATTATGTGTATACATATCCTCCTGCCACAATAATTCTTCCCCTTCTTTTTGTGTTTCATAATATTTTTAATCATGCAAAAGGATAAAAACGATAATTTTGCAAGCAGAAGCATTTAGTAAGTTTGCATGCTTATTCTAGACAGTGGGAATTTGACCTGATCAGTGAAGCAGGTTGTATAATGATAACCTAGTTTATAAGAAATATATAGGATCAGGGCTGGGCTGCTGAGGGTTCGCAGGGGTTCGGGAAAACCCCTAGCTAAGATTCTGTGCAGTTCAGAAAACCCCCAAATCCCACTCCTGGCTTCCCATGTGGCCTGTTTTGGATGCAGGTAAATGCCGAGCACATACAGAGGCTCAGGGAGGGCAAAAAACAGGCCTCACGGAAGTTCAAGAAGGCCGGAAATGAGCCCGTTTCCAACTTCCAGAGAGCCTCCAGTGCCCATGGAAACCGTTTTTTCCCTCCTGGAGTCTTGAGGAAAGCCTCTGGAGCCCAGGGAGGGCAAAAAGGGCCACACCCATCCAGCAACCGGGCAGAGAATCCTTTGCTGAAATTTTTGAAGCCCAACCCTGATAAAACCTAGCCTATAATTGATTGAATTCTGCCAGGAAATGAGTCAAAGAGAGAAGAATCTGTCTCTCTGTCTCTGTCTGTCCGTGTCTGTCTGTCTTAGACAAAAAAGCAGAGGAAAGTGATACTGTCAGAATACTGTAGTGGTATATATGAAGAGCCGGTGGTGATAGACAAAGAGGGGACTCAGAGGAAAACGTCAACTCTCTACCTTCTCAACTACTGAAGTGCTGAAGTCTCAGTGCCATTATATTTGGACGCTTGGTAGTTCATGGAGCTGACAGAGAAAAGTTTTAAAACTCGACCTTCATTTTTCTCTTTTACAGATTGCCCTCAATTGCTATGGATTTTTTTTCTTTAAAGCAAGAGGAAATGGATAGAAATAAAAATTGTAATAAGAGTTTGGTCTGGGCAATCAAGTAACATTGCCAGCCCTGATGGACGAGAAAACCTAACCTGATTTCAGAAGGTAAAAGATCTTTTAGGCTGATTGTGCAAGTGTTCCAGCTCAAGTCTGAAATTTCACAATACTGTAGCCCAAGTGATTGATTTGTGCCAAAAGCAGGTAATTTGATGCCTCCAAATGACAGTAGGCCTGCTGATTCCTCCTTGGGAGCTCTTAATTTTTAAGTTTCTTTTTTCTTTGTTTTAAAAGGAGCTGAAATGCTGCAAAATACTAAGTGCAAATGAAGCATTTTCTGAATCTATAGTTGATAGTTACCAGAAACTTTCTTATGCTGTATGCACATCAGTGGTGGGATTCAATTTTTTACTACCTCTTCTGTGGGCATGCCTTGGTGGGCATGGCAGGGAAGGATGCTGCAAAATCCCATTCCCTCCCCACCCCACTAACCTGCTTTCCAGCTCTGTTCTCTTGTGCAGGGCAACAAAAGAAGACCCAGCCAATCAGCTGGGACTCGAGAGGCAGTGAATAGATGAGAGCAGGGCCAGTCAGGAGGTGGTATTTGCCGGTTCTCTGAACTACTCAAAATTTCTGCTACCAGTTCTCTAGAACTGATCAGAACCTGCTGAATATTACCTCTGACGCACATATACAATAAACCATGATATCATTATTTCTTCATAATGGTGATTTCCCTCCTTACCTCTGTTGCATGATGGGCATTAGTATGTCTAAAGCAGGCATTGGTATGTCTGTGTTGCTGTAGTGTTTCTCCATTTATTCCAAACCCTTTTCCCCACTATGATTCAACTTGTGTTGTGACAGAAGGGGGCTGGGGAAGAGGAGCTGACAAATGACCAAGAAATGCTTGACAGAGTCTGGTGTCGCATTCATTCCATTCTAGATACAGTGCTTTTCCTGAACATACAGAAATAACAATAGCACTTAGACTTATATATCACTTTATAGTGCTTTACAGCCCTCTCTAAGTGGTTCACAGAGTCAGCATATTGCCCCCAACAATCTGGGTCCTCATTTTACCCACCTCAGAAGGATGGAAGGCTGAGTCAACCCTGAGCCTGGTAGGATTTGAACTGCCAAATTGTAGGCAGCTGGCTGCAGCAGGAGTAGCTTGCAGTACTGCACTCTAACCACTGCCATTTTGTCTACCATCCAGTGCACACACATAGTCAAGACATCCCCATTCAGTAATAACTCACAAGCGGTGGAGCAAAATTTGGATAAGAATTAGCAGTCTTCATGTACAGATAGTGTTTGCTTAGCCATCACAATTCGGACTGGCAACTCTGTCAGGGTTGTTAAGCAAAAAAATCATGTGAGGAGACTTGTGAGATCACATCTGTTTCCATCATTAAGGAAATAATTGAAGTCATGAATAGAATAGAATTCTTTATTGGCCAAGTGTGATTGGACACACAAGGAATTTGTCTTGATGCATAAGCTCTCAGTGTACATAAAAATACATTCATCAAGAGTCATAAGATATAATACTTAGTGATAGTCATAGGATACTAAATAAGCAATTAAATCATTCTAGGAAACTAAATAAAACAATATAAATTGTAAAAATACAAGCAACAAGGTTATAATCATAAGTGGGAGGAGATAGATAATAAGAAGGATGAGAAGAATGATAGTAATAAATACAGTCTTAGTAAATAGTTGGACAGTGTTGTGGGAATTAGTTGTTTAGCAGAATGATAGCATTTGGGAAAAAAACTGTCTTTATCTAGTTGTTCTGATGTGCAATGCTCTACAATTAAGTGAGAACCCATGAAACTGTGACTTGATTTCTCTTCTTCTTCACTTCTTCTGCATTCTGCCTTCATTCTATTTGTTGGAACTTGCAAATGGCGATCATGTAATGGCAGGAGGCTGTCACAGACTCACAGTCATACGTGCACACTGGTTGCAAAGCATGACAATCCTGTAACCAAGGATGCTATGATAGCTGTAAATATAAGTTTGTCACAAAGCTTGTTTTTTGTAACTTTGAATAGTTGCTAAACAAGGTAGTCAGTAAACAAATCCCTTTATAGATTTATGCCAAGAAAAGTATGAATAGATAGGAGAAGGGATCTTAGGGAATGTTATTTGTTTATCCAATTTCTAGATTGCCCAACTTCAAATATGACTGTGAATGGTTTCAAAAAATTCAAATAAAGCAGACATATACACACCACATACACAGATACACAGTTGCCCTGAGGGAATTAATGAAAAACAAAATCTCACATCACCCCAACCTGAGGGACCCTTTGGATAGCTAGCCCAAGGCTTGGGAGAAGGCCCACAATTTTAGAGCTCATGAGAAGTTGATAGAGTGGAGTCCATGGGAAGCTCTGGGAGAGATGCTGTCCTGGAAGGCAGGTGTTGCAACAGAGAAGGTCTACTTCCTGTTAGATGATTTTAATTAATCAACAGGACCTGAAGCAAACTAAATCTGTCTGATCACAGATGGTGGGCAGATACTGTGGGAAACAGATGGTTCCTCAGGCCTTAGGCGCTATGCCATAAAATAGATGCCATGAGAAGCAACAGCTCAGTAACAGAGACAATAGGAAACTGAAGTGGTAGGGAACCCTATCAGAGTTAATAAAAATGGTCTATCTATCTTTTGGATAATAGGTAGTTATTCTTGGTCATGCCCATATGATAGATATTTTATGAGCAGGTATGCCTCTCCAAGGCTTTTGTGGGAATAAAAAAATAATTATTGTACCCTACGACTATTATTAAGTGTGGTACCTGATGATTCTTGATTCTTGACAAATGTATCTTTTCTTTTCTTTTCTTTGCATCAAGACAAATTCCTTGTGTGTCCAATCACACTTGGCCAATAAAGAATTCTATAACCCACTTTGCTTACATTCTAAATTACTATTTCATAAATATGCATATCGATTTTCTGCTTGAATTGAATAATGGTTAATAATTGAGTGAAAGCTTACGGAGTTCAAGAATGTAACTGCCCTTTCCTTTACTAGCTCTTTGTCTTCTAAATGTAAGCTTTTCTTTTTAAAAAGTTTCAGCGACCGAGGAAACCCCACATGACTTCTTTTGCTGGCGGGGAATGGTAAAAATGCTAAATTGACAGTAGGTCATTGAATCTCGTTGGATTTGAAATGTCATTAGAACCTTGAACAAATCTCAAAAAGAATCTGTTGTAATAGCATTTAAGAATTGTGTGTTTTAGTCCTGCCATGACATTGGTTACCTCTTCTGGATGGGACATCAATATCATTATGAATGTGGGGATGGTAGATTAGAGCTATGAGAAAGATATATGCGTGTCAGGTTCGAGAACACGAGCGAGTGGTTAGACATGGAGACCCAAACTCACTGATAGCCTCAAAATGCAATGAACAAGGACCTACATTCAATTTCGCAGCTACCACAATTGTTGGCCAAGCAGGAACAACAATAACCAGAGAAACAATTGAAGCCTGGGGAATAGGCTCCTTGTCAGTCAATTTACCTTGTCAGTCCTTCCCATAGCTCTAATCTACCCACATTCAGAATGGTATTGGTGTCCCATCCAGAGGAGGTAACCAATGTTATGGCAGGTCCAAGACATACAATTATCAGGGCACAGCAGCATAAGGAAACAACAACCAACAATTTAATAGCCAGCCATCAACACCATTAACAACTAAAAGCTACACACTACCAGGCACCATATAATACAATGTGTAGAACAGCCCATTGCACACATTCTGGTGAGAGAAGTTCCCTGATGATGGGCTCTAGCACAAGCCCCAAAATTTGGAAGAATAAAACTTTGGTCCCAGTGATTGACTCAGCTTGGATCATGCAATATCAGGTTCTTCCTGCTTCAAATGGTTAAAGGAGGCTTCTTCGGCATTATTAGATGTGTACTTGCTACTGGAACATGTTTTTCTCCTTTTCTGCCTGTAGTCTCCATTGCAAGGCCCTTCTTCTTTTTCTTTCCTCTGCTAGGCTTCAGTAGATGCTGCAGAAACCCAGGGAACAAGAATGTTCTTGATTGACCAGGTGTGATTGGACACACAAGGAATTTGTCTCCGGTGCATAAGTTCTCAGTGTATATACAAACAACGAAGTAATAAGTCACAGATCATAAATCATAGGATAAAATATTGTAAAATAACAATATGAGAAAGTAGTACGTAGGAAAAATGAGAAGATGAGAAAGATGAGAAGATGAATGTAGGCACTTTTGATCTTGGACCCCATGCCGTTTCCATTCTTTTTCCTCTGCTCTTCATGACACATCAGCTGGTTCTGCAGAAGCAAGTCATGCAAACCAAAGTCACTGCTTCTCCAGCAGTAAGAAGAAAGCAAAGGGATACCAAATAAAGGGGGAAATAGAAGAGGCTTAATGGAAACTCAAGGAGGACCCAAGAGATTGGCTTTGATTAAGCAGTATTCGGTTTCCAATTTGGACCCTTGATTGTTTACTTGCATGAATTGATGGAAGATCTCAACCATCCCCTTCTGTTTTCAGTTATTGTTGTAGAGAACACTCCTACTCAAAAGCATTACATAAACCCAGTGATGCTTGAGTGACTAAAAGACAACTTCATTCAGGCAAAAGCATCTAAAAGAGATTCTATATCTACTAAGGGTGATGTATTGGATCCATCCCTACCTCTGGCCATTTAATGACATCTTAAGTTATTGTTTCTTGGTGCTTGGATACAGGTAGAAGAATATCAAACGGGAGTTGATCTTTACATTCCCTTAACTACAGCATAAACAGGACTCGGTGATTACTTTTTGTCTCTGATGCCCTCATGACATTGCCCTCAGGCAACTTAAAATTATTTATTCTTAGCTGTGCCAGCTTTAAAGTAGTGTTTCCCTTTTTTCTCCTGACACAATATTTCCAGTGGAGCCTGCAATCTGGCATGCTTCACTAACAGTAAGGTTGCTAATGCGGATAGGCAGAAGGGTCTGCCCAACTTCAGTAGGCTATTTTATTTTCTGCTAGCTGGGTTGGGCCCTCCATGGTTATTGGCCCTCTCCTGGCTGCAGGAGAGACAGAGCCCTGGGCTTCCATAGAGACATCTGCTCAATTGTGCTTTTTTAAAGTACTTATGAGATCTTGCAAAAAAGCTCTTATCAACATGAGTTTAGCACTTTCCACCCAAGGGTTAAACTTGTTTTCGAAACTTGGGTTTAGCGCTCTTATGAAAGATTTCATAAATATGCCCTTATCTTTAAAAAGAGGTCCAGTCCTAAGGTGCTTGGAAGGTAGACTGAACTAGTAAAGAGAGAGCTAGGTTCTGCCAGCTAAATGTTGCTTGTTCTTCACTCACTAAATGAATTACAGGTAGACCTGGAATTCCAACCATTCCTTTAATAATCTTGTGAGTTGCAACAGCATTGAAAAAAGTGAGTTATGACCATTTTTCACACTTATGACTATTGCAGCATCCCCGTGATCAAATTGCTTGGCAACTGACTCGCATTTATGATGGTTGCAGTGTCCCAGGGTCATATGATCACCTTTTGCCACCTTCAACAAGCAAAGCCAATGGGGAATCCAGCTTCACTTAACAACCTTGTTACTAACTTAACAACTGCAGTGATTCACTTAGCAACTATGGCAAGAAAAATTGCAAAAGGGGGCAAAACTCACTTACCAATTGTCTCACTTAGCAATAGAAAGTTTGGGTTCAATTGTGATTTTAAGTTGAAGACTACACATACAGGTTTTTCTTGTTGCTCTGGCCATGAATTGGCATTGTCTTTCTCTTGTGTTTCTACTGATTTTACTACCTCGGGGGCATAATTTTGCCTGTACCATTTTGATTTTGGTAATGTGAGGCACCATTGTGTTGCGATTATGCATGAGTTTGTGATATTGTAAAATGGAACACCTTACACCTACATTAAAATGCTATCCTGCAATAGTTGAGCTGTCAGGAAAAAAATATGCCATTTATGCCTGTCTGAGAATGTACAACTGATTGATTTTGACTGGAAACAGAAAGAATGTTGTACTAAAGGGATTTTAGGTTAATCCGATAAGGCAGTGCTTAAGATACCAAAAAAAAAAAAAAAAAACCCTAACCCAACCTTAAGTTGTGACAAGTATCTCTTATTTCTCATCTGAATTAAACTACCCCCTTTGGAGTTAACTATCATGACCATAAGGAGCACAGACATCAGTGGGTACCAGTTCCTAGAAAAATAGGTTATTTAGAAAATGCCTTTTCATACAGACAAACCAAAACAAAATTGTACTTCTATTGCAGAGCCCTTATAATTGTCAGCCCAATAAATAAATGCCTGATGTTATGCTTTTCTAAGTTTTGCGAGAAAAAGACTTGATCGATTGCAAGAACTGGTGAATGGCTGTGTCTGTCTATGCTAAGAAAGCCATCTTCTCCAGTGTATGGAGTCAGCTAGTCCCCTCTAAGACAATTTCTTCCAAATGTGTTGGATGTGAATTGGCAGAATCTTCAAAGGACCTAATGATTGCACCTAATACAATTGATCACCTATGATAGCAATAGCAATATCACTTAGACTTATACACCAGTTTATAGTGCTTTACAGCCCTCTCTAAGCAGTTTACAGAGCCAGCATATTGCCCCTAACAATCAGGGTCTTCATTTTACCCATCTCAGAAGGATGGAAGGCTGAGTCAACCTTGAGCCTGGTGGGATTTGAACTCCTGACACTGAGCAATGAGTTAACCTGCAATACTGCATTCTAACCACTGCACCACCACAACTCTTGATTCCCCCTGAGAAAACAAATGAGCAACTGGTAAGAAATTATATTATATTCCAGTATTTGTTTCTTTTTTAACCTTCAATGGCTGACTTGAATTTATAACCCGTGTTTCCAGAAGAGAAATGATGGCCCAAAAATGTTCTGGAGCCAGCATGGCTCTTAAGAAGTAAGTATCATGAATTACAGTGGACATGATTATATTATGCCCCAAGTGAGATTTGGATTTTCTGTTTCAGTTCCCCAAATTTGGGGAAATATTTTGAATTTGATTCTTTTTTTAAAAAAATAAAGTTTCCTGCTTTGAAATGGTAGGAATTTGTACTAGTAATCTTTGGCAACTGTAGCTGTGAAAAAAACCGTGTTGGGCCTCCCTTAATGTTTGAGGAGATGTTAATGAGGGATGGATGGACAGATGTGGAATTAAGGTGACTGCGTCCCCCACAACAATGTAAAACATGTCCTGTGTGTTTAAACTCTAATGATAATTAGAAACAGCTCTTGCTTCAATTCATATTGACAAATTGAGCTGTATGTGCCACAGCTGGCTTCTAGTAACAGCAGGAACAATTTGTATAAACAAAAGTTTCTAAGCTAGACCTTTGCATTATAGAACTATAAATCTTTCCCAGTAAACTAGAAATCTGTGCGCAGAACACTTAAATGACTAACTAATGAATGAATTGAAGAGAATAACATCATAGGCACTGAGCAAATTAAATTCCAAAGAGGCTATTTTACAGTACTACAGAGTAAGCATTTGTTCTTTATGATCTAGCAAAAAACAATATTTTAAATGCAGAAAAGGTAAATTGAGCTCTGCTTTTATAGATCATAAGTTAGTTTTTGACTCAATTTTTGCAGGATATTTTTTGTCATGTCGCAAGGTGGTATAGAGCAATCTGTCTAGACAAATAATAGGATAATTGGGGGGGGGGCATGAGCAATTTATTTATTGTGGAGTGTGGATGAAATTATGATTGCTACTTTACAATCTGATTCATCAGGGATAGGATCTGTAGACAGGCTCAAAAATCACTTTGCTCTTGATCAACTTGGAGTCAATCATTGTCAATACTGATTGGTGACATTCATCATAAGGTCCTACAAATTCTAGATTTGCAATCTAGTCATACTTCAATATGAATATCTGTCCAGATCTGGGAAAGCCATCCAGAAATATTCCAAATTTATATATTTTAGTGCATCAAAAAATCTTGGGAAAGGCAATTTGGGAAGCCTCAATATTTCCCGTATTGTTGAATTTCTTGTATACAAAGGGAGAACACAAAATATCATATTATATGCCCATCCCAGCAACTATGTATAAAATTAGGAAGAATTTCCAAATTGAGCTTAATTTCTGGTATCTGCAAAAGGAATTTATTTTGCTTTTTTGCAACAATACAGAGGCTTCTGTTATTGTTGTCTTCAAGGTTATTTGTTACTTCCCAGCCCAGGTTGCAGCCAAGAATCTTCTGGTGACCTTCCCACCAAGAATTAACTTAAGTCAACCTTGGTTGGCTTTTCATGAGAATCGAATGGTTACATGAGGTTCAGTTCTAAAGTCCAAAATTAATTACTCTATAAAACATTTAGACCTAAATTTCTATTTGAAGAAACAACTGAAGCTGGGATTTGCTCATTGGGAATTATGGTTTGGTTCTGCTCATGGTGTACATTTGTTAAAAATCGAAGTTAGCATAATTGCTACTCATGCTGCTGGTTTGAAGAGTGATTCAAATATTTAACCGAACCTTATCTCTATCGCTTTATCAGTGGTTTGCCAATAAATTGCTCAAGGTATATCTTTGCCAACAACTTGAAGGCTACTCGGCAACACAGACAGGAAATTTTAAATACAGAAGACTTTTCCCATGGCTAGGTTATTGCTATTGTTTTGCATCAGCAATCAGGGAAAGCGTGTTTAAAGATTTTCCCTCACACTTCAGTGTCTACTTATGCAGAAGTAATATAAGATATTAGACATATTCTTCTCTGTATGGTAATTTTAATTGGGATATTTGAGCATATTTTATTTCTCCTGCGCTTGCTTTTCTAGGATCCCAAAAATTCAAGTGTGATTTTTAAAAATAGTTCCGTATTATATTATTGGCAATCACCAGCCCTGGAAATACAGTTAGGTTTTTGCTGTTCTTATTAGAATTACCCGCCAGACACCAAGTGACACTGAACTCTTTAAAGTCAAATGCTATTATCTCAAATGAGTGTATTCCTGAATTGATTTTATGTTTTATGGACTGTAATACTAAATAAATGTCATAGATGTTTGAATACTGCATATATTCTAAAAATATTTTTTTATTGTAGCTCAGTCCTTTCAATGGAAATCAGGGTGCCTATAAATGAGGATTTTATGATACAGTACAAGTCTCATTCATGTATTTTTCTGGGGATGGGGCTCCTTCTGTTTTTCTTTTTCTTCCCATAAAAATCATGCTTGAATTGATTTCAAGCTGTATCATCAAAATCAGTGGTGGTATTCAAATTTTTTTACTACCGGTTCTGTGGGCGTGGCTTGTTGGGCATGGCAGGGGAAGGATACTATAAAATCTCCAGTCAGAGGTGGGATTTGTTGATTCTCCAAGTTACTCAAAATTTCCACTACCGGTTCTCCAGAACTGGTCAGAACCTGCTGAATACCACCTCTGATCAAAATGTTTTTTTTTTTTAAAAAACCATGTTTGCAGATGTATTTTTTTGTAGTATGACTTGAAAAGGGCAAAATCCAGGGATGAATAATCAGAAGCTTTACTTTATGGCTAGTACTTTGGAATGAGAAAACGGATATGTAAACCTAAGTACTGTAAGATTTCACTAGGATTTCAATTCATCTGCAGTTTTTCTGTTTTTAGCCAAAAATGTGGACCACTGCATGAATTATCTAAAGGGTGATCCAAGTTTGTCTCTGAACATACACGCATAGAAAAGTTTTGTAAACCACACCTGTTTACACAAATATATGTGCCTGCAAGATTGTGCATGCTGCTTTTCCATTATTAGGAATTCTACTTAATTGTATCTTGATATTAGCTATCAGCTATCAGCTGGCTCAAACCCTAAGCCCAACGTGAAGCAGCACAGTTGGGTAAATTGTAAACCATGGTTAGATGTTCCTAACTTGCCCTATTTCCGATTCAAACTGTTCCACCAAGTTCCTTCCTTGACATGTAGTTCAGAAAATCTCTCATATTACACCAAAATTGATTTTTAAGTAGAGAGATAAACTAATAGTAGAGAGAGAGAGATTTTAAATAAAACCTTTTATGTTTACTTTCATAAAATGCTTTGGCGAGAAAGCAGGGGAATAGCCATTGATTATTGGAGGCTGACAGATCTGCCCTTGAATCAGATAATCTTTGTTGTCCACTTCTACCAACAGCATCTCTTCTCTTGATCTTTTCTCTCTTGTATCTAAACTGCAACATACACATGTCCTGACAGCATCTTTTTTCTGTTGTATCCCCATGACATTACCTTCATCTCATCCCAGCCCATGAATTAAAAGCCTTACACTGTCTCTTGCTATATCAAGGATGGTGTGACACTTTTTTCAACTACGATCCAAGGACAACCATAGGCTGCATATTGCTTGTTATACTTTGTCAGCCTATTATCTTGGAAAGAAACTATGTTGAGGAAATGGAGCTGGCAGAGAGAGAGAGAGACAGAGAGAGAGAGAGACAGAGAGACAGAGAGAGAGAGACAGAGAGAGAGACAGACAGAGAGAGAGAGATACACAGAGACACACACAGAGAGACAGAGAGAGACAGAGAGGGAGACAGAGACATTCAGTAGCCCTCAGATGGATAGTCAACACCCCCCAGGTCTGGAGATGGTTGATGAAGAAGAGGAGGAACAGCTGGGTCCAGTGCCTGACGCCCAGCTGCGCAGAAGGCAGAGGAGAGGAGAGCAGTGGAAAGCCGTGGGCCGATCCTGGGGAAGGAAGAGCCATTGCTGCTAGTAAGGCCCCATACTAGTTTTGGGGATAAAAGGCAGGGGGCGGAGATGACTAGGTGTGGCAGACAAGTAATCCTCTTCTGGTCAGCCAGATTTGTTAGCCTGCAAGAGAAACTTTTTGCCACGGCTGTCGGCATTCCTAATAAAGGAATCTTTTGAGTTCACATCAGAAGTTTGTTGTGTTTGGGGAGCTGGGTCAGAACAAGTTACCTGGCCAGCTGTGATTTGAAACAGAGGCAAGAAAGGCAGGTTAGGGAAATGCTGGCTGGGGAATTCTGGGAATTGAAGTCCATTCATCTTAACCTTGCTGAGGTGGAGAAACAATGAGTCACAGGGACAGCCAATGTCATGCCAATTCTAGTTTTTGGCTTACTCAAAGTTGTAGAGCTGTATTAGTTTATGGTGATGAAAAATCAGAAGTGTAGTAACAGCTTTTCCGACTAACGCCTTTTTAATGAAAGACGTACATTTTCATAAGCTGCAACCAGGGGTGGGATTCAAAATTTTTAACAACCGGTTCTGTGGGCATGGCTTAGGTGGTGGGCATGGCTTGGTGGTCATGTGACTGGGTGGACGTGGCTTGGTGGTCATGTTATTGGCTGGGCATGGCCAACTCAACATCACTCACATCAAAGCATGCATCTCCTCGCCTGGCCTCTCATGACTGGGGACGCTGCAACAGTCGTAAGTGTGAAAAATGGTCATAAGTCACTTTTTTCAATAATTTTGAATGGTCACTCCACACAAGCAAAGTACCAGCAAAGGAGGGAAAAAAAACTCCAGAGGTTCCTGAGACAGGAAGTCTAGTCCTGCCAAGAATGTAATAAGGGTTAACGGAGAAGCAGTTTCTGTAAGCAACACCAGAATGTTTCCTTCCTGCCTTCCTTACAGGATTAGGCCAGTAATTTCTTCTAACAACTGGTTGTTCGAACTGCTTAGAATGTTAACAACCGGTTCTAGCAAATAGGTGCGAATTGGTGGAATCCCACCCCTGGCTGCAACACACACCATTAGATGGTTTTCAATAAAAGTTTGTCACTCACCACAGCTGCTATCAGACTTCCAATTCAAAGATGGGCAGAGGGTATTTCAATTCAGCATGGGAGAAAGGATCAGAGTTTGGAGGACAGAATGAAGAGGAAGTGAAAAAGACCTCCTTAGTTTAAACACTTTTCTCTCTCTTTGTTTTCTCTTTTCCATCCACTGAAATAAGAAGAAGTTTAGTGGAAATCTTATTTATCTGACTGGCCTAGCGATTATATTTTCTTTAAAACAAGTTGTATAAATTATTCTCTTATCTTTACTCTTTGCCCTTCGTTCCAGCAGGGCGCCCTGGAGGGGACACCATTATTTCTTACCATTGTCCTTTCTGTTTGCAGAAAATCTTATCAGCCTAATGGCCTGAAATTTGCCACAGATATTTTTCACTACTGGATCCATTTTCACCGCAATTTTCATCGCATTCTGTCTGATTTCAAAGAAGCTCTGACTTAGAGTCACCTTGGAGCAAAAGGATCCTCTTCATCAGAGCCAAAAAGCAACATGATTTGTTTCAGTGAAGCTGTTTGGATTCCCTCAAAACTTCTTTCTTTCTCCTGTTTATGGTGGACCTGTGGGAAAGCAAAGACATATGGGTTCAATAGTAGGATTCACATCTTAATACAGAAAATCCTTAAAGTGAATATAAAGATAAAACCAGAGACTTCTTTTAAGCTTAATGGACAAAGAACTTGAATTTTTTGGGGGGAACTTTGATGTTATATATGTTCTATGAAGAATGTTCTATGCCCAAAACATGGAAAAATACCTTAATTCTCACAATGGATGACTGGCTGCAAAAGCTGATGGGTTAGTAGAGATGGCTAAATTGACTGCTTTGATTTAAGAAAAGAACACAACTTGTTTCTGCATGGAAACCGATTCTGGATTTTGTGCTTGAGATGGAAAAAAAATGAATCTTTGATTTTAGTTTTTGTTGATTAGATGGCCTTGTTATAGAAATGGCTAGTGTGCTGTACATTACTATGCAAAAGTAAAAAATTGAGATTATATAGTATTTACCTCATTCTATTGAGCTAAAATCAAAGAGCCTGAAGTCAATGCTATTCTTTTTTCTTTTCCTTTTACCCTACACTTTCTCCTCTTCCCCTTCTCCTCCCCCTTTACCTCCTCATTATTCCCACTGTTCTTTGTGGTTTATGTGTTGACATTCTTCTATCCTGATTTCTTCTGTTGTAGAGCGGCGGAATCACTCAGGGAGAGACCAAGGCAACAGTTCAGCTCACACTTTATTTCAAAGAATAAAGGGTTACCACTACTGCCGCGCTAACACGGCAGCCAGCTGGAGCGGCAACAGCTGATGCCGTTTGACAGTCGCCTTTTATAGCCGGCTGTCAAACGGCATCGACCAATGGGAGAGGTCCGTGTTTTCCCGCTCAAAGCACGGACCTGAGTGGAAACTCAAGTCAATACACAACATCTTCTATCCTAACTCTCTCTCACCAGAGCCTAGGTCCTTTTTCAGGTTCGATGAGGCCTACAAGCAGTGGTGGGATTCAAATAATTTAACAATCAGTTCTCTGCCCTAATGACTGGCTGGGTGGGTGAGGCCATGGTGGGCATGCCCAGGGCGTGAGACAGGCAGCACTCAGCCTCCTGCACCCCCTGGGAGCAAAAACGGCCCCTGAGGCACCTCTCCCATGTGCCCCATTTTGGGCCTAGTAGGCTTCCCTGAAGTCTCCTGGGAGGTCTACTAGGACCAAAACGGGCCACGGGAGGCCACATGACACCCCACGCACCCCATTTTGGGCCTAGTAGTCCCTGCACTTACCTGGGAACCAAAACAAGGTGCGTGGGGACTCCTGGAAGGGGTGATGAGGGGAAGGGTGGGGCCAGCCAGCAATTTAATAACTTGTTCGGTTGAAGTGGTGCAAACTGGTTGAATCTCACCACTGCCTACAAGTTGGAAGAACCTTTGAGTCCACACAACTTAACCTTGCTGAGGTTGTGAAACACTGCTATAGCTGATTTCTAACCTGCCTTTCTTTCCTCTGTTTCAAATCACAGGTCTGAGAAGAGGCAGTGCAGTGGAGCCAGAGAGGCCCTGTTGATTCACAGAATAGCTTTAAGACAGGGCTTCCTCTTGAGACTTCATCAAAAAGAAACCTCCTTTGAAGATTTACACAGCACCACTAAGATAACATCAGAAATGAAAGGAATTGAAAAATGACTTGTTAATGGTTTCCAAATAATATGGTTATACTATTTAGCTTTATAAACATTGAATTAACCTACACGACACAGTAGCGTATTTTTCCAATCTTGCTTGTCCATTGAGGGAAAGTAGGAGGAAAATGGACAATGATCTTTCTTTTTTCCCCTTCTTCTTCAGTCACTGGTCTGTGCATCTAGGTTTCTGTATTATTAATTTAAGGGAAATGCAACTGCAAGTGTCATTTGTTATTTCAGTGGTTTCAAAATTAACTTTTAATTCTTAAAAAAAAGGCAGTATAAAGGAGTTTGAAGCCTTTTAACACATTCATTCTTAAAAAAATATGAAGGTGTTTGAAGCCATGGTATTGATGTCTATGAAATCTGATAGGGTTCACCTATTAATGATGATTTAATTTTCTCTCAATTTTATAGGACTCCTTTTGGAGAAAAAGCAAAAGCATGCGCCTCCCAAGTCTCTGCCCAGTGGTGGTATTCAAAATTTTTTACTACCGGTTCTGTGGGCATGGCTTGGTGGGTGTAGTGTGGCTTGGTGGGCGTATTTTGATGGGTGTGGCTTGGTGGGCATGACGGGGGAGGATACTGTAAAATCCCCATTCCCTCCCCACCCCACTAACCTGCTTTCCAGCTCCGTTCTCCTGTGTAGGATAACAAAAGAAGACCCAGCCGATCAGCTGGGACTCAGGAGGCAGCGAATAGATGAGGGCAGGGCCAACCAAAGATGGTATTTACTGGTTCTCTGAACTACTCAAAATTTCTGCCACCGGTTCTCCAGAACCTGTCAGAACTGGCTGAACACCACCTCTGTCCTGCCCTAATTTCTATAAAACCGGGCTATGGTTTTCTAAGGTAGTCCTTGACTTACGACTATGATTGATTCTGGCAATTAACAGTTGTAAGTCATGATGTTTGTAAAACCGGTTACTCTGCTGGATCCATTTTAAAGACCTTCTTGTGGTAATTGTCAAGCATGTGAAGTGGTTGTAAAGCAAACACGGAAGTCCTAAAGTGAGCGTCATGGCCATTAAGCAAATGCTGCAGTTGTTCATTACCCCATTGTTCGCCATGGGGTGGGTTTTGCTGGAAACTGGAAGTAAACCGTGATAGCGGGTTTTTTGTAACTTTGATCAATCATTAAGTGACCAGTCACAAGTCAAGGAATACCTGTATTTAAAATTTGGGGTGGTGATGGATCATATCCAGAACACGAACTACTTTTGGTTCAGAGGATTAAGTTCTAGGAAATTGAAACATTTCCCTAGCCAAATTAGTATTTTTCTGTTCTTCAGCACAGAATATTTCCAGAACATTCCCCCAGAATACCAGTGTTCTATCATATCTCTCCCTCCCCCTTCTATCATTCATTTAGCTATCATCTATATCTATCTATCTATCTATCTATCTATCTATCTATCTATCTATCTATCTATCTATCTATCTATCTATCTATCTATCTATCTATCTATCTATCTATCTATCTATCTATCCATCCATCCATCCATCCATCCATCCATCCATCCACCCACCCACCCACCCACCCATCCATCTACATATCTCTATCTATCTATCTATCTATCTATCTATCTATCTATCTATCTATCTATCTATCTATCTATTCTCTCTCTATCCACCCACCCACCCACCCACCCATCTACATATCTCTGTCTGTCTGTCTGTCTATCTATCTATCTATCTATCTATCTATCTATCTATCTATCTATCTATTCTCTCTATCCACCCACCCACCCATCCATCTCTATCTATCTATCTATCTATCTATCTATCTATCTATCTATCTATCTATCTATCTATCTATCTATCTACCTACCTACCTACCTACCTACCTACCTACCTACCTACCTACCTATCTATCTATCTATCTATCTATCTATCTATCTATCTATCTATCTATCTATCTATCTATCTATCTATTCTCTCTATCCACCCACCCACCCACCCATCTACATATCTCTATCTATCTATCTATCTATCTATCTATCTATCTATCTATCTATCTATCTATCTATCTATCTATCTATCTATCTATCTATCTATCTATCTATCTCTTCTCTCTCTCTATCCACCCACCCACCCACCCATTTACATCTATCTATCTATCTATCTATCTATCTATCTATCTATCTATCTATCTATCTATCTATCTATCTCATCTATCCCCTCCGAAGCTCCATTTCGGTTGGCAATGTGCAGGACAAACGTTGCAGAGCCTTTGTGATTGTTCGTAAGGCCGAACAACTGACGTGGTGCTGCAAGATTCGTAGTTTCGGGACTTGTTTGTAAACGCTAGGGGGCACTTATTGCATAACTTCAAACATTCACTAAGGGAATGCTCGTAACCTAGGGATTACCTGTATTGCACACTCACTGAGCACAAATTTGATTGGACAACCCAACTCAGAAATACAGTGATGACGAAAATAAATAACAATGCAAACGTTTCATACCTATTTGAACCATGTAAGCCTAAGCACCAATACAGGATTCATAATCTCTATGAATTTTCTCCCAATTGGTTGCTGTGCAAAGCACTGGGGATATCATAACTTATCACAATCTAATTGATTCTCCCCCAATCCATGAGGTGTGAATTGGATATGTTTATTGAAACCCGTAAGTATTGGTTATCTGTGGAAAATTTATCCCTGGTTTCCATTCTCTTCACACCTTCATCTTGTTATCAGCATTTACTAACTTCAAAACCAGCTTCCCAAATGCTTGCTTTTAAGAGCAGATTCTCCACCAAGGCAGCTCTTTCGTTTAAGATACCCATTAATAATTTGCCTGTTCATGTTCTCTAAAACTAAAATGTGGCAGGATATAAGTCCCAGTTCGTACATATTAGATCCCAATTGCATTGCATTCATAAAAGCATGGATACCAATCCTGCTATGAAGAAAAATGAGACACAATCACTGCCAGTCGCAAAGTATGGTTGCAATGAGAGATAAATCTTCTCTCTGCCCTGGATATGGCTTAGAGTTCTTCAGATGTACAGAAGTGCTGCAAAGTGATGATGGAACAGGCTTCTTTCCTAGAGGTGTAGTACACACACATAATAAAGGATGAGAGTATCTGCAAGAAGGAAAAAGGAAGGCCATAGAGCCTCTTTTGCATGACTGGCCAGCATTACCACTCGTCTTACGTTGCTTGTTCAATTCGCTCATCCAGTTTTTATCTTGCTTCTCCACTGAAACTCAAGGGACCTGCAAAGCTATTCTTCCAACCCATCGGTCACAGTTACAACCTCTGAGATAGGGACAGTGATTGATTCTAAGATATCAGCAAGCTTCCAGGGCTGAAGATAAGCTTGAATCTGTATCTTCCCAATCTTAATTGAATGCCTTACTCATGCTACGGTATCTCATAAGAAGCTACAAAAGTTTTTATCAATGAGCGAACTACTAATCTACATGCATACTTGGATGGAAAACTGAGAGATCTTTCGTTGCTGGAAGTCAGCACAGGTAGTCCTCAACTTACAACAGTTCATTTAGTGACTAATGTTACAATGGCACTGAAATAAGTGACTTCTGACCACTTTTCACACTTAATGACTATTGCAGCATCCCTATGGCCACGTGATCAAAATTCAGATGCTTGGAACTGACTGATATTTACAACGGTTGCCATGTCTTGGGGGTTAATGTGATTACCTTCTGCAATGATTCACTTAACAACTATGGCAAGAAAGGTCGTAAAATGGGGCAAAATTCACTTAGCAAATGTCTCACTTAACAACACAAATTTTGGGCTCAATTGTGATCATAAGTCGAGGGCTATCTGTAGTTGATTATGAAATCAGACTCACAATAGTATTGTTACACCACAAATAATTTTTTAGCTCTGGGTGCATGTAATCCATCAGTCTAATTCAGGGGCCTGCAAGTTGCGACTCTGGAGCCACATGCAGTTCTTTGGGCCTTCTACTGTGGCTCCCTGTTGGCTGATTCCACCACTGGCTGGCCCCTCCCCTCCCCATCACTTCTTGCCTGGCCTGAGAAGATAAGGGTGATGGCAAGGATGGAGATTCGCTCTACATTCCAGAGCAGGAGGTGATTGGGTGGGAGTGAGTGACGTCAAGTTGGCCACACCCACCCAGTCACACCGGTTGTTAAATTATTGGCTCCCAGTGTCTTCTTTTCTGTGGGAAACAGATGCAAATGGCTCTTTGAGTGTTTAAGGTTTCACACTCCTGGTCTAATTCATGCAATCCATTTTACAAAACCTTTTGTTTTTTACTGTATGTCATTGATAGTAAACACTCCTGCACTGTGCGTTTTTATAATAAGTGTATTTTAGCTTTTTTTAAAAAAAAAACCCCATATATTTATACAGCAGATTAATTCCAGTTGGGTACAAATGTACCAGATAAGTTGTTAGTAGAGAAATTTTATAGCACATTCTGAGACAGTAGATGTGCGATCCTAATGATGTTTAGGATTCACATGACGCTCTTAATTATTCAAACTGTGTCACAAATGCAAACTGTGTGCCTTGCAACATTCTTTATCAGACAGAGTCAATATTATTCTTCTCCTTATTGAAGAAGTGAAGCTGAGAGAACAGCTTGCTTAAAACATGCAGCGGGGAATTAAATCTCTCACTATTGTGCAAAGCTAGCAATATGGATTCACACAATACTTAAAAACTAATGTTATGTAATGAAACTGATTGACTGAATGATGTTGGTTCTTAGTTATAAAACGTCTGGCTTCTGTTTTGATTGTAGGTTATTTGACATTTAGTGGCTGTGTCAGAAGAAGCAAAGAAACTTCAGGGGGAAAGGAAGGAAGGAAGGAAGGAAGGAAGGAAGGAAGGAAGGAAGGAAGGAAGGAAGGAAGGAAGGAAGGAAGGAAGGAAGGAAGGAAGGAGAAATATCCCATCCTTCTGATTAATTAAGAAGTCTGGATGGGGACCTGGAAAAGTGTTCATGAACCAAGACTGCAAGCAGAGAAGATCCACTAGAAGAATTAGAAATTATTGAAGATGATGAATTCCAGAAGATGGATAAAGCAGGGTTTGTTTGTGTTTGTGTAGACACATTCAAGTCAGTGTTGACTCTTGATGACTATCTTGCACAAATCAAGTTTTCTTGGTTGAGGGCAGAGAGTACAGCAACTTTATTGTTACGTCACAAAGGTGCTTTTTTTCAAGAGGCAATTGGACTTTCTGGTTATTTGCTTCTTGGATGAGAAGCGAAACGTCTTCAAAGAAAAAACAGAAAGTCCAATTGCCTCTTGAAAAAAGCACTTTTGGGACAACCATGAACTGGATGACTGAAAATCTCCATAGATATTTATTGTCATGTGTATTTTCTGTTTTTGCAGTATAATACATGAAACCCATTTGAGGAGAGAGAGAAAAAAATCATCCTGGGTTAAATATCTTGGTTATAGATAGATCCCCATAACATCATTTGGTTTAAGCCAAAACCAAATGATACATATTTATCCCAGATGATAGTCAGTGCTTAACTATGTTTACAAATTACTAGTGATCCTGTTTTTGATTTTATCTTTAGTACTAGGTTTAGCATTATAATCATGATCTAATTCTTAACACAAGACTCTATTGCATTGGAAGCAGCCAGGGAAAAGAAGATTGTCTCCTTGGAGGTGGCAGAACCCTCCCCCGCTGCTCCCCATAAGAGAAGATCAAATGAGGAGTCATTTCTTCCATGAAGGGTGGGGTGGGGGTAGAGACTTAGCATTTGTGATGACCCAGGGTGGGATACAAAAACAACGAAGTCACAAAAAAAAAAAGGTGAAGTCTCTTTAATTCCTTCAACTTGGCTTCAAAGGTCCAATTATCATGGACTGGAGAAAAAAACTCCCCCACAAACAGCTGCGAAAAGGAAGAAATTCCGTTCAAACTCAAAATACATATAAATTATAAATAGAAAAAACAACACAAACCACACTGAAACAATTAATGAGACAAGCAGGATAAGAGCTTGAAGACGTCCACAGATATCGAAATACACACACTGGGAAGGACACCAGAACTCAGATAAGAATTGAAAGACTAGAATTATTTCGCATTTTGTTTCCAGCACTGGGCCATGCACAGTTTGTCCTTTTAAACAGTCCTCACAGATGCAGCCCATGAAGGGGATTAGGACCCTTTCCTCCCCCATAGATCATGCCGTTCACGTTTCTCCCTTATCTGCTCCTCCCTTCGTGCTCTAGGATGAAGAGGGGATGGGCCTGGGTCTGAATGCCCAGCCAGCCCGCGCCCTTCATCAGTTTCCTCCACAACCTCTGGAGCCACACTTCCACTTCCTGTCGGCTGTTCCTCTTCTCCCTTGGAGTCAGATTCTAACAGGGGCATGACAGCATCTCACATCAATGCCCCTTTACAACGATAACAGCCTTCCACAGGAGCTTCTGTCCTGGAAGTCCTTCAGCCATTATTATGAGCTTACTTTTTTATTTAATCTCTTTCCCATTGCATCCACCAAACAGTATTTGCTTTCATAGCTGGGGTGGTAGCTACAGAAAAATTCCTGGATGTTTGTCTCCAAGGAAGCAAAAACAACATGTGGTCCAGAGGTGGTATTCAGCAGGTTCTGACCAGTTCTGGAGAATTGGTAGCGGAAATTTTGAGTAGTTCAGAGAACCAGCAAATACCACTTCTGACTGGAGATTTTAAGTATCCTTCCCTGCCACGCCCACTAAGCCACCCCCACAGAACCAGTAGCAAAAAAAATTGAATTCCACCACTGATATGGTCCTCTCTATGGGCATAGTCCTGCAGGCTGGGCTTTGAATGCTTCATTTTGTTAGCATTAGGCTCAAGGAACCAAGAATGATGTGATGAAAAAAAGTAGGAGGGGGAAGCTGGGCCAAGTGTCCCACACCACAGGACAAAAAGGAATTAGAGACCCTAGAAAGAGTGCAGAGAAGAGCAACGAAGATGATTAGGGAGCTGGAGGCTAAAACAGATGAAGAACAGTTGCTGGGATTGGGTATATCCAGTTCAGTGAAAAGAGGGACTAGAGGAGACCTGATAGCAGTCTTCCACTATTTAAGAAGCTGTCACAAAGAAGAGAGGTTCAACCTCTTCCCCAAAGTATTTGGAGACAGGAGAAGAAGCAACGGAGGGAAAGTCATCAAGGAGAGAAGCAAGCTGGAACTAAGGAGAAATTTCCTGATTTCTCCAAGAGGCAGGAATAAAAAGATGGTTAAACTATGCTTGTTAAATGAACAGAAAGACTAGAGGAGACACGACAGCCTCTTTCAATATTTGAGGGGTGCCACAGAGAAGAGAGGATCAACCTATCTTTCAAAGCACCTGAGGGCAGGACAAGAAGCCACAGATGAAAACTGATCAAGGAGAGAAGCAACCTGGAACAAAAGAGGAATTTCCTGACAGTGAGGACAATTAATCTGTGGAACAACTTGCCTCCTTGGAGTTGTGGTTGCTTCATCACTGGAGTTTTTAAGAAGAGATTGGACAGCCATTTGTCTGAAATGATACAGGGTCTCCTGCTTGAGCAGGGGATTGGACTAGAAGATCTCCAAGATCCTTCCAACTCTGTTATTTTGTGTTTGTGTTAATTTCTCACAGTAGTTTCTTCATTGCTGTTCGTCCATAAAATACCTTCTGCATAACATTCAGATACATCCTATGAAAGTTTAGGGAGGATCCCTGTTCTGTCTTTAAATTGCTGGCTGAATATAAAGACAGTTAAATAAACTCTACAAAGTCTTCCATACAAAGTTTCTTTATTGGATCACACCAGGCATCCTCAAAGCATAACTCACAGTTAGGTTGAGATTCATCTAATGTCCAATCTTTGCATAGTCGTCTTTATAGTGTGAAAATATAGTTATCTTCATCCCATATTGATGGAGCAAAGGGAAAGGCACAATGCTGGGATCCAAGCAAGAATAAAGGAAACTCCCCCAACCCAGCCAAAGGTCGATTCAGTGACCAATCAGGATTACAGATGTGACCACATGACACGAACTACATTTTCCCACGAGGCATTAACTACATTTACCATGAGGCATTCCCTTAAGGGGACAGCTCCCAATTCCCAATTAACTATATACTGTCTGACCAGCACACTCCCCTCCTGGAATTATAAATTCCACTACCAACTAACTTATCAATTAACTATATACTGTTTGATCAGCACAATCCCTCCTGGGCCTCTTTCTGCATACCCCCCCCCCCCAATTAGTAACTTAAAGGACTGATTGATGGGATACACTTTTTCCCCAGCTACAGGGCTTTGGATACGGAGGAACAGCTCCTGCATCATGACTGCACCACCTCACTTCCAGCTCAAGAATGGCAAGGTGACAAAAGCATGACCTTCTGCTCCAGACAGATTTCCTGCTCAGCCACAGCCCAATATAGTCATTCCAGGTAATAAAAAGTTAATGGCATTCTCAGTCACCCTTTCTGAGCCAATGGGCTTCCTCTTCCTCTTAAGTATAACGGGCTCAGTGGGTGGAAGAGATAAAAGGCTTCTAAAGGCAGCAGCTTTTTTTCTCCTCCACCAGAGAACACTTTGGGCCTTTTCTCTCTCATCTCATTTGGAACCGCACATTAGTACTATAAACTGTGATTCAGTGCCAACGACATAATAAGCCTATCCCCATGAAAGGCATGGAAGATGTATCTCCTTGTTGCTGAGGAATATCATTTCATTCCATTTATTTAGCAAGAATGGAGGGTGGAGGTAACGTATCTAGTGCTGAGACGTGGGAGTTTATTATAGAAGTAATTTTAACACATTTTCATAAGCCATAAAAGTGAAGATCTTGACTTCTGCCTATCCAATTTGCCACCTTCTGAATGCCTTGGGATTACTATCGTTTGCAGAATGTCCCGAGAGCTTCAAACCAAGCAGAGTTTCTTCCCTTATTTATCTATGTTTAAAATACATATGCTTCAAAACCAATCTTTCCCAATGGAATTTAGAGGGCATCAGGATAGGGCAAACTGCTCTAGAGATAGCAGGATGTTGACGAAGAAAGAAAGCTATGCGCTGCTTTGTTGTGGAGAAAAGTGCATAACCTCTAAAACAACTGAAAGAAAAAATAATAATTTATGAAATAATGATGCATTGATTTTATAGGCTAATTTACACCAGCATCCAACATGACTTCTTAATCCCTCCAGAAGAGGTGATGAAAATACAGCCTTCTGGTTGTTGTGGGACAGTAGAAATCCACTGTTAAAGGATGCTTAAAAATGATAACAAACTCGATTTTTTGTCTTAACAGAATAACAGAGATGGAAGACATCTTGGAGATCTAGTCCAACCTCCTGCTGAGGCAGAAAGCCCTATGCCATTTCATACAAATGGTTGTCCAATCTCTTCTTAAAAACCTCCAGTATTGGAGCGCCCTCAGCTTCTGGAGGGAAGTCATTCCATTGATTAATTGTTCTAACTGTTAAGAAATTTCTCCTTAGTTCTAGGTTGGTTCTCTCCTTGAGTACTTCCCATCCATTGCTTCTTGTCCTGCCTTCAGGTGCTTTGGAGAATAGCTTGACTCCCTCTTCTTTGTGGCAGCCCCTCAAATATTGAAGCATTGCTATCATGTCACTCCTAGTCCTTCTTTTCATTAAACCAGGCATACCCAATTTCTTTTCACACATTTTAGCCTCCAGTCCTCCAGTCATCTTTGTTGATCTTCTCTGCACCCTTTCTTAGAGTCCAGAAAAGAACAACAAAGATGATTAGGGGACCTTTAACAGATTAACAGAGTTGGTAGGGACCTTGTAGGTCATCTAGTCCAACCCCCAGCCCAAGCAGGAGACCCTACACCATTTCTGACAAATGGATTGGAGTGGCCTTGATCACTTTAGTTACTCCAGCATATAAATGAGGCAGAAAATATCTCAGAAAGAAGAAGTGTGTTGATCATTATTACTGATCCGAACATGCAATTTTTATGAAGTATTGGAAGATGTACTGTAACATGTCAACTGGAGGAAAGAGCCATTCAAATCTCTAGCAGATAAACACAAAGTCCTTGTTTTGAGAAAAACATGGGGAACAAGGTATCATATGGATAATCTGTTTATCATTTCAGTAGTTAAAATGTAAAATATTTGTTTTACAAATATAGATGATGACAGATAGATATAGATAGATAGATATAGATATAGATAGATAGATAGATAGATAGATAGATAGATAGATAGATAGATAGGTAGGTAGATAGATAGATAAATAGATAGCGATAGATAGATAGATAGATAGATAGATAGATAGATGATAGATAGATAGATAGATAGATAGATAGATAGATAGATAGATAGATAGATAGATTTATAGATAGATGATAGATTAATTTTAGTTTTCTGGCTTTCTTCAAAAAAACCTTGATATGTCAGAGGGTTTTGGTTTATCTGACCATGAGCTCCCTCATAAAAATATAATTTTCAGGATTTTCAGGGATAAGAAAAGTTGTTTATTTTAATAATACAGAAACATCACATGTTGTGCTTGGCTGTGTTTAGTTGTGGGAAATAAATGTTATGCAAATTGATAAGATGGAATAGGTCAGGCAAAGAGTAAATGCTATGCATTAAAAGGAAAAATATGCTTAGCAGGGGCCAGTTTTCTACGTTAGTTATATTTTACCAGGTGAATTTGTTTGTGCTTGCTAGGAAAATGGCAAACATGAGAATGTTCAGAAGTGAAGAAATAAGAAATATTCTATGCGGGAAAAGAAGAAAGATTGAAATATGAGAGAGAGAGAGAGATATTTATAAATGCCAATATGGCTACTTCTGAGATAAAAGACATGGAGACCAATTATTTTCAGTAGCCTGTCAAGATTGCAATGCTTATTTTTCAAGCTTTGGGAAGGAAAAAGCACAAAAAATATGGATCTGGTATTTCGAATACTGGCTCTAGAGACAGGCAAGCAGTGTTTTTTGCTAGAGAAAAAATGGACCATGGTACCAGTAGAGATGCAGCTTTTCTTTGGTATGGACCTTGGAACAAAATTAAACCTTTTAGTAGACATTCCAACCTCCCCTAAGGGAAAATACTCCTCAGGGCCTGCAGAATCCACAAATCACCCTTGTTAAACTATTGGTCCCCAGTGAATTTCATTTACTACTAGATGAAGAATCAGATGAAATTCAGTATGGCTTTCTGCCTATTGACAATCATTTTCCAGACAAAAATGTATTTTTCTTTACAATTCCATCTCCTTTATTTCAGGATCCAATCTGAGTCGGTTACTGGGATCACACATTTAGTCTTCCAAGCTTTCAGACTTATGCTGGAGCGCATTCTCAGGGAACTTCTCTTTTGCCAGAATATTAGTTTCCATTCATTGCTTCTTGTCCTGCCTTCAGTTGCTTTGGAGAATAGGTTGCCCCCTCTTCCTTGTGGCAGCCCCTGAGATATCAGAACACTGCTATCATGTCACCCCTAGTCCTTTTTTTCATTAAACTACACATATATTTAGTTCAGCTCAGTAAAAAAGTCAATGCCACTTAGCAGTATATTTCTGCAGCAAAGAGAACAGATGCTCAGATTATCCATGTATCAAACTAAGGGGTACTTTGGCCAACCACAGATATCTGGGAGAAATAATCCTCTGTAATTTTGTCTTTGTCAAGAATGATCCCAATCATCCTGAACATGGCTGCAGGGATGGAATCTATGGGCACAATAATTGCAAAGAAATATCTTTGGAACTCTTGTCACTAGTGTGTATGTCCAAGTCTCAGGTTGTACTCATGGTCAGTCACATTCGCTTTTGATCATACATCATTGTTGGTCTGAATGGTTTTTTAAAATCTGCTCCAGCTTTATCAACTTCTTTGATAAATCAGAGGGATGTGCAGGATAAGCAGGTGGGAAGAGGTCTCCCAGACCCATCTTCTCCAGACTGCAGGTTGTTTCCTTGTACCAGAGATTGGCCAAGGTCTAAAACTGAGTTGTCCACTTTGCCATCAGAAAAGTCTCCATTTAATGTTTCTTTTTCTTTTGAAGATCTTCTGTCAGCCCAACCTTGAAAGCCAAATCCAAAATCATCTGGATTCTTGGGAGTTACAGTTGGCTTTTCTGTTGTCTTGCATTGGCTTATTGAGTGTTTTGAATTTGTTTATTTAGGAAAATGTGTATAGCCGCCCATTTTCTCTTAGTGATTCTGGATTATAAAAATAAAAACCCAATATAAAAACAATAAAAAACAGTGATCCCCTCACTCTCCTGGCTAGAACAATCAAGCAAGCCGGTTGATGGGCTCCATATCAGCCTGGGTTCCCCATGCCCATTGGCAAAACCAGGTCTTTAGGGCCTTGCAAAAGAGTATCAAAATAGGGGCCAATCTAATCTCCACAAGGATGAAGTTCCAAAGGGAGGTAGCCACCACCGACGTGGCCCTTCTTTTTCTTGGTCCCAGTAGATGTACCTCCTTAAGGAGAGGGGACCTGTAACATTCCCTGCCTCCCTGCTCTGGTGAGTCAGACAGATGTAAAGTGAACCAGAAAATACGTTCTTCAGCTACCTGGTCCCAAGTCACATAGGGCTTTGAATTGATTTTTTAAAAGCGTAAGAGTTAAATACTCTTAAAAATCCTTGCATGTCAATAACAATGAGTAACAGATATATCTGCAAACTATACAATCATTATTAGATTAGAAACTAGTATGCTGAACAAGAAAAATCTTAAATGACTATATGCGGCACACAATATGCTTAAAAAAACGAAAGAAAGAGACAGGAAACTAGGAAAAACAACAATAAGATGAACTGTGATTCTGGACACTTTCAAAGTCTCACAAATATTTTTGCAGCAATTTTCTGTGGCTGGTGCAGGACCTGAAATCCGAATTTGTCGGTGTTCTTCTTGCTATCTAGCTAAGTTCCATTGCACTTGGTCTTGCACAGACTGGGACTGCACTCTCCTTATTCATTACGTTATGGATGAATGCAGTATTTTTTTCTATACAAGCCTGGTATTTACTGACAGCAGCCTGAATCCAAGGCATACAAAATGATTCTGTCATTCAAGCCCAAGGATAGGACTACTAATATAGAAAAAGGGTGTTATACCCCTAGCGGAGCCTGAATCCCAGGGGGAAGATGAACAGCTGACAGAGAATGGGAGAGTGACTTCATTGGCTGTGGAGGAAACTGAGGAAGGACAAAGTCAGGCCGGGAGAGGTGGAACAAGGAAGAGGGGGTTCAGATGAAGACCAAGGCCCACCACCTCTTTATCCTAGGACATGCAGGGAAGAATGGAGAAGAGAGCAACATGGGTTGCATGGCTTACGAGGGAGGAAAGGGCCCTGATTCCCTTCAAAAGGCACACCTGAGAATGGAGTTTAAATGAGAGGCAGATTGGATCTGTGTTTGCCGGTAACAAACATTGAGTTTATCTAGTGTTGGCTGCTGTTCCTGGCATCCACCCAACTGGTTTGATTTGCTGCCGTGTTACTTCACTTCTGGAACTCTTTATCTTGCCCTGCCGGATTTATTACCTTATTTTGCCTTGTTAGATTTATAATTTAAAGTTTTCTGTTTACAATGTTTGGATTGAAATATCTGCAGCCAAAGGCTGTTGCAGGATAGTGGGAGAGTTTTTTCTCCAGACCGGAAGGTAACCGGCACACTACAGGCAAAGTTGGAGCTAATAAAGGGACCCATACTTATTCTCTGACTGAATTGCCTTTGTGTCACACCCTGGGTCATCACAAAAAGATTTAATGATAATACGTGAAAACTTCTTAATGGTAACAAATATGCTACCAAATTCAATGTGGTCTCCATATAAATAGGTTTATCAAGTCTATTTAGGAGCTGAGGGTGAGACTCTTCGATCTCATGTTACTGGAAAAATAGCAAAATTGTTTACTACTACTACTTAAAAAAGAAAGCAGAGGGAAAAGTAAGAAGCTTAGGGAAAGAAAATAGTAATTAAAAAAAAACCCTGCTAGGTTCTGCCAGGTTTTGAACCAGCACCTTTCTATTTGCAGATTGGATATTGTAGTGAGACGAGTATTATACCCAGATGTGGTATTCAGCAGGTTCTGATCAGTTCTGGAGAGCCAGTAGCGGAAATTTTGAGTCGTTCGGAGAACCGGCAAATACCACCCCTGACTGGCCCCGCCTCCATCTATTCTCTGCCTCCTGAGTCCCAGCTGATTGGTTGGGTCTTCTTTGGTTGCCCTGCACAGGAGAACAGAGCTGGAAAGCAGGTTAGTGGGGTGGGGAGGGAATGGGGATTTTGCAGTAATCTTTCCCTGCCATGCCCACCAAGCCACGCCCACCAAGCCATGCCCACAGAATCGGTATTTTTGAGTCCCATCACTGATTATACCACAACTCAGATGTTATACTACCAAAGCATTCCTGGTAAAGTTAGCTGTAAAAGATATTGCAGAAAAAGGTAAATACTGACTCATTAAAGGAATATTTTTGCCTCTGGAAAATAGCCAGTAAGCTCCTGGGGTTAGCTCACAATTTTGTTCAGAACACATCAGAGTGCTCAGGATGACATAATAGGGAAAAGCATACCTTGGAAATAGAGCAGAAAAATACATCTTGAAGTTGCTTTGACAGTAAGTGGGGAATTAATTGGGGGCTCTGCCCTCCATTGCAGCCATTGAGAAATAATTTGCTGCTCTTTGTAGTTACCAGGTTTATTTAAAAAAAAATTTTTTATAACAACTGTGTTCACATTTTTAATGACTGTTTTATATATTTATAGCTTTAATTAATTGTTGTAGGCCACCCAGAGACACATTTTTAGATGGACAGTGATATGAATTTGATATACAAACATATGTAATGTACATACATACATGCATACATACATATATACATACATACATACATAAATACATACATACATACATGCATGCATGCATACATACATACATACATACTTGTCCTTAGATAGACTTCTTAGGTTTAATGGGCCTGGGGCTTGCCTTTCAAAATCTGAAGCTGAGTGTGCCAACATCATGCCATCACTATCTGAGTCTGATAAAGAGTTTGAATTATTTGTTTTCTCAGAAATTCATCAATATGTATATAATTTGGAAAGTGAGAGGTGTGACCTATAAATAAATAAAGAAGTAAGTAAAGGTAAAGGTAAATGTTTCCCTCACACATACATGCTAGTCGTTTCCGGCTCATCTCCATTACAAAGCCAAAGAGTCAGCGCTGTCCAAAGACGTCTCTGTGGTCATGTGGTTGGCATGACTAAATGCTGAAGGCGCACAGAACTTACATTTTTACATGCTTTCGAACTGCTAGGTTGGCAGAAGCTGGGACAAGTAATGGGAGCTCACTTCGCTATGCGGCGCTAGGGATTCGAACCGCTGAACTGCCGACCTTTCTGATTGACAAGCTCAGCGTCTTAGCCACTGAGCCGCCGCGTCCCTTGTAGGTAAGTAAGTTTCTCTTTAATTTTTTTTCCTGTTACATTTATCCTCCTGTTTCTATTTTTTTTTTTGGTGCAGCTCTTTTACCTTGTAAGCCCTTCCATACAGCTTTCTCACATTTTGATAAGCATCGTGCAGCAATAAATAATTTTTAGCACCTTTTTAATGAAATACAGTTTAATGTGGCTTTATTGTATTTTTCTTTCCTTCCTAAAACACAGCAAGACCCTCTCGGGGATTTGTTCCAATATGATATATAATTTTATTTAGAAAATGGTCCTTTTCTCACTGCAGTTGTCAACTGAGGAAGCAAATCCTGTGAACCGAAATCTTTCTACATGTAGCAGTTGGTGATTTTAGTGAACTAGTTGTGGCTCTACAACCTGGTATACAGTTCAGGGACTGTAAGGAATTTAGGTTGTAACATTTTTGCTTATGCTGTAGCATTTCAGTGGTTAACATTATTTTTATCTGCAACTACCCAGAGTTGTTTAGAGTTGGGCAAACACAAACTGAGCATTTTGATATATGCAGTACAATGCAGTGAGACATGTGCAGATGTGTACATTGGGGAAACAAAACAGCCACGTCGTAAACGCATGGCACAACATGGCAAAACAAGTCCGTCAGGACAAGATTCAGCAGTCCGTCTGCATTTAAAAGACAAAGGCCACTCTTTTGAAGACACAAAGTCCACATTTTGGACAGAGAGGACCACTGGTTTGAAAGAGGGGGGTGGTCAAAGAGGCCATCTACGTCAAAACTGAGCAACCTTCTCTTAACAGAAGCGGAGGTATACAACATCATCTATCTACAACACAGTCCTTTCAGCCGTTCCAAGAAGGCTCCACACCCATTTGCACCACTCAAGTGACCCTGAGGACACAGATAAACTTCCAAATGGCCTCAACAACTCTCTAAAAGAATGTAAATGACCAGCTATCTGCAAGAAATACAAATCCTTCTCTTCCCCACCATCCAGTCAGAGCCGAAGAAGCTTCTTGGATGAGAAGTGAAACGTCTTCAGAGAAAAACCAGAAAGTCCAGTTGCCTCTTGAAAAAACACCTTTGGGACAGCCATGACCTGGATGACTAAGAATCTCCATAGACAAATTCTTCAGTGAGGCATTACCTTGATGTGGTTGTTGGGCTTTATGTGCTCTGAGGAAGATGAGAACCACACCAGAAGTTAAATCATACAGAATAGGTCTCATTAGAGAAGCCAGACAAAAAAAAGTGTCTCTCCCATTGACAATATGGTGGGACATAATTTACAGAAACCCATACCGAATTAGTCATCACCCAAATCAAAAAGGACCATGCTAGGTATTGGTGGCATCTGGTGACAAATGGGCTACAGGACTTAGGACCATCGGCTCAGCAACAGGGCCAGCAACTGCTGGTCTATTGGAAGAAAAGGTGTTGAGTAGAACAACAGTGACAAAAGAACACAAAGATATCACCAATAGCATTACTACTGAATATTATTGAATCAGTTGAACACTGTTAGCATTGACAAAGCCATGATCAATCAATTGCAAAAGACACCTGGAACAGTTTAACACCACCAGATAATACTTGCCTATCCCAGGACTTGGGAAGGGCTTGAAGGGTAGGTAAAGTTGCCAAGCCCATTCTAAACATCTGGGTGACAGTGTGATCAACAACAAACAAACAACAACAACAATAATGTCCCTGTGCCCAGGGCAGGTGTGTTAAGAGAGCACCAATGATCTTGTAATCAAATTCCCATCCGTCATGGCTTCTCTGCCATCTAGACCTTTTGGACAACCAGCAAGTACCCTCAGCCAGAAGTTTGTGCATGTGTGAAATTTATAGCTATGCATGTGTGTGCAATTTATTGATTCAAGAATTGGCTCTTCTGGCCAGAATGCCATTAATAAAATTAGAATCAATCTTATACATAAATACGGGTAAAATAAATTTGTCAGAAACACCTTCCATTGGACTAAAAATTCAAAAGGGATAAAATGACTTGTTATACATTTCAAATAACATTTGGCGAACCGATAATCTGATCGACCCTTCCTGGTTTTCAGGAGTTCCTCAACTATTGCTTAAAATATCAATCTATTTCCTATTTTTCCCCTCATTGTAAAGCCAAGTTTTCATCTCATCAGAGAGCAACTTCAAAGTATTCCAGGGAAACAGGATTTAATCGGCTTTCCAGTTGCCAATAGACTAAAGCCTGCAGCCAGAATGCTAAATATTGCCACAGACAGCTTTTGAAAGTGTTTTAAAAAGAACTGACCTGTGCAATTTAGACCTCTTGGTTTATAATATTTTGTAGTGCATGTGATTTTTCTTTTCCCCCCCTACTTTGCAGAAATTGGTATTTTCAGTGTAATCTTCCCCTAATCTTGGGTTTATATTGTAGTTGGCTTCATGGAACTCTAGATGGTTTCTAGGATACCTTCCCATATAGTGACTAAACACACTGGGCACAAGTCCTTGCAAGAAAGGAACACTTAGAATGGCTTATGAAGATACAGACTCTAGTTTTGCAGTGATGGATCTTTGTGGCTGCCCAGCTATGCTTGTATAAATCTGTCACAAATATTTCTCCCCACCCTAAGATTCTGTTTTTAATAGATAAATACCAGTGTAGTATATTCCATTGTTATTATAGATTTAAGGCCACCAGAGAACCTGAAAAGGCATTATTTGCAATAGTTGATGACAATATCAGAACAATTATAACTTTTCATCACTAATGAAGTACTACAAAGATCAGATTTAAAACACCAGTTGAGAACTGGGAATGACCATTGAATGCAGTTGGTTGGCCATATCTTATGTATGGCTAAAGACCAGCATCCAAAAATTGGATCCCTCCTGGATGAAAGAGGAAATTAGGCTGGCCTGGAAAACTTGGCACCAAACATTTAAGGAAGATCTTAAGATTATTAATGTCTCTTGGGACAAAGTTGAAGATGCTGTGAATGATTGAAAGCAGTGGAAATCACTTGCTACCCAATGTGCTCTGCACAGGATCAGCAGGAGGAGGAGAAAGAGGAGGAGGAAGAGAAGAAGAAAACTCCCCAGTACCTGAGCACTGTAGCACTGTATGAGATTATGTTTTCCATAAGAGACTTGCCTAACTATTAGACAAACACAAACACTAGTACCTCTTGTAGCTTTGCTTTACTGTTGCGTCTAGGTCATGTTTTACCACAGTGTACATACAGAACCAATTGCCTGAAGTATATTGATTTGTAGAAGCAGTTGCTGTTCATAAAAGGGCTCATGTCCCTTGGGTGGCACATCATGGAAATTATTCTGAGAAGGCTCTGCACGGAGGCCATTGCAGAGGCTGCAGAACCACCAGAGGTGATGCAAAAGCAGCCAATGGGGAGAAGAAAGATACTTCTGTTGTGATAAATGTAGGTAGATTTGCAAAAAAGAGCTGTAAAAAAAAAGAATCTTGCTTAGCAACCTGGATCACCTATTCACCCAATTATTTCTCTATATCCATTGTGTTTTGATTTCAGAATATTTTGGATAAAATCAAGAAGATGATGTTATCTCTAGGGTTCGCTAGAAAGCTTGGAGAATGAAATTTCAGTCTTGTCAAGACTCAAGGTCCTCTCTATTGGCTCCATCAACGGAAACTACAGAGGCCATATGCCAATTTATTCATACAATACGTATCCTGCTTTTCTTATTTTTATAACTTTATAAAATAACTAAAGGTTACTTTATCCAATACACTTCTTTCCTCCTATTTTCCTCTATATCAAGAGTCTTCAAACTTGGCAAGTTTAGGATTTGTGGACTTCAACTCCCAGAATTCCTGAGTTAACATGACTGGAGGAGGAGTTCTGGGAGTTGAAGTCCATAAGTCTTAAAGCTGTCAAGTTTGAAGACCCCTGCCCTACACCAACAACCCTGTGAGGTTGGTTGAGTGAGACAGAGTGACTGAAGCAAAGTCAGCCAGTTGACTTTCATGGCTAAGGTGGGACTTGAACTCACAGTCTCCTACTTTCTAGCCTAGCACCTTAATCACTAGACCAAACTGACTCCTAATGCTGAAGATGTCATAGAGATTCTTCAGTTTGGATGGTAAATGTGCAAGTTCTTGTAATTTGTAAATGTAGTTGTTTACTGTGAATCAAATGTCTTTGAATTCAGCTGGATTGATGACTGTAATAAATACAAAAGGTATGGAACTTCTTTTTTCAGAATTGTTTGAATGATACTGTGGTGCACTTAATCTTTTTATTTAATGTTCAAGGCTTTTATAATGGAAGTAGCTACAAGTTGGGGTATGCAGTAATGATAGGTATTAAGGAATGTAAGGAGGGATGGTTTGAGTCATCTGCTCCTTATTTCAATCATCAGGGCAATGTTTCTCAATCTTGGCTAAACTGTGTGGACCTTTGCAGCCTGGGGAATTCTGGGAGTTAAAGTCCACATATCTTAAAGTAGCCATTGTTGAGAAACACTCTTCTGGGGATTTCTTTTTTTGCAAACATACCCCCCCATCTCTTATAATTTTTTTCTCTGTCTCCTCTCGTTGCCAAAGGTTGGACAAATTTCTGAATGGGGCATAGCAACCCTTTGAAGTTTTCTTGTCACAGACTCTGCCTTCCCTCCTCCCAACCACACGACTCTACTTCCCACTTCTACTTAACAATCTTTCTCATATTTCAGATATTATTTCTGGTCGGCGCCATTTTACATACTGAAGTCTGCACTCATTTTAAATCTGCTTTTATTCTTGTTTTTCATGTGGTATTGTTTCTGTTCTGGTTTATGTTTTAACTGTGGGTTTCTTTGGGGTGACTTTGGATAATCTTTATAGAAAGGGAATTCAGAAGGCTAAGATTAGCCCTCCATCCAAAATCAATGAATAAGAAAATGTGGAATAAAACTTACGTACGGATAGCTAGCCTGCACTATGATACAGTGCTTTCTTAGGGCTATGAGGATTCTTTGTGAAAAGAGCACTCTCATCCAGCTAGATTCTATTGATCCAGAACTGCTTATCTGTTAGATTTCTTGCTTATTTTGCAGCTGGAGGTCATACTTTAAGCAGAAAATTGAAAATAAAATGTGAAAGAAAGTGCAGTCTTCCCTTCCTCCGTCCGCTTTCCGTTGGGTGATTCATTTTGAAAGTTTTTGTTTCCATTTATATACTATTATAATCGGGATGGGTTACAGCAGAACAAACTCAAAACCATTAAGAGTGCCATGATGACAATACACAGCACAACACAACAGCATCTACTCAGACCAACTACTCAGTTCAGAGCAATTCTATTTCAATTCATTTCCAGAAGATGCTAACCAGTGCCTTCTTCCATAAGTCAAGTGGTGCAGGAGAGAAACCGAGTCTGTGGACCCCACCCTTCTTCTAGTTTTGTTGACAAGGGACCACCATTAAATGTCACTGGTGACCAGGGGTGGGATGCTACTGGTTCTGCCCAGCTCTACAGAACCAGTAGCTCTGAAGAGCAGCAGACACCAAATCGGTTCTGTGTTTGCTGCTTTTTGGATCACCCACCCGCCCGGGCTCTTCCCTATGCTTTATTTCCTGCTTTTTCAAGCTCAGCTACTTTGCACATGCAAAACATAGTCACCAAACTGGTAGTAACACCGGTTGAATCCATCCCTGCTGAAGACCATACCCCAGAGAGATCAATTTTATGTGAGATATAGGGTCCTAAAGTAATGTCAGCAAGTTCTTTCTAGAAGCCACGTCACACAGATTATTTTTCTGGACCTTTTCTCTATCCAGCACCTTTTTTCCACATTAAATTCTTTTGTTTTTGCTGGTTCTGTAATTGTGCACAGTATTAGCCTACAGGCAACAGATGGTGCAGAAGAGAATGACGCTGCTGGCTTGCAGTCTTATTTGGGTATCCAACAATTTGTTAGTTGTGGACGTTCTAATGATTACACAATCGGAGTTCTTCAGCTTTTTGCCTTTCGGAGACATAAGGCTGCAACCTCCTCCTGATGGGAACTGTAGTTGCAAACATCTGGAGAGGCATCTGACATGGGAAGCCTGTTTTGTCTCATGATGGATAGTAAAAGCAGAAATAGAATAGGAGGTATGTTAAATTAATTATTCACCATGCTCCAGAGGGCAATTGCGATCTGAGTATCTCCATTGCTATTGCTCTTAAAATTCAAGGTCTTATAATTATAATAAGACCTTAGGAGGTTTGCACAAGGAATCCAATTAATTGGGCTCTTCTGCTACTCAGTGTGTTGAATTTTCCTTTTACTCTTATTTTAAAGATTTAGAATGGTAGATGCCTTATTAGAGCTGTATTCCAAAAGACAACATACAAATTAATACATACAGTGTACTTCAAATTTTACAGGCAGTGTTAGCGTTCTGTGTGGCAATAAAATATCTTAGTGTAATATATGTACAGCATTAATCAACAACAATAACTCTTTCATCCTCAAAGGGCTTATACTTTGGAGTTCTTGGGAATGTTTGTGTGCTGCATATAATAAATATATATTATAAAGAAGATGATATATATATGAGTAGGCCATATGTGAATTAGAAAGTAAAGAACGGTGATGAATTCCTGTAGAAAATACACCTGAGATTTCCAATTTTGGGAGAACAACAAATAAATTGTTCAGCAATCAAACCAATAAATGAATTAAAGATATAATGAAACATACTGCCTAGAAGCACGTGCTTTTAAATAAACAGGGGCAACATTTTCTCATTAATTAATACATGCACTGCATTATTACAATCAGCGTTAACATTTTGCTTGCTTGGGTCACACCCAGATTTAGGGAATTTTTTTTTCTGGAATGCTAATTCCAATATTCATAGCCATGCAAATGAGTCATGGGAAAACCAGCAAGGTGTCATTTAAAAATCAAGTCAAGTCTTCTGTCAATTTAAACCAGGGGTATCAAACTTGTGGCCCGCGGGCCCGCTGCATCACACTTGCCTATGCCCACCCCCGGTTAAGCAAAGGAGGGGGGAACAGTCATGATACGTTACGTGACGACAATGTGACACCACAGGTTTTGACACCCCTGGTCTAAATTATCCATCCACAGACAAGACAATCTGACTATCCACAATAAGATTGCAGACAATGAGAAACATTTCTCCTGATCAGAGCATCTACTCTCAATTGTTCCTCCCATCACTGGTTCTATGGTGAACCCATCTTATGAGAAGGGTTTTAAATTTTTAACCAAATTTTTAAATTTTTTATTGGATTTTATTGGCTTCGTAGTTTTTAATTCAGCCATTTATTTAATAACTTTTAAATCTCTTTTAACTTTGTTGATCGTATGTTTTTATCATGGCTGTTCACCGCCCCAAGTCCCTTTTTGGGAGAGGGGGCAGTATATAAACCTGAAAAATAAATAAATAAATAAATAAAAATAAACAGTGCCTCGTCAGGAGAAAGGTATCAGAGATCAAAATAATTTGAATCAATTTCTCTTATTTAAATTGGGTTCAGGAAAACCAGGTTCTCAGTATCCCAGTCAAGGGTGGGTTTCTACCGGTTCTGTCCACCTCTGTAGAACCTGTAGCTCTGAAGAGCAGCAGACATAGAACCGGTTCTATGTCTGCTGATGTTTTTGCCCACCTGCCCACCTGGGCTCTTACCTGATCTTTATTTCCTGATTTTTCAACTTCAGCTGCCGAACAAGGCACAGCTGCAGTTAAAAAAAGCAGGAAAAGAGGGGCTGTTTCAAAGGCTGCTTCTCTGCATGCAGCTGCTGCTGACTGATTTACAGGCGCACGGCTCGCAGCAGTGCAGGGAAGCTCGTAAATCCTGAATCGATAGTTAACCCTGTCGTATCCCACCCCTGATTCTAGTCAATCTTCAGCAGTGATGTGGGGAATTTTACAACAGCCATTTCTTCAGTAGAGATTTTTAATGCCTTAACCAGACCTGTGAAACTGGTGGTCCACTGGCCGGATACGTCATGCACAGGACATGCCAACCCTGGCTCTGTAAAGGCAAAAAAGTTTCTATACATCACGATATGTCACATGACACGATGAAGTTTGACACCCGTGTCTTAGACCATCACCCAACCACCCATCAACCAATATAAAGCCTGGCATCATTGCTATTAGATACAGATATGCACAGAATCTGGAGATTTCTATAAATTGACAAAATGTGTCATTGTCACAATATAAATTATATCTTTTACATCGGGGTCCCCAACCCCCAAGCCATGGCCCACTACTGGGCTATGGCCTATTCGGAAGTGCGCCCCTGTGAGTGGCAGGCCAGCATGCACACATGTGCAGCTCTGAGTGGCGGGCCAGTGCATGTGCACACGTGGAGAGCTCAACTTGCCCAACTTGATCTGTGCATGCATGGATGTGTGTGCCAGCCTGCCACTCATACAAGTTGAGCTCTGTCTCTGTGTGTGTGTGCGTGTGTGCGTGTGTGTGTGTGTGTGTGTGTGCATGCGCATCAACCTGCCACTGACCTGCTTTCCCTCTCTCCCCTGCCAGACCAAGTCACCAAAATTATGCGCTGTGCCATTTGCTCCCTCCTGCTTTTCACCCTCTTCTTCGTTTCCATGTTACTAAGTCAGCAGATATCACAGAAGAGACCACTTGCTTGAATGAAGAATGGGCCATTACTCTGGATTTATTATTTATTTATTGTTTGTTTGTTAAAATTATTTGCTGCCTATCTCGCCCTGGAGTTTCTCTAGGCGGCTCACAATAATAAAAAGGGAACCCCCCCCAAAAAGAGTGTAAACAAAACAGAAGTAAAATAATAGAACAATAAATAAATAAGGACAAAGGAACACAATTAGAATAATACAATGATGATGATGATGATGATGAATGATGATGATGATGATGATGATGTTATTGATTCAGCCGTGACCAATTCTGGACCAAGTCTTTCCACATCTTCCAATCTTGCACTATTGCTTTGAAATGTTCTGTGCTTAACTGGAGTTCAGCCATTGGGTTCTTTGGTGGCCTGGTTTCCTTTTACCACTAACACTTCCAAATGTAATTGTTTTCTCAGTGAATTCCCCCCCACCCCACCCCCAATGACATAGCCAAAATAAGTGAGACACAGTTTTGTGATTTTGCCTTACAGTGACATGTCTGGTGTTATGTGCTCCAATATTTAATACCTCAATATGATAATCAGAAAAGATGGCTGGCTGGAGAGCAGAGACCGGGGACTGGGGGATGGGGTGGAGGAAGGAGGGAGGTGGAGTCTGCCTTCAATCTAGCAGCCCCGTCCAGCATGGAATTCCCCCATCTATGGTTTTGCTTCCTACCTTTTGAGTTAGGAATTGTTTTGGATATCCTAGCATTCAAAAGTGACTGGATTAAAACTTACCCTTGACTATGGTGCCTTGGGACAACAGAGTTTGGTCTATCCATATTTGCAAGGGCAGATTTGAGAACAATGGTTTAAAATAAACTTTATTATTAAGAGTAAAATTGGTGGCTAGCTTAATTGAGGGGAAAAAATGGTGTCTCAGTTTTAAAGTCTATTAGATACTGTTGCTGCATTTCCTTGAAACAGAAATCTTTTAAGGATTATGTTGAGAACGTTATTGTTCTGTAGAGGGGGGAGGAAAGACCCTAGGATTTATAAAGAACCTAGAAGTAATAATTATATTTGCTCCCACATGCATGAAAATAAGCAAATGCAAACCTATTAAGTTATCAGAATTGAAATAAAAAGCAACTTATTTATTCATGAGGCCGCAGATGAAAAATAATTTTATTCTTGTCTAGTAATTAAAGTGTAAATATCCTTTAAATCAAACTTAAGATTAATGAACCCTCCAGAAAAAAAGAAAAACAGTTGTTCTTTAGCAATGAAGAGGGAAATAAACACAGATGGGAAATGTGGATTAATTCCTGTGCCAGCCCCTTGCTTATAACTTCACTTAAATATGAATTGTTGCAGCATTGAGCAAAACAACCCCTTTTGAGCTGTGTATTACAAATAAGAATTATTTCTTCAGGTTATTAATAATGTAAATTGGTTTGAATTACATTTATCATCTAAGCAGCCCTAAGTTTACACGTGGTAGAAAAATTCAGCATAACCAAGGACTGTCTTATGAATAAGACTAAAAATGAAGTAAAATGGCACCAAATGTTTCTTATTAAATGCACAATTTGGAACTCATTTCAGAGATGTGCCTTTTTGGTCTTCCTCATAGCCTTTTGAGAAAGACTGAGTAGAAACAGAAATAGATTTCTCAGCCTACTCAAATGTCTACCCAGATTGCTGGTCAGGGATCTGAAAGTGCAGTTCTTAACATTCTAGCTTCCATCTGATGCATCCTGCTTAGAATATTTCTAAATACACACATACGACAGCTTTCCCCAAAATGACAGCTGTGGCTCCAAAAATTTCCAACCAACGTGGCTAATGATTCACGGGGGGATGTTCTCCAGTTGTGGGTTTAGGCCCCCAGCTGAGAATGACTTTGTGCTATGAAAGCTAATTTGGGGCTTTGCTTCTCGCAGGAGTGTCCTTAGGTTAAAAGGATGAAAAAGTCAAAATGGGAGCTACAACTATGTGATTTAAGACCCACCTTTCCATACTTTAAATGTACCATAGTTTATTCTTTTCCCGTGTGTACCAAATCACCTGCAGTCAGAAGATGGCATTTCCCTGACTTCTTGTGTGATATTTCTCAGGGCATCTGCATGGTTATCAAAAACAAAAGTGAAATCCTTGTTGATACTCCCATGGCATTAAAGAATGTGCTTTTCTCTGCAACTGTTTGCCCTGGTTTCTTGCATTAAAGTATCACGACAATAAATGTCTCTGGAGATTCTTGGTCATCTAGGTGATGGTTGTCCCAAAGGTGCTTTTTCAAAGACCAAGTGGACTTTCTGGTTTTTCTTTGAAGACGTTTCACTTCTCATCCAAGAAGCTTCTTCAGTTCTGACTGGATGTTGGGGAAAAACCAGGAAGTCCAGTTGCCTCTTGAAAAAGCACCTTTGGGACTATCATTACAGTACATAGTATATGTCTCTAAAGTCTCTTGGAAGGATAAGAGCAGGTCAATAGTAAACTAATAGCCAACCTTATCACTGTATGCCACTGGCTAGGAAGAAGAAAAATGCATTGGTCCTTTATCCCTGCCTGTGGTATGATTTATTTCAGTTTTCCTGGCACAGGAAGCAGCCATTTGGTATACATTTTAGAAGGATGAATATTCAGAGTTTTCTGTGGATTTTGTCATGTCATGAAGTTCACCCATTTTGTTTATTGGATTAACTCACAAGCACTAAACTAGAGTACCTCAATGTGCCCCGAAGAGTCTTTGAAAACTGCAGTTCATGTAAAATGCAACAGCTATGAACTGGTGGCTGAAAGCCACAATAGTTACAAGGCACCTGGCTTCCAAGAGGTTTCTGTGAACAATTTTAAGCTATAAAGTTCTAAGTGGCCTGGCCCATAGTTAGTTTCCAGATTACTTTTTCTGGGTAGAAATAGATGGAAACATTCCCCATTCCCCACAGTAAGTAAGATATGATGGTTGGAGATTTGGAGACAGTGTCTCTTCAGCAGGGATGGGATTCAAATTCCTTAACAACCTGTTCTGTGGGCATGACCTAATTTGTGGGTGTAGCTTGGTGGTCATGTGACTGGCTGGGCATGGCTTGTATGAAGATATTATAAATATTTATGTAAATATTTTTTAATAAAAAAAGAGCAACTTTTACCCAAAAGCAAGCAAAGCAGGCAGGCAGATTGAGTTGCTCACAGAATCACAAATTCACTCAGAGATCTACCATTCTGCAATCTGCTATCTGAGTCTGCACTGAAAAATAGAAGCTTCAGTCCTAAGGAAGGTTCAGCTCTGCTTTTAGATTAGCTAGAAAGCAAGCAATCCAACGATTTTCCTGCTTTCTAGCTAATCTAAATCTCCTGGCATAACAAAACAGCTGATGGTAGGTGAAAAAAAAAAGGAAAAATAGCAACTTAGCAGGCAAGTTTGCCAGGTAAGGAATGAGTGGGTGGGACGGGGCAGGGCAGGGCAGGATGGGGCCAGTCAGTGGTCTGATTTGCCGGTTCTCCAAACTGCACAGAATCATAACAACTGGTTTTATAGAACCAGTCTGGCCAGGTAGAATCCCACCTCTGCTGTTCATGATAGAGCCTCCTTTGTGAACAACCTTGTCCCAGAACCTGAGTAGAATCCTTCTAGAAGGTTATGGAATTACAACATTTTCATAGGACCTTTGGGGATCATCTGCAACTATCATTGCTATTAGAATTGGGGGTGCTGCCAATGTTGGTTGATTGCTTTTATGTTATCATTATCATTACTCCTACCCTTTTATATTTTGTACATTATTGTAGGTTTTTACAATTTTATCAGTATATTTTTATGGTTCATCAGTAATGCAAATCTCCCCAGGATCTGGCTTTCATAATGGTGGCATAGAAACAGATACACATTGTGAACTTTAACTCCCATCAGCACCACCTCCTATGACCAATTATTGGGAATTGTAGGAGTTGTATCTGAAAAAAATCTGGAAAATATCAGGATGCCAAAACAATTTTAAATCTACAATTGAATTGAATTGAAGCATTGTATTTTGATATACTCTCCCAAAACTACACAAAGTTCAAGTTAAATTATAATAATATGTATAGGTTTTAAATGTACAATTATTACTTCATTTAAACTCATTAAAACTTCCCAAACAATGGCCAAACAGTTGAATTAAAACTTGGTAGATACAGTGGTATGGAGCAATTGATATTAAAAATAAAAGACATAAAACAGCAGGAGTTCAAAACTGGATTGAAAAGAAATAATGTCCTCTCTGGCATCTTCCAACGGATTCTAGGACTTAGGTCTGCTCTTCCCAGTATTCCAAGCATTGGACCAGTTAGGAATTCTGAGAATAAGCAATGGCCATGCAAACAAATTGAGGTATGCCCATTTACAAAATGGCTCCTATTTACCATAAGACAGACAGATTGTTTCTGTTTGTTTCATTTGGCTTCCAAGATTCTACCGTCCTATCTTACATTTGCCCAACTTTGGAAACAGCTACTTTGTGAGTTTGGGTCAAAGGATCATCCCATCTATCAAAGAATGGCTGAAGCAAGCTAACTATGAACTCTTATTGCAAGTAGTGCAAGTTGCTGTCCTTCCCATCTCACCCAATTTTATTGGGGCTGTTATTATATTCCTGGTAGCTGAAATCATTCCAAAATCTCAATCTACAATGCCTATTTTGGTTCTTGCTCCAGTGCAATAATAAATCCATTAGCACAACAGTAAACATTCCATCTAATGCATCCTTGTCTAGGTCATGGGTGTCAAACTGGAGGTGTCATGTTGCCGTCGTGTGATATTTTGCGACATTTTCCCCTTTTGCGGAGCTGGGGTGGGTGTGGCCTGCATGTGACGCCTCCAGCCCGCGGGCTGCCAGTTTGACACCCCTGGTCTAGGTTGACTTTGACTGACTCTGGGAGATTACTTATAAAAAGAAAATGTGATGGATTTCCCCCCACCCTCCCAATGATTATTTACAACTGAAGAAACAAAAAAGAGTATGGAAACTTGACTATTAATGTTTATTCTTGAAACTATAGTTCTAAATATTAAAACTTGATTGCAGAAGTCCATATCAAAGGCAGACAACCTCATTCTCAAGGGAAAGGATATAAAGACTTCATTTCCCAAATGAGCCTTCCTATTCCAATTGTAAATTGGTCTCGAGAAAGTTTGTAATTCTCTACCTCTCTTGACTTTTGAAAGATCTGCAGGACTTCAATGTTTCAATAAGGTTTTGTTCAATTAGGCTGAGCTGCAGGCTGTCCTTGTTCATACACAGCTGATGATGTTTTGAATGGAACTAGGGGGAAAAATGAGGTTAGGAACTTCTTGCATTTTCTGGTGAGAGAAATATAATACTAGAGAGACCTTTCAAGAGAGAAGAGATGAGTGGGAAGAGGTAATTTATTATGCTTTACATCAAAGATGCAGAACAATTCAGCAGCCAGTTGCTTAAAAGAATGTCTCCCCATACACCATCCAATTCATGAGTCTGATTGAGTCAAGCTTTAAGATCAGCTCAAGAGCTTCTGCTCCAGGTCCCACTAGTGCAGGGGTGTCAAACCAGGGGTGGGATTCTACCAGTTCGCACCTATTGGCTAGAACCAGTTGTTAACATTCTAAGCAGTTCTGAGAACTGGTTGTTAGAAGAAATTACTGGCCTAATCCTGTAAGGAAGGCAGGAAGGAAACATTCTGGTGTTGCTTACAGAAACTGCCTCTCCGTTAACCCTTATTACATTCTTGGCAGGACTAGACTTCCTGTCTCAGGAACATCTCTGGATTTTTTCCCCCTCCTTTGCTGGTACTTTGCTTGTGTGGAGTGACCATTTAAAGTTACAGTGGCACTAAAAAAAGTGACTTATGACCATTTTTCACACTTACGACTGTTGCAGCATTCCCCACAGTCACGAGAGGCCAGGAGAGGAGATGCATGCCTCGATGTGAGTGATATTGAGTTGGCCACGCCCAGCGAATAACATGACCACCAAGCCATGTCCACCCAGTCACATGACCACCAAGCCATGCCCATCACCTAAGTCACGCCCACAGAACTGTTGTTAAAAAATTTGAATTCCACTCCTGTGTCAAACTCGATTTCATTGAGGGCCGCACCAGGATTCTGTTTGACCTTGGGGAGCCAGGGGTGGGCATGGCCAGGAGTGGGCATGGCCAGCTCAACATCACTCATGTTGGGGGCACCTGTGGTAGCTTGAGCACTCTATCAGCAAAAACAGAGCTCATCCCTCCCAAGCTCCCTTTTTGGTGGCAGTGTGTTGCAGGAGGTCGTCGCAGTCAAAAATGGAGCTCAGGAGGGCCGTGCGCAGCCCCCTGAGCTCTGTTTTCACTGGCAAAGGCACCATGGGCCAGTCCTTTGCTGTTTCCAGGACAGCCCTGCGGGCCAGATCTAACTATCCTGTGGGCTGCATTCAGCCTGCGGGCCTCAAGTTTGACACTCCTGTACTAGTGAGCTTGTCCCAAACTGCACTGGCCAGGAGGAGATTCTTCTCAATGGCAGCAACCTTCTCTCCCAGGAAATGATAGAGTTTTTACATTTGTATGTCACCAAAGCTATTAGAGTTGCTGCGGTTTAAAATAGCATAAGACAAACAATCCATGCTAAAGTACAATAGCAATAGCACTTAGACTTATATACTTCTTCACAGTACTTTACAGCCCTCTCTAAGCGTTTTACAGAGTCAGCCTATTGCCCCTAACAATCTTGGTCTTCATTTTACCCACCTCAGAAAGATGGAAGGCTGAGTCAACCTTGAGCCTGGTGAGACTCGAACTGCCATTTGCAGTCAGCAGGCGGTCAACAGAAGTAGTCTGCAGTACTGCACTCTAACCACTGCGCCATCCTGGCTCACTGTTAACCATAGTAATAAGATATTAATATTGCATAATTATTGCAGTCCACAATAATAGGTATCTAGTACATCAGAAAATTGTCCACAAAGACTGGTTGGAAGAGTTTCGTATTCAGTATCTTCTGAAACCTTCAGCAAGAGGTCAGTATAGGTTCCAGAAAGAGGCTGATCCAGAATATAAGGCTATGACAGGGAAACAGTGTTTTCTAGCTTCTGCTGCCATCACCTCATGAATTTAGGGTATTGTCTCACCAAAACAAAGAAGGATCTTCTTCACAGGTCAACTCTGGTCAAAGGAAATGGTCCTTGAGAGACAGATAGTTGATTTTCTAGTTGGTATCTTCAGAACACAATTGAAGACACAGACTGCCTTTAAATTTCCTTATTATTTAATCTGCTCTTCTGTTTGGCAGTGAAGATGATTTTGTGCATGTTATATTTATTCTTTTTAACCACAATTAGTTTTATTATGAATGTTTTTCTCATTTCCCTATCCCTACTTCCCTTATAAGCTGCTCCGACCTCCACTGGCAGGTAACACCTAATAATTCAGAGCTACATGCCTTCTCAAAAGCTTTGGGTGAGGTTCCTCTCCCAAACTTAACAAATTATAACCAAGTATTAATTTTTGTAAAGCTGTGGCTGGTTTGCCAGCTGCAATTCCATCTAGACAAAGTGAATTTGGTACCCTGATGGCATGATAATTAGACTGCTGTCCTGCTCTTAGGATGTTGCCTTTAATGAAAATTCAGAATTTTTTTATGATATAGACTGCATCCGTGCAATGAAGATGGGCAGGGAGGGAGGTCAGCCATCATGTTGATCTTTCTCTGCTAATTTCTGGAGTCAGTTATTAAACTAAGCCACATGGTTACTTCAGAAATTGAGTCAATAAACAAACAAACAAACAAATAAATAAATGGTACATAAAATAAGTTCTGGTTTCCCAGAAAGAAAATCTGTATCATTTTTAACCAGGTTATTTGAAGGACCATTTGGCATCAATATGCATCTGCTTGGATTTTGAATCAATAATAATAATAAGCCATCCCTTTATTTCTGTGTTTAAAGATTGGAGCAGAAGTCATCCCTGAGGGGAGCAAGATGGCCACCTGTGCAAGTTCTGGCCCTTTTGTATTTGCACACAAGCATTCAAAAGGGGCGGAGCTTGCACTGCAGTTCTCGGTCCACCAACTTGCCAATTGGATGCCTGGCCTGGAAGACACATAGTCAAAATGTCTTTTGTTAGAAATACCTCTTGGCCTCACAACTAAGGAATCCTGTTTGGCCAGAAATCTATACAAGGTCATCCTTGACTTACAACAATTCATTTAGTGAGTGTTCAAAGTTATAGTGGCATTTCAAAAAGTAGCTTATGACTATTTTTCACACTTATGACTGTTGCAGCATTCCCATGGTCCCATGATCAAAATTCAGATGCTTGACAACTAATTCATATTTATGAAGGCTATAGTGTTCCAGGATCATGTTGTCCTTTTGTGATCTTCTCACAAGCAGTCAATGGGGACACCAGATTCACTTAACCATCATGTTACTAACTTAACATTTGCAGTGATTCACTTAACAATTGTGGCAAGAAACTTTGTAAAATGGGGCAAAACCAGAGGTGGTATTCAACTGGTTCTGACCAGTTCTGGAGAACCGGTAGTGGAAATTTTAAGTAATTCGGAGAACTCGCAAATACCACCTCTGACTGGCCCCGCCCCCATCTATTCTCTGCCTCCTGAGTCACAGCTGATTGGCTGGGTCTTCTTTTGCTGCCATGCACAGGAGAACGGAGCTGGAAAGCAGGTTAGTGGGATTGGTGAGGGAATGGCGATTTTACAGTAGCCTTCCCCTGCCACGCTTACCAAGCCACGCCCATCAAGCCACACCACGCCCACCAAGCCATGTCCACAGAACTAGTAGTAAAAAATTTTTGAATCCCACCACTGGGCAAAACTCACTTAACAAATGTCACACTTAGCAACATAAATTTTGGGCTCATGTGCAAGACTACCTGAACACACACTGGTCTGGTATTTATATATATTCTATATATTTTCTATATTTTATTGTTATGTTTCTTTGGAATATTAGTACCTGTTTGATAAATTGGAATATTATATTATATTACATATCTATTTTTGTAAACAACGTTGTGAGCTTAGAAAGGCTTAGAAAGAAATACAGAAATAAAAAACAAATGAATATGAGAAAGAAAATGCAATCGGCTATTTGTGTTGCCACGGGAAACATGAAAATACATTTTTGCTGCAATTACTTTTATATTTAGGGCTTTTTAAAAAGGTTTTGTATGTTCATTTAGTAATAGAGTTTTTGATGTTTAACACTGCAAGAAGACTGCATTGCAAAAAGGCAGAGGAAAAAGTCTGTTATGTCTGAGTAGAAAAAAGGTGGAAGGAAAAAAATTCTAAGAGACAAGGAGGAAAAACTCTACCCATCAGACCTAATTCAATTTAAATAGAAACTTTCTTCAAGCACACTTGTGTTCTGATTGAACTTGCTGCATTTAAATCATTATTATTTTTTGTTTGATTTTTAAAAAACATATATCTTTGGTTTAATGTTGACTCCAAGTGACTACTGAGGGAAGTCCCTGCGGAATTTTTTGAGAAAATTTCAGAAGTGGTTTGCCATTGCTTCCTTCCTAGGATTGAGAGAAAGCGACCGGCCCAAGGTCACCCAGCTGGTTTCGTGTCTCAGGTGAGATCAGAATCAGGTTTCTTGGTTACTAGCCTGGTGCCTTAACTTGTCAGCTTTGGAAGCCATATTGAGATCAGATGCTCCCACGCTGCCACATTTGATCCTGGGAAAGAGGGAGGGGGGAATTTCTTGAAGTGTATGGAGTTAGACATAATAACATTCTTTTTCGAATTCAAGGTCATGTTATTTTTGCACATAACTGAGAGGAAGTTTTAAGTTGGGATGGATGGTGATTGAGCCATGTGATGTAATGATGGATGCAGGGGGTGGATTTGTAGTTTTTACTTATTGCAAGGAAACCCGGAACTTTCAGATTCAGGATTCCCCAGTTGTGCCAGTTACTATCCAAATAAACTTTTGAGAAGACATCTGTCTCGGAGTTTTGGTTGGAGAGGAGGTTTGCTGGAATGCTGATATAACTATTGCACCAACTTGTCTCTACTTAAGTCATAGTTGCCCTTGAAAATGGAGCTTATCCGAGACACATCAGGATTGTTTTCCTTTGGCACTACTAAGGAATGTGGGATTGTTGTCATTTTATACATTTCTCCTCTTCTGTATTATATCCCATTCTGTCCATCTCCTCTTTGTGGCATATCCCATTCTGTCCATCTCTGCTGTACAGCACCTTTCTCTGGTCAGATGTATAAGGATGTGACTTCCAGAATATGGGGAATTATAATTCCAATAAATCTGGAAACGTGCCAGATTGGAGAAGAAAAACCCGGTCTGTCTGAAAAGAATAGATAATATAAATCATCTGTAATGAGAAAGATAGCTGTCCTGACTTGCTGACTTGTTAAATCTATTTCACTGCTGAGTGTCCCTTGCCAACTTGGAGGGCATTCTTAGTGAAATACACTCCACATGCTGGCTCAGCAGATTGCCCACATCATTCCAGCAATAATGTTTGGGCTGGCTTTTATTTTATTCCTGTTTGAGAAGATTACGCATTTCACAGGACTGTAGAGCTGCAAGAGATCTCAGCAGTTATTTAGACCCATCCCTTGGTCAATGCAGGATTTGCTAAAGCATTCTGCATTACCTAGCTTGGTGGGAAGACCTCAAGAGGAACCTACCATTTAATAAAGAAATCTACTTCACTGATTGATGGCTGTTACCATTAAGAAATGTGTCCCAATATCTAAACCGAATCTACTTCCCCATAATTTCAACCTGGTGTTCTTGCCTCCTCTTCAGGGGTCCATCTCTCAAATGCAATCATTTGGCAAACATTTTGATATATAAAGATTGACATCTGCAGAGGTGGTATTCAGCAGGTTCTATCAAGCCATGCCCATAAAATCAGTAGTAATTTTTTTTTTAATCCCACCACTGGCCTGCTCTTGATCTCACCAATTAAACTGTCAATGTTTATGGCTTCCAAAGCTGATATAAACAGCTCCATGTGGTGGGATCCTTTTCTTCTCTGTTGTGCCCCTGTCTTCTGGAACATGACCCTCCTGGTGATCCATAGGGCCCCAACCTTGACATCCTTCATAAAAGCTCTAAACACCTGTCTTTTTAAACAGGTCAGAGTGATTTATGATTCCAATGCATGGCTGATACTACATTTTTAATCCCAATTTTTTCTATATATAACGATGGTTTTTCATACTATTTTTTATGGTGGTTTGATTTTGTTTGCTGCTTAGAATCATTGGATTTGGCACCCTACAAATCCAAATAAATAAATACAGAAGTACCCCATTCTTCTTATTAGACTTTTTCTGTCAGGGAAGATCAGAACTCGACTCCGCACTCCTCTTACCTCACTAACAGCCAGTTTATAAGGTCCCCTTTGCCATTTAATACCCTCACATTTTTGTCTTTATTTTAGTGCTGAATCTTATTTTAGATCTTCAGTGTTTCGTGTCCATTTCTATTTTTTTTTTTGCACGGATATTGATGTGGGAAACATCTAGTTGCAGATGCAACAGCAGAGAGTCATGACTAATTTGCACATTCGAAGGTGAAAATTTGCACGGCATGCACAGTATTCTTCTTCTTACTAGCAAAAAGCCCATCGAGAGAACTTGGAAGTGTGTAAAGAGCTTGTGTACTGCAAGAGACCTGAAAGTTTAGAAAGAACAGATTACGGTATATCCTACCCCAGTGACGGTTTTGGTGAGAGCAATCTGGCCACCATATGGACAGATAATAAAAGATGCGCCTCTTTCAGACTACATTATTCCTGAACAGAACAAGTTTATTTTACTTGGAAAATGTGAAAGGCCACAGCATATGGAAATTAAGAACACTGCTGTGGGGTACACTTAGGGTGTGGTATTACTAATGGCTGTGGAGAAGTATGGAACTTACCATCTGCACAATTTCCTCTTTAGATCATTATGTCTCATCTAATAACACACTGGCAGCTGCCAAACATCCAGTCTCTCTCTCTCTCCCTCCCTCGTTCCCCCTTCTCTCCTAATCCTCCATCAAACTGATTTTTTTACTGTACCCACATATCTTATTTATATATTTGTTTGCTGCAATTATGTAGCTGCCCATTTCATGTATGTGACTGGGCAGATGCATGACTGAAATTAAAACCAAGTCAGTAAAAAAACTGTTAAAAACCTATAAATATAAACAAAACCACAGGAAACTGTTATTGAAAACCTTACATATCAGCTCAACCATTTTGTGGGGCCCTAGCCTGTTGATAAAACTAAGTTTTAAGGTCTTTCTGGAAGGTTGATAGGGTTGGGGGTCAATCTATCCACATGGGGAAATGTGTGTTCCAAAGGATGGAGTGCTGCAGCAAAGTTTTCCATTCTCCTGACCTAATGGTTGGAAATAGCAATAACACTTAGACTTATATAGTGCTTCCCAGCCCTCTCTATGTGGTTTACAGAGTCAGCTTATTGCCCCCAACAATCAGGGTCCTCATTTAATCCATCTTGGAAAGATGGAAGGCTGAGTCAACCTTGAGCCGGTCAGGATTGAACCCCTGGAGTGAGCAGTGAGTTAGCCCTGCAGTACACAACTTGGCAACTAACAGCAACAACTACATTCTGACCACTGTGCCATCATACAATTGTTTTAAAACATGCACAATATAATTTTTCTTGTTGGTATTTACAAGAGCAATTATTGTAAAATTGCCCATCCTCAGATCATGATGTAGATGCCCATTATTAAGAAGCTCCTTGAGGGCTGGGCAGCAGGGATGTTGTGGATAAGGTGATTTTTTTCAGAGAGGGTAGGTTTCACACCTGGAGAAAATAGTGATTTCAGTCTTTTCATCACTGAATTATGTCTACTTGGGAATCATATTTTTGAACATTATACAGTATATATACACATAAAAATACTAAGCATGTTCAAATGATCAAAGCTTGAAGTTGGGGCAGCAATGTACACATAGAACCTAATATCCTGTTCTCTGCAGATTAAAATATTCACAAAAGTTAACTCCTAGATTCAGTCTGAAGTGAAGGAGAACCCATCCCCTCTCTGCTTAATTATTTCCCGAGTTAGGAATTTTTTCTTGGTACTGAACTGGAATCTCCTTTATTCTACATCCTGTCTTCTGGAATAATTGGCATTTTTTTTCTGTATGACATCCTTTCACATACTTGAAGAAAGCAATCATATCTCCTGTCAATCATTTCTCAAGGCTAATCATTTTCTGGTCCATCAATCTCTCTTTCAAAGGACTTAAAGTTTCTAGTCTCCTGATCATCCTTTTTGCCCTTCTCTCCCTAATGTTTTATGCTAAATATCCTTGCTTCCAAGAGCTACAAATGGATGAATAAGAAGAACAAAGGTGAAGGAAGCCCAAGAAGTGACAAATTAAGCCAATTACGTTATTATTATAGCATTAGCGTTGACTGCAGGAGTCCCACCTAGCCCTTCTTGTTCTTTTTTCAACATTGCCTATGCAGATTGCTTCCACTGCCTATTCGTATTTAATTGAAGCTCATCCAAGCACATCTGCGGAAAGCTAAAGCTGAATCATAATTTGTGTTCATGCACTTGTCAGGAGAGTGAGCCTTTTTTGGGGACGGGGGGTGGGGTGCGGCGGTTGTGCTTCTGCTTCAGATGGATTTGACACACGAGACAAATGAAACAAACTTCTGGAAAGCACGGCCTACGGGCTTGTTTGTCTCAGAAAGCTTCTTTGAAATGGAAAAGTTCTAAGCTGGTAAAGACACCATCAAGCCAGCATGGGATTTTTCACAGGTGGGCAACAAGGAGGGGAAATGTGTAGGAGTGAGGTTGGCCCTTACTTCAGCAAGACGGCAGGACAGCATCTGCTACTATACCGGAGGCCAGGAAGCTAGCATTATGAATGCAAGGCAAGCTCTCTTTCAGATGTGCCTGACATTCCTGTTCTCTCTCTTTCCTGTACATGGCAATATATTGGTTTTATTTCCCTTTTTCCACCTTCCTTCCCAGCTGTGAATGAAGGTGTAGCAATCTACTGTATTGCTTGCACAAGGCTTTTAAAAGCGCTTGCTCTGTAAACACCCTCTATTGACTAGCTATCTGCTCTTGTATATTGTAGTAAGCTGAAATAAAGATGTATATGTTTAAGCTAAATAAACTGTTGGGAAGCCTCTAACGCCAAAGAATAAAACTTGTGTTGTGATATTATGGCACACGTGGGTGTTGCTGCGGTTAGGAATAGCTACCTTTGACTCCAAGAAAACTGGATTTGACTGTCATCAGAACAGTGAAAACTATTTTCCTTTTTTCGGCAGCAGCAAAATGTCTTGGATCAGGAAGTAGCTATTTCAAAATACTTAGGCAGGGAAGTTGTGGGTGTGTGCGCGTGCACATTTGTATAAGAAACCTTTTCCCCTAAATATTGGCAGACTGGCAGTGGCCATTTCCTTTGCTTGAACGGTTACAAGATTGCATGATAGTAAATTTGATGTGGAATATACATGCAGATGCTGATGTTTTTAACCTACCAAATAAATGGATGCTTAAACGTATAAAGAGAGGCTGTTACAGGATTTCAGATAAAAACTCAGCCTAAGATTCCTTTTTCATCCTTATTTATAAATAAATAAAACAATTAGATGAAAATGATGAGAGTCTGGGTTTGGAAATCAATACCATTAAAGTCTAGTCAGATCAATTAGAACCATAAAGAGATGTTTCAGGTGACAGATGCAGGCAACCATATGTTAAATTGTTATATCCTTCTACAACCAGTACTTTTAATCCTCAAATAATCTGTAATGCCCCATTTTTTTACTTTATTCTTTGTTTTTTAGAAGATTAAAAAATATAAGCAGAGTACTAAAATATATTATTATTATTTAATTACAAAATTAAAAAAAACTAAAACGAGAAGATAAAAAATAAAAAAAGGATTCCCCCAACTCAACAAATTGCAATACTAAAGGAATTAGAGTTAGGGTTGAAACTAAAATATTGCATATATATTATGCCTCTAGATAGACACTAATTTACAAAAAATAATGTACAGGGTATCGTGCAATCAGTTACAAAAGACAAAAAGGATAAACTTACCTAATATTATCACTGTTATAAAATACCATAATATCTGTACCAAAGAAAAATAATGCATCATTTCTAATTAGTTGGCTTTTTCCCAAAATGGATAATTTGTATAATGGATAATTATGAACATGGATAATTACTAAAATATTACTAAATGGATAATTGCTAATAGCCAGTCCTTAATATTTCAAAATTATTTCTTTAACTACTACAGCCCACTACACCTATTATTTCGTGATCAAATTTCAGAGTTTGGGTATATAATTGAACATCAGTAAGCAGAGTCCTAGTGGTGCAAAGGTTAAAATGCAGTACTGAGGGCAAACTTTGACCATAGCCTGTAGTTCGATCCTGACGGGGCTCAAAGTTGACCCATCCTTACATCTTTCCAATTGGTAAAATGAGGACCCAGATTATTGGGGGCGGACAATATACAAAACATTGTAAACTGTGGGGCAGTGTATAATTCTAAATGCTATTGCTATTACATAAATATTGAGCAATTTTCCTATAAATCTACTTACATACATTAATATACTATTCAGAAAAGAACCAAAAGAGCTGCATCATATATGCATAAATAATCTCTTAAACTTAAGGCCTTTGTAATTTTACGCCTTACTTACGAATGAAGGCAAACATATATGTCCCAGGGTAATGTTGCAGGATCCAATCTAGGCCAGGAGCAGAGATTTAGTCTTCAAGGTTTCAGATTCATGCTGGAGCCCTTCTTTAGAGAACTTCTCTCTAGCCTAGAAAAAAATTCCCTGAGGATGGGCTCCAGCACGAGCCTGAAAGTTTGGAAGTTTGGAAGACTAAACCTCTGATCCTGGTGACCAACCCCAATAGGATCCTCCTTCCTTCCTTCCTTCCTTCCTTCCTTCCTTCCTTCCTTCCTTCCTTCCTTCCTTCCTTCCTTCCTTCCTTCCTTCCTTCCTTCCCTCCCTCCCTCCCTCCCTCCTGATTGCAAAGGTTTGTTTCTCAATTACAGCTAGAACAGCTGTGATGACCCAGGGTGGAATACAAAATAAACACAGTCACAAAAAACAGGTGAAGCCCCTTTATTCCTTCACTTTGCTTCCAAGCTCCAAATATCCTTGACTGGAGACAAAAAACTCTCACACAAGCAGCTACAAGAAGGAGGAAATGCTGTTTAAATTATAAAGAGTAAAAAACAACAACACAAACCTGGCAAGATAAGGACATCCACAGATATCAGAACACACACTGGGAAGGACGCCAAACTCAGAGAGGAACAATAAACTAGAGATATTTCCATGCTTTGTTTCCAGCACTCGTCTGTACACATGTCCGTCCTCTTATCCAGTTGTCACAGCAGCAGCCTATGAAGAGGATCAAGACCTTCTCCTCCCAAGTAGACACATCTCTCCCTTATCCTCTCCTCCCTGCATGCCCTAGGATGGAGAGGGGATGGGCCTGGGTCCTCCTCTGACTGCCCACCTGGCCTCTGCCCTTTCCCACCCTCCTCCATAATCTCTGGAGCCACACTTCCGCTCCCTGTCAGCTGTTCCTCTTCTCCCTCAGAGTCAGTCTCCACCAGGAGCATGACAACAGCCATAAATTAAACAATAGCGCATCATTGAAAAAAAATATTTGGAGCACCAATCCCATGACATTGGTTGAAAATTGGCATGATTTCCCATCATTCTGAGGTGGACATGCATAAAAAGAGGCATTACTTGATCAACAAAATCCTGCATATTCCCCAATAAACTAGAAAATTTCAGAAAACCCCATACACATAGTGTCGTTCAGTCAGTGGTGTGGTGACTAAGGTACCAGGATAAACCATGAGATGTAGTTCACCTTAGGTATGAAATCAACTGGGTGATTTTGAGAGCCAATCTCTCTCTTTCTTAGCTTTGGGAAAAAGACAACGGCAAACAACTCCTGAAAATGCTGCCAAGAAACAGAAGAAGAAGGAGGAGTCGGAGTCAAAGCATTATGCACTGTTAATTTGTCTCTTCTCCCCCAAAATGGCAAAAACACAGTCTGGCTAGCAAAAGATTGCACCCAATGTAAGCTGTATAGGATATTACAAAAAAGATCCTATCATGTCAGAATTTGTTATTAAGGTCTTTCACTGCCCTGGGCATACGAATGAGCAGAAAGCTGACATGGGAAGCAAAGCCTTTGTTTGCATCCTGGAACTTCCTTTTATGATGCTGTTTAGACATTGAAAAGAAAATCTATTCCATCAGCAAGATCTTTGTTTTATTATCCGATCTTGGGACATGCATTATTAATTGCCACAAAGTAAAAAAAAAAAAAACAACCCCACCATGTTCAAAGCCTTAGATCAAAATGCATAAGATTAGAAAAATACTTAAATTGGTTTGGGAAGTTGAAATAAAAGAATTTTCTGGGTGGTGGGTGGCATATTACCCAGGAGCTTGCTATTCGTGAGACCATCGTCTGTGAACTCTCCTTAAATATTACATTTTGGTTCTTACTATGTTACAGAGCCCCTGATTATGACAATGAAAATGCAAACAAGCTAAATACGTAGTGGGCAGCATGGGCAGCATCCTGCCCATATGCTTTTATCTTCCTTGGTGACTTCAATCTACCTCATATTAACTGGATCCTTAATGAATGTACAACTGAACCCACACATGCAACCTTTTTATTTTATTTTTATTTATTTGTTATTTATTATTTATTTGTCAGTTGCTTACAAGATAATAGGTATAAACAGTTATGAATACATAGATACATATAAGAAAAAAAGAAAGAAACAATAGGACAGGGACGGTAGGCACGTTGGTGCACTTATGCACGTCCCCTACAGACCTCTTAGGAAAGGGGTGAGGTCAATAGTAGACAGTCTAAGATTAAAGTTTTTGGGGTTTGGGGAAGAACCCACAGAGTCAGGTAGAGTATTCCAGACATTGACCACGCTGTTGCTGAAGTCGTATTTCCTGCAATCAAGATTGGTGCGATTAACCTTGAGTTTGTATCTATTGTTCGCTCTTGTATTGTTATGGTTGAAGCTGAAGTATTCATTGACAGGTAAGTCATTGCAATGTATGATTTTATATACTATACTTAGATTTGCAGGAAATACGACTTCAGCAACAGAGTGGTCAATGTCTGGAATACTCTACCTAACTCTGTGGTTTCTTCCCCAAACTCCAAACACTTTAACCTTAAGATTGTCTATTATTGACTTCACCCCTTTCCTAAGAGGCCTGTAGGGGGCGTGCATAAGCGCACCAACGTGCCTACTCTCCCTGTCCTATTGTTTCTTTTATTTTTTTTATTTTTCTCATATGTATCCATGTATTCATAACTATGTTTTTACTTATACCTATTATCTTGTAAGCAATTGACAAAAATAAATAAATAAAAATAAAATAAAAAATATTAAAATGGTTTTATATGCTAAGGTATCTATAGCAAAAAGAAAAAAGAAAGAAAACTCTAGACCAGAGCTAGGAAATTTAGCTCTAATTACTGCATTCTCTCCTCTAGGGATAACACCTGAAAATATATTCATGTGACCTTACTGTACCACTAGTGTAACATATGTTCCTATTTTTATGGGTCATCTTCCATTTAACAATGTGTTCTGGATTAGACGGTTTTTCCATAGTTAAGAATGAAGGCTGGCCTTTGCATATAGTTTGAATGATCATCATTGTCCCAAGGGAGGCAGAAGGGCTAGGCAGCTCAGGAGTGATATTCCAGATACTTTGCTAAAGATTCAGCTTTCATCAAAAAGCAAATGAAGCATAAACATAAAGAAGGGACAATGTATTCAAAGATTTTCAAATGTCTTCCATATAGGTTTGACTCGGTTCCTACAATCCTCAGTCAGCATGCCCCAACGTACATTACAAATAGCATTCTACTATATTGTATCTAAGTTTGAGACGGAAATTAGATAGTAAGTTGCACAGGCTTATTTATTTTATTTTATTTATTTATTTTGTCAAGCAATTATAAGGTAACAGGTATAAGTATAAACATAGCTATGGATACATGAAATGGATACATATAAGAAAAATAAAAGAAATAAAAATAAAAAAGAAACAATAGGACAGGGACGGTAGGCACGTTGATGTGCTTGTGCACGCCCCCTACAGACTCTTAGGAAAGGGGTGAGGTCAATAGTAGACAGTCTAAGGTTAAAGTTTTTTCATGTTCTTTAGATGGGAACTTTTCCAAAATGGGAATTATGACTAGATAATGAAATATTTGCAGGACTACCTTCTCCAATTACAATTGACATAACCAACCAGTATCAACAAGTATACTGGGAACAAGTAGGGAACAAGTGTCGGGGGCTCATCACTTCTGTTAAGATAGAAGGATCATGTTTGTCTGTCAAATTCCTATATTATGGAACAGGTTTCCCTTAGAGGAAAGAGAAGGACTTTCCTTGATGATTTGGGATATTGGTCAAGACAGAATTCTTCTGGAAGAACTTTTAGCTTTGGCTAACCCTGTTGGTTGATTGAATCTGTACAATACATTGCAGTGGTTATTTTAATAGAAGTTGTTAGTGTATGTTATTATGAAAATCCATACGTCTATATTCTATATGTTTTTTTTCTTTTTTCATTCATGTTCTAAATTATATTGAATTTCACTGAGAGTCTTTTGATTGCAGCAGTAAATACATCTAATAAATACATCAAGAAATAAATCTACCCTCCATGGTATATATGTTGCAGTAGAAGGACAATAACAGTGCAATAAAATTCCTCTTCATTCCTCTCTACTGTCTTTCTAATAGAGAGGAAGGGAAAGAAACAAGCCACTGTGAGTGTCTTGCAATATTTAGGTGCTGATAAACCATTTGGTGGAAAGGGCATACTGTATCACCAAGTTCCAGAACGATGCTGGGCCAATCTCATCTGCTACTGGCATGCCTTATCAAATATGTGATTGTTGATTGTTTTAGTATAACCGATTAGCCAAAATAATTTAGAGGATAAGCCATGATCAGCCAGTTTACTTTTAAAATTGTTTTTCTACTGAGTGATATTTATGAGAGAGCCGTAACTTAGTCTGCCCTTTTGAAACCCAACCCTCCAATCATAAGGTTGCATTGAAAATATATACGAGAATTTGAGATAAGTACTTATAAGCCCTGCTGTGCAAGCCTGTAAGCTTTGCAGGTGCATCTGCCTGCTCATTGGGTGGCATGCAATGCTTACATAGTCAGTAGGATCCTGCAATCCTTTAGATAAGATCTCCAAAAATGTTTGAAATGCATGAGAGACCAGGAGCAGCTGTCCACAACACCCTTTTAGTAGCTGCTCCTGCAAGCTCAAATTTGGAAATCACATTTTAAGAGCTGTACAACTCTGGTAGAAAGATGAATAGCATAATAGCAATAACAATAGCACTTAGACTTATATACAGGGCTGGGATTCTACCAGTTCGCACCTATTCAATAGAACTGGTTGTTAACATTCTAAGCAGTTCGGAGAACCAGTTGTTATAAGAAATAACTGGCCTAATCCTGTAAGGAAGGCAGGAAGGAAACAATCTGGTGTTGCTTACAGAAACTGCCTCTGTTAACCCTTATTACATGTTTGGCAGGACTAAACTTCCTGTTTCAGGAATGCCTCCTGGAGGTTTTTCCCCCCTCCTTTGCTGGTACTTTGCTTGTGTGGAGTGACCATTCAAAGTTACAATGGCGCTGAAAAAAGTGACTTATGACCATTTTTCACACTTATGATTGTTGCAACATCCCCACAGTCATGAGAGGCCAGGCGAGGAGATGCGTGCCTCGATGTGAGTGATATTGAGTTGGCCATGTCCAGCCAATAACATGACCACCACGCCCACCACCTAAGCCACGTCCACAGAACCGGTTGTTAAATAATTTGAATCCCATCCCTGCTTACATACCACTTCACAATGCTTTCCAGCCTTCTGTAAGCGGTTTACAGAGTCAGCATATTGTCATCCCCAACAATCTGTGTCCTCGTTTTATTGACCTCAGAAGGATGAAAGGCTGAGTCAACCTTGTACAGAGAAGTTCTTCTCTCCCTCCCTCTCCCTCCCTCTCTGTCTCTCTCTCATCCTCACCCTTCCCTCCTCTCCATGTGTGTGTGCATGTGTGTATGCTCAGATGGTCAAACAGCAGCTCCATTTTGCAGTCTCAACTTGTTTTATGTCTTACCCATTGATACTGTGAGGATCTCTCCAACACTGCCAACAGTAGAATACGTGGAACTGTGTAGGCCATCTTTTGAGAATACCTTCTCCAAATGTCTATGGAGATTCTCAATCATCCAGATCATGGTTGTCCCAAAGATGCTTTTTCAAGAGTCAACTGGACTCTCTGGTTTGTTTCTTTGTTTTGAAGACATTTTGCTTCTCATCCAAGAAGACCATTCAGCTCTCTTAGATGAGAAGCAAAATGTCTTCAAAGAAAAAACCAGAAAGTCCAGTTGCCTCTTGAAAAAAAGCACCTTTGGAACCTCATCCAAGTCAGCAGGTAAGTTTCCCCAACATCAGTGGTATTAAATGCTACTAGGACTTCTAATGGGATCAGGAGTGCTGCACTTCCCTAACCAGATCCTGGTGAAGGGATCCACAGAGCAATCAGTGCTATTTCTGGCCCGCATCCCGAAGTCTCTCATTCAGTTGCAATGAAAAGAATTGGAAAGCCTCTGGTTACGTGGAGCTTTGAATGTTGACTGGAACACAGAGGAGCACTGAACAGCCGTTAATCTTCAATTATAGCTAATCTTACGTTATTCTATTCACTTAGCAATGCCCTAACCATGGAGCCCTATTTTTATACTCTTCATTAAAAAAAAGCTTGCCTGTCTTGAAAAGGCTGTAACAGCTTGCACAGATACTGTGGTGTTTGGGGGATTGTCTTCTTTAAGAAAGATGTAATTCAGCCTGAAAACTCAGTTTCCCTGATTCTATTATGCAACAGAAGATCCTGCATATATTAGCATAATAGAGAGTACAACAATAGCTTTTTAACAGCTCACTTAAAAGTGCTTTGATTCCCCCCCCATAACAACTATTAATGATACAGCATCATATGTGTAAGAACTCAGAAATCAGGCTTGAAAGACGATACGCCTTTGTGGGAAGAGAATCTCTTGATCCTTATTACTGTAGTTCCTCCCCACTTCCTCTATCCTCCTTCTTTTCTTTGCTCTTGAACACTCTGTGTATAGAAATGTTGAAGTGGTAGAATTGATACTTGCTAGGCATCATGTCCCACTCTTCAGAAAACCTCTCATTTGCTTGTATCTATTATTCCAGGGAGTTAGCTCACAATTTAGCTAGAACGTAAGTGCAGAAAAACTTGAGCCAAGTTAGCTCAGGCTAAATACAGATTTGAGGTCTTGTTAGTGCAGATTCTATGGTTATGATAACAGTGAAGGGGAAAATAAGCCTTTCCCATAGACTGTTACCAGGAGGCCCCTTAATGCATTCAGCTTCAGCCCCTGTTTGCTATGCATTTAGGAATTATGGGTTTGAAGTCCAATCAAATTGGATAGAATTGATTTGGAAAACTTGCTTGTACTTTCCAATGGGTAGAACTGTTAAAACAGTCTACCTACTTCAAAGAGAGCCAAAGACAATCTTAGGAAAACCTCAATCCAAGTTTGTTAAGTATTTCAAAGATGATAGCACTTGTAATCACCTTAACTCCAGCCTCTGTCTATCCTCTGAACTAGACATAAATGGTTTTTCAAGAGGGATTTATTGTTGCATTTAGGAGATAACATGGAGAAAGCTGTTGAAACAGTAGTTTACTTGATCTATCATGCTTCAAGTTAGTGGCCTCCGGTTAGTGGCCTCCGGATTATGCTACAATCTGAATACATCCAGCCTATAAATAGCTGCTTTATAATATCTAGCTAGTGAAAGCAATAGGCTAATTGGGTCAAAAGATAATTAGTAGTTTTCAAGAGAGGAGAACTTCTGAATTGCCTTGAAGGACACAACCATGCTGTTGTTATTCTTTGAGAAAAGATGGATGGATGGATAGATGGATGGGTGTGTGGGTGGATGGATGGATAGATGGATAGATAGATAGGTAGATAGAGTAGATAGATAGCAGACATCTGTCATTACCTCTCAACTACACAAAGCACAGAAAAGGAATAAGAAATAGTAAACAAGATAAATACATAAGCTAAAAAGAAAATATGCTTATTATTAGTTGATACTAACACCATTTATGATACTTGCCCATACTTTCCTGATTTTGCACACCATCTTTCCTCCACCACCTTGCCTTTTGTTCACTAAACTTCTCCCTTTGCTCTTGGAAGCATGACTTTATCTTCCTTTTCCTCTCAATCCTATCCATTCTTTCTTCAAATAAGTATTTAGTTTTTATTTCACTTTGGTTCCTGAAAGGTGTGTCCAATATCACCCTTGGGGAAGGAAGATGCTTTGAGAAGGTGGTGACAGGTCAGGTTCAGGTTGTGTTGGATGCCAAGAGTTGTCTAGAATGCATGCAAATCTATTTCCCCCCTATCCTTACCCTAGATTTGGAACTGAAAACGCCTTGGTTAATATTTGGACATATGTGTGGGAAGGACATGAGGCATACAGCCATACTAGTTGTCTTGAAGAATCCTTTGCTGCCATTTGAGAAGATTTTGTGTACCAGCTGTCAGAAATAGGAATTCATAGTACTATGTGTGGATAGTTTGTTCATACTCATCATCATAAATATGGGTCATATAAATCATATCATATGACTTATTTTGTCCATATAAAACATAGGGAGAGGTGTTCAAAGATCCATTTTTCCCCTTCAGCTAAATTAAGTAGGGAAAGGAAACTTTGAATGGGAATCCCACATCAGTAGTAGATTATATTTAGGCTGAAAAAAATGGAACTCCATTTGGCTACTGAGTAGCTACTCTAATGAGCCAGGAAGTGCTGACCCCCTCGTTTATGGATTTGCTCTCCTCTTAATAAGTAGTTCATACAGTGCCTACCATTAAGTCTGTTACTTTCTTAGCTGTATGAGTGGCATTTAGAGTCAAGCTTCTTCCACTGCCTTGCTATCTCTGTTCCAAACCCTCCTGGACTGAAATGAGTCATTACAATAGTGAAATACATACTTTGGAAACTCCTCGGAAACTTCAACCCATGCAAAACATGGAAGCTTGATTGGCAGGTTCTGGAATATATGCTATCATTAGGTATCTGTCTAATAAAAATGCCAAACCAGAAACCAGCTTTTGACCTTATAGGTCTACAGAAGATTTGGAATCAAGATATCTTAAGAACTGTCTGTCCAAATGTATATATTTGCAGATCCATTCAGTTTCGACTGTGAGGCTCTTTTCCCAAATACATTTATTATATGTTAATGATTATAGACCTGGTAAAGGCCTTAGAACTACTATTTGTGTATACACGTAGTCCTTGATTTACAACAGTTCACTTAGTGATTGTTTGAAGTTACAACAACATTGAAAAAAGTGACTTATGACCATTTTTCACACTTATGACCATTGAAGCATCCCCATAGTCACGTCATTTACATTCAGATTCTTGTCAACTGACTCACATTTATCACAGTTGCAGTGTCTTGGGGTCAGGTGATCACTTTTTTAGACCTTCTGACAAGCAAAATCAATGGGGAAGACAGATTCACTTAACAATCGTTAACAACTTAACAATTAACTTAAGTTGTACATTGAATGTTACCTGTCCCTATCCAATCACCACTTCCTTCTTCACCTCTCTCTCTCTCTCTCTCTCTCTCTCTCTCTCACACACACACACACACACACACACACACAAACTTTGGTTTTATTACATTCTTGCTTTATGAGGCTATATCAGTTTCAAAATCAAAACTGTTTGTGCAAGCTGTTCCTTGTTTTAGCAAAATGTTGACTTGAGCAATAAGAAAAAGGGGGAAATCCATGTTTTGTGTTTGTGTGGCTATCCATTAAATATGTTCTTTTTTTTTTTTTTTGGCTGAAAAATATTTTCCTGCAGACCATGAATTGTCTTTCTGTTTTACTTTTTAATACCACTCCATCCATTCCATTCTCAAATTTCTTCTCACTATGAAACTGTTTCAGGGATTATCTATTTTCTTCTGTTTATGGTTCTTCGTGGCTTTAACTTAGGAGAAGTGCATCAGTAAACATGCACTGTTGCAGAAAGGAAAAGAATCAAGCTCTTTAATTAAAGTTGTGGAGTTGAGTGTTAATTTAGAGAGCTCTTTACTATGGTCTGTCTAACCCAGTACTATATACTTTGACTGGCAATGAGTATGCTCAGTGTATAATAAGAGGGTTTTTTTTAATGACCATTAATTAAATTTTAATTTATTAATTCATTTACATTTTTTAATCTCGGATGCTGTAGTATAATTAATGCTTCTGTTTATAATTATCTGCATTATAGTTGAGTAATTCATTTATAACAGTTTTCCACAATCTGTTTGTTTATATTTATTTATTTATTCAAGTCATGGACTCTCCATTTTCCATGTGACTGCAGATAACAGAATAACAGAGTCAGGAAGGGACCTTGTAGGTCATCTAGTCAACCTCCCACCCAAGCAGGAGACCCTACACCATTTCTGACAAATGGCAGTCCAGTCTTTTCTTGAAAGCTTCCAGTGATGAAGTTCCACAATTTTTGAAAGCAAGCTATTCCATTGGTTGATGGTTCTCACTGTCAGAAAATTTATCCTAATTTCTAGATTGAATCTCTCCTTGATCAGTTTCCATCCATTGTTCCTGTCCTGGCCCTTCAGGTGCTTTGGAAAATAGCTTGACCCCCTCTCTCTGTGATAGCCCGCCCCCCAAGTATTGAAACACTGCTATCATGTCTCCCCTGGTCCTTCTCTTCACTAGACTAGCCATGCCCAGTTCCTGCAATTGTTCATCGTATGTTTTATCCTCCAATCCAATCCTCTAATAATCTTTGTTGCTCTTCTTTGCACTCTTTCTACAGATCTTACTATCTTTTTTATAGTGTGGTGAACTAAACTGGATGGAGTATTCTAGATGTGGTCTTACTAAGGCTTTATAGAGTGTCATTAGTACCTCACAAGATCTTGATTGATCTCTCTGTTAATGCAACTTAGAATTATTCTAGGCTTTTTTGGCAGCTGCTGCACAGTATTGGCTCATATTTAATTGGTTGTCCACTAGGACTCCAAGATCTCTTTCACAGTTACTGCTGTTAAGCCTGGTTTCTCCCGATCTATATGTGTACTTTTGGTTTTTCTCACTTAACTTTTGGTTTTTCTTATTTTTCTCTGCATTGAATTTCATTTGTTGGATTTCAAACCCCAGACCACTTCAGTAACATTTCAGTAATAGTACTATGTCACATTTTGTACAAATGCTTTAGTGACATTTAGGTGGGGCCTATCTCATTCTAATAGCATGTCTAGCCTTTTCCTATCCTTTTGCCCTATGGATGTGTTGATCTGCAATTCCTTCAATTCCTGGCCAGTAGGTCTAATAGCACTAAAGTAGATAGTGTTGTCGCAATGTATCTGAGGGGAATAGCTTGCATAGTTCTGCTGTAAGCATTGTGTAGGACATGCACCTCAGCTATAAACAACAGAGGCACCCAGAAACCTCAAGGGAATACTGAACTACACCATGCAACAGACTCCAAAAATACCACACAGCACATATAGAATGTTCATCAACCATGCATAAGGTAGCTGACATAACAGAAAATTGCATGAGTAAGCTACTTGCCTATATAGCTCTTTCTCTTCCTCGATTCGAGTGATTATATCTCTATAAGGATGGATGTTTAAGAAAGCATTGATGGTGCATGAGGTATCATGAGTGCAGAGAAGAGCAACAAAAGGATAGGGGACTGGAGACTAAAACATATGAAGAACGGTTAATCGCACCAAACTTGATTGCAGGAAATACGACTTCAGCAACAGAGTGGTCAGCGTCTGGAATACTCTACCTGACTCTGTGGCTTCTTTCCCAAACCCCAAAAACTTTAACCTTAGACTGTCTACTATTGACCTCACCCCTTTCCTAAGAGGTCTGTAGGGGGCGTGCATAAGCGCACCAACGTGCCTATCGTCCCTGTCCTATTGTTTCTTTTATTTTTCTTATATGTATCCATGTATTCATAACTATGTTTTTACTTATACCTATTATTTTGTAAGCAATAGACAAAAATAAATAAATAAAATAAACAAATTAGGTATGTCTAGTTTAATGAAAAGAAGGACTGGGGGATGATTGATAGCAGGATTCCAATATCTCAGGGGCTGCCACAAAGAAGAGGGAGTCAAGCTATTCTCCAAAGCACCCGAAGGCAGAACAAGAATCAATGGATGGAAACTAATCAGGGAGAGAAGCAATCTAGAACTGAGGGGAAATTTCCTGACAGTTAGAACAATTAATGAGTGAAACAGCTCCAGAAGTTGTGTGTCAGGGTTCTGATGGACTGCCCTAATTAATTCAAGAGTCTTGAGCCAGGAATGCTTTAGAAGTTGACATTGTGGGTGCTCCAAACTGGAGGGTTTTAAGAAGAGATTGAACAATCATTTGTTTGAAATGGTCTAGGGTTTTATAGGGATGGTACTACTGTAGAAGACCTCCCTTCCAACTCTGTTACTCTGTTGTTCTGAATCTCTTGTGTAACCAGAAGCAATGATCAGAAGGCATCCTACTGCAGGGTTACATGATTAAAATAAAGAGAAGATTTTTTCCCTTATTAAACAACTGCTTATGACACAATATGCTCAAAAATTCAATGGAATGCCCACTTTACAAAATCCTTCTTTTATGATTTTAACAAACGAATTGTATCAAAAACTCATAACTACAACATACTGACGAAATAATTATATGACCCTAGATTTAGATACCATGGTGATAAGGACAGCAGGTTTATAAATAGCAAATTGCCTGGTCGCCTGTAGTGAGTGGCAATTGCTTCCAGGTGATGAGGCAGGGAATATGTTGCAAATTGAAAAGAAATAGTATTTTCCTGCTTTACATTGTCACTATGTCACTCCTATTTGCATTTTTAATTACAAGAATACACTGCTAAATTTAATTCTATCATTATTTCTCATGCTGTGACCTGATGTTCCATTTGCAAGTGCAATAATAGAATAATAGCACATTTATGACACTGCAATAAAGGTAAACAATTTGAATTATTTATTTGTCACTGTCTCTAGCAGATCATCAATGAGATTAGAAAGGTAAAACCCATTAAAACTGGGGAATAATATATTTATTAATTTTTAAAGTTCCATTAGGCTATTGATTTCCCCCCTCCCCGCAGTAGATATATATGGTTTCCTCTCTGGAAATACATTTAAATTTTAACCTCAAAGCTGTAGTGCTAAACTATCTCAGGTCCCAAACCCAAGGCCTTCCAGAGAGTGGTGGGATTCTATTTTTTTTACTACTGGTTCTGTGGGTGTTGCTTGGTGGGCATGGCAGGGGAAGGATACTGTAAAACCCCCATTCTCACCCAACTTCAGGGGAAGGATACTACAAACTATCCATTCCCTCCCCATTCCTGGGTGAAGGTTACTGCAAAATCCCCATTCCCTACCTACCTACCAATCTGCTTTCCAGCTTTCCTATGCAGGGTGACAAAATAAGACCCAGCTGATTGGCTGGGACTCGGGAGGCAGAGAATAGATGGGGGCGGGGCCAGTCGGAGGTGGTATTTGCCGGTTCTCCCAACTATTCAAAATTTCCGCTACCGGTTCTCCAGAACTGGTCAGAACCTGCTGAATACCACCTCTGGTTCCAGAGGGAGTATCTACACGATTAGATGATTTTCTTCTTCTGATATTGGAGACAAATAGGAAATCAAACACAAGATAGTTCGATCTTCCAGAAAAATCCCAGCTTCTGGTTCCAGATAGATGAAAAAAGGTCCACCTCATTAACAGGGATGGGTAAATGAAAATTTTCGCTTCTGCTCAGCTGATATGAGAACGTTAGACTGCACCAAGATAGGCGCCTTCTGACAAAAATTTAGGATTACTGTTTTAAAAATTCCCAAGCCCTACAAACTACAGATTTACTTAAAAAAAAAAAGATGTAACTTCGAAAATTCAAAAATAATATGCATGTTTCAAATTAATCCTGTTTCCCCTCTATTAAAAAAATGTTTATTCTTAGTAGAACATGAATAGGAAATTGAAGTCTTAAAAGTACAATAATGTTGATAACGTCTAGCAAAGGGATGGGATATGTTCTTGAGAAGAGGGGTTTTTATATATATGCTTAAATCCAACCTTCCTGTCAGCTTATTTTGCAGAAAGAATACAGGATGAAGAGAATTTTTTTTTGTTATTTTTATGTCATTTCTCATAGGCTTAATTAAAATGATGACTGGTATCACTTACAAAGGCATTTGTGCATTTTGCTAGATTTGGAGGCGACTGTGTTTTTGTCTCCTTAAATTAATACAGTGATATCACTGCAACTTCACTGGACTTTCTGATTCTTTCCATTGGTCTTTCAGACAGTTGGTGATTCAGAGCAGAATCTCATAGACCAGAAAGAAGATGAACTCACAAAGGCTTTTTATAGAAGTTAACCACCAGTATTTCTTGACAAAATGCACAAAGCAGCATAAGGCACAAAATGGGGGCAAATAGATGTGCTCTAAAAACTGAGTCAATGTTTTGATCAGACTTCAGCTTAAACTTAATCTGACAGCTCAGAAATTTCAGTTAGACGCTATCAAACTATCAAACCAATCATTTCTTTTTCTGAGGGAAAAGCGATAAGAGTTATGAAATGGTGTTCTAGATTGGTGATAGAATGTGGAGTTTTGGATCCATTCTTATTTTTTGACCAGCTTTTATTTTTTTAAAGGGTTGGTTTTTGAAATCTTATTAATTTCAAGCAGAACTGGACACATGAAGCCAAGAAGTTCCATGGAACCGACTTGTAATTAAAACCAGCTATTTTGGATAAAGGATGAACCGCTCTGGAAAAGTTAGTCTAACTCTAAATCATGGGATTGGTGAGGGTGGCCTTAAAAATGATGATAGGTGACCAGTTCTGAATCTATGCTGTTTTCTTCTGTTTTATGTTATCTTTCAACTTTTCATTTTTATATCGTTTATGAGATTTTTACTCCACTCAAGAATACAATACAGCTTTGTATTCAAGAGGAATGTAGAGATGGCTTTGAAAAAAAAATATGGTAGTCATTAATGAAACATGAAAGCAAGAGAAATAGTATTGCCTCTCTTGATTCTCTTTTGTATAAGGGTGGGGGGGGAGAAACTATAGAATTTTCTAGGTACTGTGGTTATAGCTATATCAATAAATCAGAATATTTGTCATGGAATCCTGACCTGATGTTCCTTGAAAGGTTGATATTCACCTTCATTGATTAGGGTTACTAGATATATTGACTGCAGAAGTCTGGACCACCACTAGTTAGCAGCAAAGACATATATACCCAAAACTCTATCTACCATCTAGTGGTTATCATGATTTACCATTGGACTTACATAAGAAAAAGTACTATCGAGTATAAATGAGAGCAATGCAGAAAAGCAAGTAGTGAAATATGCAGCTCCATATCAATATTGCCAGTCTAAAATGCTTTGTAAACTTGACTACTGGTTTCTGTTGAATGTGCCTGCTGGTTCTAAGCTTTAGTTTTTTTAATGGCTATAAGGATTCCCACCAGAAAAGTTCTTTCTTTCTTTATCTTTTTTAAAAAAACTTTATTAAAGATTATACTTGCAATAGTAAACATGAATACAAAATAAAAGAAAGAGTAAAATTGCAAAGGAAATGAAAAAATATAGAAAAGTAGAAATAAAATTAAGACTATGGTAAAGAAAAAGAAATACGCACACAGAGACATACAGATGTGACTTCCAACCCAATGAGTATATACAGCTTTAGTAACTTTTCACTTCCTCTTAATTTACAACAAATAATTTATTCAACCCATGTCCAATCTCTTTATCTATAAACAAAAAAACATCAACATCTTGCTGCAGCCAAAGTCCCATTAAGGATTGCCAGAAATAGTAAAATATCTGCTTTAACCTTGATCAAATAAACCAAGTTTATATTCTTTCCTTTTACTTCTAACAATCTTAATCTTTAGTCCATTCAAGTAATGTTGTAGAGCAGAGGTGTCAAACTCAATTTCATTGAGGGCTGCATCAGGGTTGTGTTTGACCTTGGGGACCAGATGGGCATGATCAGCTTGATATCACTTGTGTCAGGGGTACCTGTGGTGGCCCAAGCGCTCTACCAATGAAAATGGAAGTCGGGAGGGCTGCACGGCCAGATCTAAGCACCTCACAGGCCGGATCTGGCCCCTGAGTTTGACACTCCTGTTGTACAGCTTGATTTCTTTTTGTTTTTATCCCTACTCATAAGTTTCATCCAACCTTTAGTACAACTCTTTTATAAATCTAATATAAAAGATTTATTTTCCTGTTTTGTAATTGCCTTTTGATTTTTTGAAACATATGCCATTTTTGTGCATCCATATGAAACATATTTTCCCACATAATTTATGTAGCAGATTGTTTAAAGATCCATTTTCAATGACTGATAAAACGTATCCTTGTTCTGCCATTATTTCCAAAATATCTTTTGATCAGAAGAGCCACTGAAGCAAATATCACTATTGATATTGTTGATATTAATTTCTGATTCCATTTTTCAAAATTATATTCAGCATTTCCAATTGCTGTCATTCTATAGCTGATAATCAAGTCCATGTATTCTTCTTTAATTAAAATCTTTAGTTCCCTCCAGTTTCCTCTAGCTGAAATTGTTTATCTCTTTTATGTTCGACTTTTCCACAGGAAAGATTCTTATCATTAATTTTAAATTTCTTATTTCAAATTCAATCTAGATCCTTAATTCGTTTATAACTTTCCTTCTCTCCTCTCCCTCTCTCCTCCTTCTCTTAATTAGCATTCTTAATTGGCTTTTTGATGCTTATTTTAATTTTTCAAAGTTCTTAAGCTTATAGTTATTTTTTCTTTCATTAAGGATTGAACCCCCAGTGTTTTCAGACTTGTCAATCCAAAGGTTTCTAATAGCTGAAAAATAATTAATAAATAATGTCTGAATGTGGTAAGAAAAAGAAATATATAAACTTAGTATCCTTTAAGAGGCACTGACTGTTGTTTAGCAAGCTGTGTGGAGAGAGTTTCCTCCTTTAAATTCCTGGGAGTCTTCTTCAGTGAAGATCTTACCTGGAAAATCAACACAACCCAGACCTTAGGGTCTTGTGAAAGAATAAAGTGGAACAACGACTGATGACCTCCTTTTACTGGTCCACAATAGAAAGCATCCTCACTATTACATTACGGTGTGGTATGCTGGCTTGACAGCCATGGATAGAAAGACATTACACAGGGTGGTGAGCACAGCACAAAAAATCGTGGGTTGTTCCCTGATACCACTAGATGACATCGCTAGGGCTTACTGCCTTAGAAGAGTGAGGAAAATTCTCACATCCCGGTCAGCACCATCGGGTAGAAGATATAGAAACATAGCCAGCCGCACCAACAGACTGAAGAACAGTTTCTACCCGTGGGCTGTCAGACTTCTGAATGGAAAATAACTTCATGTCAACATAGTATGATAGACTTGTGGGGCTGGTGCACTGTGTTGTGCAACAAGGTCACATAGTGTAATAAGATTGGGACTGTGTTAGGGACTTCTGTCCCCACTGTGAGTTGTATTGGAGAGGGGGGTGCATGAAGGGAGGTTCAGCCAATCTCATTGTACAGATGTTGTACTCTGACAATAAAAGGTAATAATAGTAGTAGTAGTAGTAGTAAGTAATAAAAGATGCCTATTCCCACAACTCCTAATGCACAAAACCTACTTAAGATAGCTGTCCTGCAGTCTCCTCATAAGGAGCAAATGTGGGGAGCATTTGTAGATGATCTCCAGAGAAATCTCCTTCATGATCTTCCAAGAAGACCTTCTTTGAAAATCCAAGAAGGTCTTCTCACTAGCTTATTGTTCTTTACCATAGTCATCAACTTCATTTTCACAGAGCCATCTTCAGTCTGTTATTTCCTCCTCTGGAACTCCCCACTTGCAAAGTTCCAAAAGGGTGTGTGTGTGTGCGGGGGATCAAGTACCCCTTGAGGCAATAGTTGCCTCAATGCACAACACCTTCAAGATTAATCTTTGGTGCAAATATTTAGGAAAACAATATAGGGAAGTGCATTGGAATGCATACAAATACTAGCCTATACATCAGACTTAATATAGGTAGCCCTCAACTTACAAAAGTTCATTTTGTGACCATTCAGAGTTATAATGGCATTCAAAAAAGTGACTTATGTATGACTGATTTTCATACTTACGACCAGTGGTGGGATTCAATTTTTTTACTACTGGTTCTGTGTGCATGGCTTGGTGGGCGTGGCAGGGGAAAGGTACTGTAAAATCTCCAGCCAGAGGTGGTATTTGCTGGTTCTCCAAACTACTCAAAATTTCCGCTACTGGTTCTTCAGAACTGGTCAGAACCTGCTGAATACCACCTTTGCTTACGTCTGTTTGCAGCAAGGTACTACATATATGGCACCCGCGCATTTGGGGTTTTTTGCCTAAATGTCGAACCTTATTTTTTTCACCATTGAATTTCATTTTGTTAGATAGCACCCACTGTTCAAGTCTGTCAAGATCCTTCTGTATCTTAAGAGTATCTTCTGGAGTATTGGCTATTCCTGCCAGCTTGGTGTCGTCTGCAAATCTGATGAGTTCCCCATCTTTCCTCTCATCCAAATCATTGATGATGTTGAAGAGTTCAGGGCCCAACTCAACATTAACAAATGTCTCACTTAGCAACATAAAGTGTGGGCTCAATTGTAGTCATAAGACAAGGACTACCTATCATGTTGATTGGCATTTAGCACCTCTCTCTCTCTCTCTCTCTCATTCTCTCTGTCTGTGTGTGTCTGACTATCTGTCTGTTTCTCTCACACACCAAAAGAGTGAAACTGCTGCAATTTAATCATTTTTCATTCTAAGCAAGAGGCTGATATAATGCATTCCTAATTCACAAGGATCAAAGTCCTTTTTGCTCCTGGCACCCAAGGGGAAGATCTCTAACGTGACAACCATTTTGGTCTCTACTGTCAAAACCCAGCAAATGCTACAATTGAGAACCTGATATATAAATTACACCTAGCCTCAGGCAAGTTGCAAGCCTGCAATAGATTGCATTGTCTTGTCACAGTCAGCTGCTGGTGCATCTTGCAAATGACATATCTGCCGAGAAAGGGCAGTTGCTTATTGCTGGATTCGTTTCCATCTCATGAAAGGGAACTGCTAGAAACAGTCCCAGATAAAAACACTAAAATCGAGCTGTTCGCAGACATGTCAACTGAGGAATGAATGAATGAATTCATTTTCTCCTTCCTGAGATATATTATAGCTCCTAGAGTCATTCAGCACATTCAAGAGCTAGGGGTATTTTCATCCAACTTTAGAGTTCGCTCATTTTTGTGTGATGGTTAGAAGTCTCTCCCCTCCGCACCCCCGGCACAAAACCATGGCTTAATATTAGATGACAAACAATCTGAACTGTTGTGTGGGTGGAATACTTGTTATTGCTGCTTCATTTTTTTTTCCTATTAAAAAGGTGAGAGTTTCTTTTTATAAGTTCTAAAGCACCACTTATGTTGGCTACGGAGCAGCTGGAAAATACGTTGATGTTGCTGCTTTTCTCCCCAAGATGACCATTGAGCAACACGATAAAAGCAAGGAAAGATTAAACCCATATTTTAAACACATTTGAAAAAAGAAGGGAGATGGAGAAGAAACTGCCATGATCAATTCCAGGGGAGCTCCTTATGTAAGCAAATGTTGTACCAGTTTCAAGGGGTGTTCCAGGTGTTTTCCTCGAGAACAAGTAAAGGAGGAAAATGGTAATTCTTTAACCCTGCTAAAGGCTTTTACCCACCCGGCCTAGTTGCCAATGGCACAAACAATCATTTTCTGGAGGCACAAATTTATTGATGCCATTTATTTATTTACAGGATTTATAGGACTGCCTATTTCACAAAATGACTCTATGAGGCTTACAACAATCTATAAAGAGAAAAACAAAAGTTCTCCCCCCCCCCCCGCCCCCGCTCCCTTTGATGATGTCAACCTTACTCACCTCTCTCCCATTGCAACTTTAATTTCCAAACAAGTTTCCTGCTGTGGCTTGAAAACCTTTTCCTCTATATTATCTCAAGTGCTTTGGACTACTTTAGTTGGAATGCTCTACTTCCTTACAGGCTAACTCTGGTGGCTCGTTGGCTACCTTACAGGAGAAGGAACACCCCTTTAAATGAAATGACAATTGTCTTTATCTATTTATATTGTATTAAAATAGCACAGTTGTTAAGAACTTCCCCCGGTACATAAAAATTTGCTGGTTCAAAATCTAGTAAAAGATTAAAAAAAACACAATTTCTTCCTTCATCTAGTTAAATAGCTTTCCATAGATAACTCCTTTTCCACATCAGTGTTCCTTAGGTTTGTTTTTCAAATCATTTGTGATAAAAGGGTTTTACTACTATAAAACTGCCACCAATAATCATCTGAATCCATGGAGGAAGAAATCAAGAAGGCAGTTGTAACTGCATAACAAAAGCCCACTTTTGGTGTGTATCACTGCTGCCTACATGTATTAGGGAGCAGGGCTTCAGTTACAATGGTGACAGCTGCCACTCTGACTTTATTGAGCCACTCCTGTAGACACTACTGCTCATTGTTCTCTTTTATATGGGCTGGAACAGGATGGCATGAATATATGTGGCTACTTAAGAATGGGGTTTAACTCTGTTGGAATACATGTTGGAATGTATTTTGTATTGCAACAACTACAGAAGTATTCAGCCAATAGATGGCAGTGTTTGTAAGTTTGCTAGGTATAATCTAGGAGATACACTCTATGGTCTTTTTTGTTCTGAGCAGAGTTTCCTGTTACAGTTATTGTACACTTTATTTGATCTGTAGGGCTATATAATAAACAGAATTTGTAACAAACGCCAACTAATAGATCACAATTGTACAGGAAGAAATCTTCCCAATGCTCCTGCTCAGCACAATGTTATCACTCATTCTTGGACCCAACAGGCTATTTCCTGAATATGGTTCAGTAAAGTGCTAGAGAGGCAGCTGAATTAGCAGTAGCAGTAACAATAGCTATTATTATTATGGTTAATTGCACAATCAGCCAGATGTTGACTGGGTTTGGCATTTTTGTCTACTTATTGAGTCCTTTCCAAAGACCTGGGATAGGTACATCTGGATGTTTGATGGTGTAACAGATATCGTCGCAGGATGGAAGCAGTTCCAAGTAAAGCTGCCTTCTGCAATTGACTGATGGTGAATTTGTCAATGCCAATGGTGTTCAAATGGTGCTCCAGTTGTTTTGGCATTGCACCCAAGGTGCCTTACTATTGATGCTGCCTTTGCTTGCCTTTGCCACAGTCATTCTATTTCTATTTGTAGATCTTTATATTTTGTTATCATGGAGAAGATAACAAAATAGAAGAAGAAGAAGATGATGATGATGATGATGATGAACCTCTCCATAGTGCTTCACAGCTCTTCACAGCACTCTCTAGACTGTAATTTCAGCCTATTGCTTTCACCAGTCTGGGTTCTCATTTTACTGACCTCAGAAAGAATGGAAGGCTGAATCAATCTTGAGCCTGTCAGGATTGAACTCCAGGCTGTGGGCAGAATTAGCCTGCAATGCTGCATTTTAATAACTGCACCACCTGAGTTCTTTAGGAGAAGAACAAGCAAGCTCTATCGTAAAACCAGCATTTTAAGAGAAAAACAGTGCTGGGTGTGAAAGATCAAGAATTCCAAAGCCAAAACAGAGCAGGTGAAGTCACCACCAAAATAATAAAAAAGTAAAAGTTTGGCTATGCTAAGCCCCTTGTCAGCAAGAAACCTATAATGCCCCCATTGGGAACAGAATAGGCCAGCAGTATCCATCGGCTGTTGCTGCTTCTGTCAAAATACAAAATAATTATTTTTATAAAAAAGACTGGCAATACTTGCAAAAAATGGATAAAAATGAACTGGTGGTTTCTGGGGTTTATCAATTAAAAAGGGTTACTTATGTAGAAATGAACTTTTATTATAGAATTTTGAAGGGGGGATTATATCAAATATGTTTAGAACTGCTTGTAAAGAACATCAGAAGTTGCTCCTTTCAGCACCTTCTCTTTGTTCACTTTCTATTTTTTTCAATACTTTTTGTTTTTCTTTCTCTTCTTCTTTTTATCGTTTAACTTTGTAAAAGTTTAATGAAATTGAATTAAAAATACAAAACTGATTAGATAATGCTGCTTACGTCATTCTGCCCCCTTTGCAGATGCTTTGGGTGTTTTTTCCAGCTTAAATTTATCTTCTCTGCAATAGCAATCTGGATATTGTGTTTTTTGAAAAAATGATCTTGTTCTCTTCCAAACAATGACTAAAATTGTGTAGAGCTATAGTTTCATAGAGCTGGCAAGCCTGTGGAAGAAAGAACAACACAGATTTCAGTAAAGTGATATCTGTGATAAATATAGCATCTTGAAAGCTGTAAGAATATCCCAGCCTCCTTTATGGTAAGTTCGTAAAGGTGGAGGCCTTTGAAACATATTTTCCCAGAAGTCTTCTCTCCTGGACTGAACTACTGTTTATGAACGATGTGTCAATTGATTCATCTCCAGCTTTCTTAAGTTTTCTCAGATCTCTCACACAAGTGCAGCTAGTCAGAGTGAGACAACTTACCACAGCCAAGTCACTGCAGGACAACTCACCACAGCAACACACTATGGGACATCTCACCGTGGGACAATTTAACACCTCTATTTAATTATTTAAAATAAATAAAAATATTTTATTTTTTTGCCATTCACATTTCATTCTGTCCCTCCTTTTGCACCCTTTCTTTAATGATTCCATCCCAGTGTTTCTTTGATATTAGTGTAACTCTTGTCCTGCAGCGAGTTGGCCATGGCAAGTTGGCCATAGCGAATTGTCACAGACCCTATGCTGGTAAATGTCTCCATGGAAGCCACTGGTTTGGTGTCTTTTGCTGCTTGAGCAAGAGATCGTGAAAAGTGGTTCCCAATAATTTTAAATAGTAAATTTTATTAAAGTTTTACAGTTTTAAAAATAAATCATATTTACAATTTTTGCAGTACGTTGTTGCACTGGCTTTTCCATATTCGTTTACATACATATATATGTATGTGTATATATATATATGTATGTATATATATATATATATATATATATATATATATATATATATATATATATATATATATGTCATGCCCTTGGTAGAGTTGGACACTGAGGGAGAGAAGGAATAGCCAAAGGGAGTGGAGGTGTGGCTCTGGAGGTTATGGAGGAGGCTGGGGAAGGGCAGAGGCCGGCTGGGCAGTCAGAGGAAGAACCAGGCCTATCTCCTCTTCATCCCAGGACACGCAGGGAGGAATGGAGAAGGCAACAACTTGGCTTATGAGAGAGAAAGCAGCCATGATCCTTCTCATTGGTTGCAGCTGGGGAGACTGGTATATAAGAGAGACGATTACAACACAGCATTGCCAGAAGCATGTTTTATTTTGGGCTGAAGTTATCTTGGTTGGTGTCCTTCCAACAGACTGTGCCTTGTTATTTCTTTGAATTCGGTAATTACTTATCCTGGTCCATTGTGGAAATTTTGTCATTGTAGTTTGTTTGGTTTTTTTATTTCACTTCTATCTGCTCATTAAGTTCGTCCTGTATTGCTTTCTTTTGAAGACTATTTTTGAGTACGTTTTATCTCCATCTGAGAATTATTGAACAGTGGAGCCAAGTTGGAGGCATTAAAGGATATTTATTTACGTTTTGGATTTTATTACATTTGTGTTACACTGAGGTTCATCACACACACACACACACACACACACATATGTATGTATGTATGTATGTACGTATGTGTGTGTGTGTGTGTGTGTGTATCCCTAACAGGAACATTTGAGGCTTAAGTTCTATTTTTTCCCCCTGTTATTTCTTTCAGCCAAATTATCATTTTGTTCCAAAATTTCTTTGCTTTAGAGCACAACCACCACATATGAAAGAAGGTGCCTGATGTCTTTTTACAATTCCAACATATGGGGTTCAAATTTGGGTAGATTTTGGCTAATCTTGCTGGTGCTAGATGCCAACGATAGAACATTTTGTAGAAATTTTCTTTGTACATGGCTGCCATTGCTAATTTATAATTTTTTGTCCAAAGTTTTTTCCAATCCTCTAGATGTATGTTGTTATCCAAAATTTTTCATCCAGGCAATCATTGTTTGTTTCACTGCCTCCTCTTCTTTATCAAATTTTAGAAGGTAGTTATATATTTTGGGTATAAATTTTTCTTCTGATTTTGTCAATTTGCTGCAGAATTTTATCTATGGAAAATTCTTCTATATCTTTTTTGTATTTTGTTTGCATCTGCAAATAGGGCCATCAATCTATCATTATTCCTTCTTCCTTCAATTTTTGGTTTGTCTTTAAGTTTGGTGGTTCCCAATAATTGAAGAAGACAGGGATGCCTCTAACAGAATTGCAGTAAACAGTAGGAGTTGGGCCAGTTCCACCTCAATGATCTTAGCAGGCATGTCTTTGCAGAAGTGTTTCAAATCATATCCATAGCCAAACTTATGTTGGAACCAGATCATGACAGGTTTGTGTCATGGTGAGGAGGACACAAGGAAGAGACTTTCAAGCTTATCAAATTGCCCGCACTCAAAGCAGTTGCCCTTTTGAATGTGTAAAAATGGGAACTGAAATTTATGTACCCCCTGCTTACATTATTTCCAGATTCAAATAATGGTCAGATTTAGGCTAAGACTTTAATTAAAGAGTAGTAGATGATTGGGGAAAACATCAAAGGTGCTATGTACCATGCCATTTATTGACAGCAAACACCGCTATTGTTTAACAGTAATTTTTGATTTTGATAGTGGCTCCCTTGGCTGTAAAACACGTTTCCAGCAATACCTAGCAGCAGCTTTAAACTTCATATACTTGTAGACTTTTGTTAAGTTCAGGTTCATTCCTTAATGCTTAAGCAACTGAGTTTTTACCATGGGAAGGTTCAATTAAATTGCTTGAAGCCAGAGAAAATGAGAATAAAGAAGATGAACTCTTAGAAATAGCCTCAGGGGAGGAGAATGTAGATATTTACAGTTTCAAAGAAAAGATAGAACAAATCTCTTTTTCTGTTATATCCTAAATCCCTTGGCTTCTTATCTAAAACAATTCTGATACAGAATACATCTGGGTATCTGGAAAATGACTAATACTTTGTATCTGTTTTCCAAGTCAACCTCAGTGAGATAATATTTGGAATAGAATATGGTTGATGGGTATGGAAATATGGGAAAAATTCTCTGTCCTAAAATAACTAATAGGTTTATGAAGGGGAGCAAGCTATAATTGTTTATTGAAGCAGTGTGTATATGAATCTATCACTTATTTTCAGATCATGACTTGGCTTAACATGTTGTGTAAACCCAGTCAGTCACAGCTTAATAAGCAATGTTTTAGAAACTTGGCTTAATATGAAATGTGAATCCAGGCAGTGCTAATGACTTGAGTTCCAAACAGGTTCCTGTCTTTTGCAGTATACGTACATAAGAATTCAGTTCATAATTACACATAAAGTTTAATACGGAGAACAGCATTAAGACCATTGCTTGCAGAATTGCAATATAAATAACATACTGTTTTAGTCTTCGATGAGAATATACATACACACTTTCTTCTTGAAATTTTCCAAACAGTTGATTCTATCAATAAATCTTTCAAAGAGTTTTATTAAACAGTATTATGTTAAGAGTTTATATTAATTTGACTTTTACTATTAAAATTGGGTAAATAAATAAATGTTCATATTAATCTACACACTAAAAAAGCTACTGTATAAAAAAGACACAAATAGTTTTGTTGTGGGATGTTGCTGTTTTATCTGAGAATACCTTAATTGTTTTGATCTGGCTTACTTGTAGTAGGACTGCAAGTGCTCTGAGTTGGTTCATTATTTCAGTAGCATATAAAATCTTGTAAAACAAAGTACAACAAACAAACAAATAAATAAAAGTCACACTACAGTAGAAAAGCAAAAAGAACTGATTTTTGAACCCATGACAGCATCAGATTGTCAAATTAGCAATTTCATAATAAGAAATAGTATTACCATTGTACTGATGATGTTACCTAAGGATAAATGAACTGTCTGCAAGAAAACAAGCATGCTCAGAGAGCACCAAGGAGCCCTCATTTCTACCTTGAGTTACAAATATATATTGATAGTACTACCACTGTTTTCAAGGACCATCTAGGTCAGGGCTGTGAAATTTGTGGCCTGCGGCCCAGATGGGTCACGAGCGGGCCATGCCCACATCCAGTTTAATGAATACGTCACATGATGCCACCGTAATGATGCGAGTTTAACACCCCTGATCTAGATTGCTGGGATGGCTACGTAGAAAATACTGACTTCCAAATAGGATAAAATCAAAACCAAGACTTTAGAGGCAACTGTGGATCACAGTCTACTTTCGCAGTGGCCTAGCTGAATTGCTATTAGCTGTAAAATTCACCTGCTTCGAGATTGGAGAGAAAAATGACTATCTCCCTTTGATTAGGATTACAGTCCTTCACCATTCTTATCAGCAGTCAATGGTTATTCTACCTTCCACAGACAGGTATCCTCTAAATACTATATTAGGCCAGATCCAAGAATTTAGGGATATACATCTTTCATATGTATGTTGGCTAGAAATTCCAGGAGAAAATCAGCTTGGGGAAGACTAGGCAGTGTAGGAGAAGAAGAACCATCTTCTCTCTGCCAACAATCCTTGGAAAAGGTACAAGGTTTGCACATGAATCCAAGGGAGAAAGAACATAGGTGTATGTTTGAGTAGTGTTTGTACCCATCCTATCCCAGCTTTCAAAGAGAGATTGGGCAGCCAATCATGTTCTAAATTTTATCCTTCCTTGAAAGAAACATAGGACTAAAGAGGTATATATTTAGAACCCTTTCTGGGAAGTAATGGCTCTGTTCCCAATATTTTAGGTATGACAAACTATAATTAACATGTGTGAGAAATTAGAGCAGATTTGGAGAACAATGGCTCCTGTTTTAGTGTTACACAGACTCAGCATAATTAAAAATAAGTACGTAAGTGTTAATTTGCTCTCCCCTTGGCTGCTGCAAGTGTGTTTGTTTGAAAGGGAGGAGGGTATTGTTTGCCTGCTATGAAAGGAAATAGAGATTAGATGGGAGAGTTATCCAGATGTGCAAAAGATGTAGATGAATGCAGCTGCAAAAACTCAACGCTATCTTGAAAGTAGTGAAGATTTGGGATGGTTTGGGACATCCTAAACAATAGGTGCAGAGAAATGGACCTGAATTCTACTTTACAATGAATTGTCCTCTCTTTGAAGATTTACCATCTGAAGGGCTGCCCAGTTCAAATCTGCTTTAGAGATAACTTTCAGATATGCTGTTTTCTCTTCATATGGTTATCAGTTAACCATTAGCCTCTGAATAATAGACTAAGTGAGCACACAAGTATCATGTTTTCTTTCTCCTTAAATATTAACGAGGGTTGCTAAATGTATCTGGGTACACATTTTATCCAAAATATCCTATGCATCCTTACAGCAGCTCTGCTGTTTTTCTGCCAAGGACCATAATGCTCAACAGAATAGAAGAGAAAAGAATAGAATAGAATTCTTTATTGGCCAAGTGTGGTTGGGCACACAAGGAAGTTGTCTTGGTGCAAATACTCTCAGTATACATAAAAGAAAAGATACATTCGTCAAGAATCATAAGGTATGACACTAAAATGATAGTCATAGGGTACAATAAGCAATCAAATCATACTAGGAAACAGTCAATATAAATCATAAGGATACAAGTGACAAAGTTACAGTCATACAGTCACAAGTGGAAGAGGATGAACGATAAAGAATAATGAGAAAGTTAACAGTAATAGTAGTGCAGACTTTGTAATAGTTGAACAGTATTGAGGGAATTATTTGTTTAGCAGTGTGATGGCTTTCGGGGAAAAACTGTTCTTGTGTCTAGTTGTTCTGGTGTGCAGTGCTCTATAGCGTTGTTTTGAGGGAAGCAGTTGAAACAGTTTATGTCCGGGATGTGAGGGGTCTGTAAATATTTTCACAGCCCTCTTTTTGACTCATGCAGTATACAGGTCCTGGATTGAAGGCAGGTTGGTAGTAATTGTTTTTTCTGCAGTCCTAATTAGTCCTAATTTTCTGCAGTTCTCAAACAGGAGATGTCACACAAAATATTGTTTGTTGTAGTAACCTACATTTCAGCTAAAAGAAACACTCCCTGCAGATGCCCATAAGCACAGAACAGCTACCTTTTTAATGAAATGGTGTAAGACCATTGAATCTTAACTGTGCTTTTAACAGCAGCATGAAATGGGGGAAGAAGACAGGAGTTAATTGTTGTCTCTATGTTGTTACAAGCCTATCAGTTACCAAGAGTCACATTCCTATTAAAAATAGAAGCAAAATAGAGGCTAGATTTCCCTTATTCACCCTTAGTTAGCTCTAGTTGAAGTGAAGGACTCCAACCGTGTGGCAACGACATGCTTTCATTTTGGCTAAGATTGTGCAATACTTTCTTGCTTGTTTCTTAGGCCTCCTCTAGAAATTCTAACATTCCATTTGTTGTCTTTGCACCATAAATGGAAAAGAACACTTCACAGTTGGGTCTGTGGCGTGGATGGAATGAAGCTTGAAATATGATATTAATTCAAGCTCATTACCCACACAGAACTCAATCTTCCCTTCCTAAATTAAACCATCTAAATTTAATCCTGATCCTGAATTGAGCCCAGTTCAGAATCACCCAGAATTCAAGCTCAGATGTATCCCCTCCAAAATTGTTGTCAACAAATTGGACAACAATTTGTTGAAATGGTATAGACTTCCTGCTTGAACATGGCGTTGGACTAGAAAACCTCCAAGGTACCATCCAACTCTGGGTTTTCTGGTTATTTCCAAGCTTCTGTTTCTAAATTAAACCATTTGAGTTTGGCCCAATTCAAAATGGATTCAACTGGGTCCCTTTTGTTCTCACTGTTTGGTGCAGGGCTGTCAAACTCCCAGCTTGTAGGCCGGATGCGTCACAAGCTGGCCACACCCACACCCGGTTTAGCAAAGGGGTAAAAAGTCCCGATATGTCACATGATGCCTCCGTGATGACGTGAGATGGATATCCCTGGTTTAGTGCCTCTATGTTACAAAGGTGCAGGGGAATCATTGAAAACCACTCCGATGTCCCTTCTCTTTCAAAATTTCTTCAGGAAAACGTAATTGTGATAGTTGCCATCACTCAGGCTAAACCCTCCTTTAGCCCAGTGATTCTCCAGTCGTGGTCAATAGATCATTGGTAGCCCATAAAGGCTCACCAGGTAGTCTGTAGTCTCCACACATTCACTACTATTCATGTGATTAGACCAAAGACTCCTTGCACTTTTCTTCCTGCCAGTCAGTTTCTTTGTTCAATTAGACTCCCTCCAGAGTGATTCTGCACAACTTCTGTTTCCATCAAAGAGATGTTCTCCTGTGGAGCTTGTAGCCAGGTGGTACTTGATATTTTATGGACATTTTCTACAGTCCATGAACCTATCACTACCCAGGAGGTGTAAGAGATTGCAATATATGTATCTCCCTTCTGTCTGCTTCCTACAGAACAGCAGTTGTGGATAGGGCTGTTTCAAGTTTACCCATGTATGTTTTATGTGTGCTAAATTAATTTTTGATGTTGCTTTTCATGCTGAGTTGTTGTGACAAGTTTTCAAAAATTGATCAGTGGCTGAAAACAGGTACACTGAAACCCAGAAATGATATCACAAGTAGTGATGCAAGAACTAAGGTTCAGGAATCTGTTAAGAGTGAACATATTTCCACAACACTTCCAGACCCCGAGTTTGCATGTGCATAAAGAAATACAGAAAGATAAGTGGGAAAATACAATTATGCATACCTAAAAATACAGTTTCATTGAAACAGAAATCCTCTCACTCCTACCCTTGTGTTTTATATTAGGAAAATACATCACAGGGTTTTAAAATAGTCCTATAAAGCTAAGGGTTGTTATTTTATGGCATGTGGCACATAAAACAATCCAAGTGGTAAATAAATACTTAATTAGGGATTAATGATGGGGTGGGGATGGGTTTACACAAGACTTTTTAAATGTAGGGGATGGAAAATCATATAAAATTTATGGTCATTAAGCAGAAATCCAATTTAATACATAAAAATGAATACATAATAAAAGAATTAATAATATTCATATGTAAATAATTTTACTTCTTGTCCTATGATGGTGACTTCTCTATGTGAATAGCAAAAACTCGATATCAGAAATGTTTAGGATTTATGCCAGTTGTGAGATAGGTGACATAAAATTCTTCAGTACAACTGGGAAGATTATTTTTAAAATGGCTGGGATTGCTATGAGTTTAAATTAGAATAACAGGCACAATCCCTAAGATGGGCACCCACCTCATTTAGCAACTCCCTTGCTCATCAGCAGAAATTTTGGGTTCCTAAGTTGTCTTCTTAAGTCGAGGAGTTGCTGTATAAATATACAGGGGTATTTTCCCCAGCTCTTTTTTTTCTAGCTGGGATTGACCTATCAATCATTTTTATTCTTAGATATTCTTCTAGTAACTCCCCATTTTTGTGAACTCGAGAGGAGTGGGGTGAGACTAAAAGATGTTACTTCTCCATTGTGACCCCAGTATTTTGGAGTGAAATATTCTTCTGGAAATGAGATTGGCCCTTCAGTTGATTACTTTCTGGAAATATGTCCTGTCAAAAGTTATCTGGATAAATTTGAGAAGTAGACAACCTTATATGGCTTGAAACTTGGGAATCTGTAGGATCATCTATCCCAAATTTTGTTAGCTCAGCTTAGAGAATGTCTGCTGAAGAGGCTCCCCTACCAAGAAGCACAACTGGAGGGACCTCAAAAGTAAGCATTCTCTCTCCCCTCCTTCAGAATAGCCCTCCTCACTCAAGGCAAGGGTGGCTTCCATTCTTGTGGCCTTCTGGAAGCTTGTAAAAAACTCTTTTTAGAAAGTCTTTGGGACCCACTGTTGTCGTGTTGTTGGCATCAGAAATGTAATTATGCTATACATTAGGGTCAGAGGTGGGATTCTACCAGTTCGCACCTATTCGCTAGAACCGGTTGTTAACATTCTAAGCAGTTCGGAGAACCAGTGCTTAGAAGAAATTACTGGCCTAATCCTGTAAGGAAGGCAGGAAGGAAACATTCTGGTGTTGCTTACAGAAACTGCCTCTCCGTTTATCCTTATTACATTCTTGGCAGGACAAGATTTCCTGTTTCAGGAATGCCTCTGGAGCTTTTTCCCCTCCTTTGCTGGTACTTTGCTTGTGTGGAGTGACCATTCAAAGTTACAGTGGCACTGAAAAAAGTGACTTATGACCATTTTTCACACTTATGACTGTTGCAGCATCCCCACAGTCATGAGAGGCCAGGCGAGGAGATGCATGCCTCGATGTGAGTGATATTGAGTTGGCCACACCCAGCCAATAACATGCCCACCAAGCCATGCCCACCACCTAAGCCACGCCCACAGAACCTGTTGTTAAAAAAAATTGAATCCCACCCCTGATTAGGGTGGATGTTTTAAGTGAATTGCTGTCTTATTGTTCTTGCCTGGGCTTATGCTTGTACCTTGTTTAGAGTCTTCTGTGACTGAAGTGGTTTCTAATCTCATAAATACATACCTACACCCACAGACACACAGACACACATAGACAGACAGACAGACAGACAGACAGATACACACACACGGCCAGGCAATTAGAGTGGCTTTTTAAAACAGTTTAATGCTTTTGGTAAAAGCAGCTTCTATAGTCTGAAATTGCCTTTGGTGGCTTGTTTAAAACTGTCTACTTTCTCAGAAGGTATTAGTACTCTTACAGATTAGCTAGATTGCATGTGTGGGGTGAGGATGAGGGGAGTAAAGGGGTCACAATCAAAACATTGTCACTGCTTTGTGGCTGAAACTCCATTCCCCCACCCAACTATTTTTGAAAAACCTCTTTCATAAAATAGCTCTTATAAAAAAAAGTTTCATATCTGGCCAGAGTTTTACATGTAACCGAGGAATATTAGTTCCTCGGAATCAATAAAGAATCTGGCAAAGACATTTATTGTCACATAAACATACGATCATGGTGTGCTTTATCCGTTGTATGGATTCCTGGCCTAAGAAGATAATATTTTATATGTACTCAGCTGTTATAGTGTGGAGCAGGGATGGAGGAGGTTGGGAAGAGAAGAGAGGAATGATAAAGGATTGAGTGAGAAGAGAGCCTACCTCTAGATCTTGGATTGATGAGCTGGCTAACAAGTCTAATGAGTTAAGAAACATGAGCCCTGCCTAATGCATGAGAAGTGTTAAATCTCATAATGAATTCTAGCTCAGCTGTTTTGTGATGAAATCAATCTTTTTCATTTCTGCTTGTCAGGATTGTCAGCAGCACAGGGTGTTGGGAAAACAATATCTCGCTACAAGATGGGAGATAAAGGATAGGAGATAAGCATCTTTTTACTGTTCTGTATTCTGTACAGTGGTAGATTTTGTCTTCTGTACAGATGCAGATAGATAAACTCAACAAAATGTACATACAAAGTTTTTATTATTGGTTCATCAGGTATCCTCATACCTGATATCACTGGTTCATCAGGTATACACATTTGTGATGAAGTTCTTCTTTAATGACCAATCCTTTGCATATCTGTCTTGTAGGTAAAAAGATGGTTATCTCCTATCTTCTCCCATCTCGTAGCGATAGTTACCACGAGTCTGTGAGTTCAGCCAAGAGTCAAGAAACCTCCTCCAACCCATCGAGAGTCAATTTAGTGACCAATCAGGATTATAGATGTGGTCACATGACATGGATTACATTTCCCAGGATACTTTAACTACATTTACCATGATGCATTCCCTTAAGGGGACAGCTCACAATTGCTATCTAACTATCCAATTCCCATACACTGGCTGGACAGCACACTATCCTTTCTGGTATTGGATTGTATTCCCTTGCATGGAGATTATCCATTTCCTTCAGGACAAGAAGAAAAACATGGATGAGAAAGAGAGGGTTTGCATTCATCTAATCTTAAGACTGCACGAATCGCCTGTGAAAAGCAACCAGTTGTATAGAGAAAGATCAAGAGACAAAGGGGAGGGTTGAGACTTAGAGGGAGCTGTTTCTTTCTGAAGATGCAACACTGGGCTGTATGTTCAACTTGATCTTCACCATCTTTAACCTGTGTATTTGGAAATATTGTAGGAGCCTCCTTCCAAAATAAATCAAGCCAGGCACAGTGCTATTACAGCTTATTGCAGCCCGCATACAATTCTCCTATCGCTGTTTTATTGTAGAGTGGGATTCATCTGAACTGCTTGGAGCTATTTCAACAGTAGTGGAGATGGATTGTTATTATTGATGTTGTTGATGTTTACTGCATACATAAGAAAGAAATCATACTAGATTAGCCCCACATTTAATTTCAATACAAGCTTGGCTCAAGGTTCCTACTGCTTTCATCCTCTTAAAGGCTGGAGTGCTTGAAACATGTTACAAAGAATCACAAACAGCGATTGTTCCTCCTTTGTACCCAACTCACAAAACAACTGAAGTGCAGGCGAATCACTATCCAAAGAGAGATGCTCTTTTATTTTATAATTACACTTTAGTTCTATTCTTATCTCTGGATTGCACAACTAAAAAGAAAAACTCAACAGTAAGTGGAAGCTGTAGGAGGGGTAGCTGAAAAATCTCTTTGAATGTATGACCTGAAAAGATGATCTAAATAAATATCAATGATAGTAGTTGGCAATTTCTAAAGCTGGGTTTTGTTCTGTTCTTATTTTTTGTTTTACTTTCGGAAGGTTCTGCTCTAAGAATTATAATCCTATGACAATTTTCAGAGTCTCTTTCCTTGTATTCCCTTTTTCTGGAATAATTATTTCTTTGTCTGTTTTAACCTAGTTTCCTACCTTGCAGGTATTTGGAGGGATTAAACACAGAACAGATCTTGGATAACTCCAAACTGCAATGGTGAATTCCATTTAAGGCTGCCAGAATGGTTACAATGAAATCTCTATAATGTAGAATCTGGACCACCACCACCCATTTACACTCACAGGCTATTTCCTGCATTGCTGCGATCCTTCAAACAGTGCAACAAAAGGGTAAGTTGGTATTAGTAATCAGTTTGGAATAAACATCTTCCACTATTGAAGGCAGTAGCAGCATCAACTCTAGAGACAGGAAGGAAGGAAGGAAGGAAGGAAGGAAGGAAGGAAGGAAGGAAGGAAGGAAGGAAGGAAGGAAGGAAGGAAGGAAGGAAGGAAGGAAGGAAGGAAGGAAGGCTCAAAGATTAATAGAGTTGGAAGGGACCTTGTAGGTCATCTAGTCCAATCCCCTGCCCAAGCAGGAGATCCTATACCATTTCTGACAGATGGCAGTCCAGTCTCTTCTTGAAAGCTTCCAGTGATGGCGCTCCCACAACTTCCAAAGGCAAGCTGTTCCATTAGTTGATTGCTGTCATTGTCAGAAAATTCCTCCTTATTTTCAGGTTGATTCTCTCCTTGTTCAGTTTCCATCCATTATTTCTTGTCTGGCCTTCAGGTGCTTTGGAAAATAGCTTGACCCCCTCATCTCTGTGGCAGCCCGTCAAATATTGGAAGACTGTTATCATATCTCCTCTGGTCTTTCTCTTCAAAGAAAGGAAGCACAAGACAGATGATGCACACTGTCCCCATACATATTTGATTCCAAGTTTTATCTGCAATATCAGAATTCTGTAATGTTGGTCTCTTCTTTACTTGATAAGGGTAAACATGAGACTTCTGATTCTTCCAGCTTTCTACCAGTGACTATATTGCAAACTTACAGTAGTTCTCTATGGTCCAAACTGTATCCATAAAGTGAAGCAATCAGAGGAATGGATCTTTTTCCTACTCAGCAGAGCAGCTCTGCATCTAAGAATGAATTTCAGGATAGGAGGTATGCAATGGTGAGACACTAAAGTAACTCCTGGTCTTTTTTTTTCCTATTATATTATTCAGGGGAGAGGAAACCTTCTGCTGAAACTAAAATTTGTAGAGAACTTTTTAAAAGCCACTTTATATTCCCATTTTTGCATATTTGAATAAAAGTTATTATCAACATTTTGTGACTAACAAAACATCCTTCGGGTTTTATATGATCATTAAAAATTTCATTTTGAGATGATGCTGTGCAGTTATTGTGTTAGAAGTCTATTTATATTGTAAGAGTGGAAAGTGGCTTGTGTCAGGTCTATGCTTTGAATTTCCCCCCAAATCCAAGGCTAGTGTGAGTCAGTTGTAGATTTTTATTCTTCTAACATAGGATGGATGGTTTTCAATCCATCGATTAAGACATCCTTGTTTAATTCTGACCTGTATATTTGTTCAATTTAAACAAGTATTTTCTTCTGGCTTCCTCCTTGAATTTATCTCCTTTCAAAGTTCAAAGCCACTTTCAGCTGTCAATATCCCCCTTCCCCACTTTCTCTGATCACCACTTTTACTATCTCCCAGCTGTCTGCTTCTTCTCCACTCCAGCAGAATCTTATTTCCCGAATAGCTTCCCATCTTAAGGGCTGCCATTAAAGACTGCTGCTTACTCCTGTCTTGAAGGGGAGTATACCTAGCCAGGGAGGGGATGTGGCTCCCCTCAACCTAGCTGGTGGTCTCCCTCTCTTTCCCCACCCCTCCGAGGTGGATCTGGTCCGTTTGGGACCCTCCGACAAGGTAAACATGGATCGAAGACATGCACAATTGCGGTCTCCGATTTTTCGCCGACGGAAACACCACTGGAAGCCTTTGGGAGAGGGGGCGGTATATAAATTTAAATAATAAATAATAAATAAATACGGTATATTCTCAATGCATGATAAGATAGTGGCTTAGAGGAGCAGAAATTTCTCTTGTTGCTGCAAGTAGTTAGAAGTTGGATCAATTGTTGGCAGTGTCAGGTTCAGCCTATGAAGCTGGTAGAATGATCTTTATACAACTTTACTTTGCGCTTAAACTTTAATAATTCTCTGTGTGGATGACCAGGCCTCTGGGTCACTTCTACTAAAGAACTCTGCTAGTGGAGCTTTGCCTACAAATCTGAAAGACTGAGAATAAGTTTGCCCTCCATTTTCCTGGATCCAAGGGTACGATGCACACATTTTTCGGGTCATAGTAGTGTTGGTCTTAAAATATATAGTGTGCCTCAATTGGGATGAAAGTTGCATTGCTTTCTATCCCAATGAGCAATGATCCAAACCTTTGAGGACCCAAGCTTAATATATTCTCATTCCTACTGTTTGGTAACTCTAAGGGTAGGAAACATCCAGCCCTATAGATCTTATTGGATTCTTATTTCTCATTAGTTCTGCTCAGCTTTGCCAATGGTCAAGAATGACGGGACTTATAGATCAGCATATCAAAAGTTTCCTGGCAGAGCTGTTCATAATGCTTATTGTTTTGTGGAATGCATTCCTGAACCAGAAGAAATATAGGAAATTTTAAAATAGGTTTCTGGCTATCCCATTTACCTTCTCAACTGTTCTGGTACCTAGTATCCTGATTCATAGCTGTATGTACAAATGATCCTTGACTTACAATTATTAGTTTAATGACAGTTTGAAGTTACAACACCTCAGAAAAAATAGGCTTAGGATTCATCCTCGAAGTTATGACCATCACACCACCCCTGCAGTCATGTGATCACAATTTGGGCATTGGGTACATGGTACGTGGCTCACATTTATGATGGTTGCAGCATCTTGAGGCCATAGGATCACAATTTCCAGCCTTTCCAGTTGTTTTCTGACCATTTGAAAACAAAAAGTATCAGTAAAAATGGTCATAAAATCCAGTCCAGTCTCATGATGACTAGTTTAATAACTGCATCACTTAGTGACCAAAATTCCAGTCTCACTTGTGGTGATAAGTCAAATATTGCCTGTACTTGTCTTGTGCATTGTTTTTTCTTTAGCTGCCATACTAACGTATACTTGTATTCGAGAATTAATTCAAACTGTTCTGATCAAAGCTTCCTGAGACCGTAATTAAGCACACGCTTAGTTAAAACAACTCTTGTTTTATTTCAATGCTGGGAAGTAGAGGTTGAAGACTCTTTCTCATTATTGTTCCTCTGCAGCCAGTATTTGGAGACATACTGCCCCAAATCTGGGGGTAATGCTCAACCTTCAAAACCAACAGCTCTTCAAATGGGGCCATGCTGCCTTGATGAGAAACTTGGTTTTGATACCATTGCCTTTTTCATCTACAAAGCAAATCCATGAGGGTTGTCTACTTAGCTGTAAGAGTACCACCCTCCAATTTGGCTTTGAAGGAGCACTTCGCTCCTCAAGCCTTTGCTGAAATGAAGAACCTCACTGACGATCTCTCCAGCTGTAGACATATACAGCCAATAAAACTAAAGGATAAAGTAAATTTGATTCAGGATTAATGATGGATTCACTTGGCTAATCTTTTCACAGCTGAGTCTTCAGTATTAAACTTTCATTGCTTTGAAACTTACTAGAGGAGGGCATCACTAATAAAAATAAATAAGAATTTAAGCACGGAACTTACCTGTGTTTATGGGTAGCTGTGCATTTTATTGATTGTATTGTGGTTCACCAGCCACCTATGCAGACGGCAGTGGGATCGGACAGTGGGGATGAATGGGGACCAGTCCAGGAGTCTGGAGAGGACTCAGATGAGGGTCCTGTGTCCGATGCAAAGATGGGGCCAGGACCATCTGAGAGTGGGGTGCTGACTCTGGAGCCTCCAGAGTTTGGCAGTAGGGAGGCCAGAGGAACAAGGAGTTCCCAGTGCACATGTGCATAGAGTTGGTAGAAGGCAAGAGCAGCTAAGACAAAAGGGGTAACTCGGGAGTAAGGGTTGGAGGTGATTGCCCCTCCCATAAGGTATAAAGGAAGTGCCAAGGTAGAGAAACCTTTGTAGGAAGCAAAGTTGTTCGCTCTGTTCGGATTAAACCTTGAAGCTCTGTGTGGACTTTGTACTTCAGTTGGCTTTTTATAATTAATTTGGCACTTCAGTTGTTGGCAGCAATTCAAAGCAGAGAAAGGTGGGTGCTTATCTCGAGGGACTGTTTGGGACTCATTACAGGCTGGGAATGAACATATCTCTTCCCACTTATGACTATAACCATGTTGCTTGTATCTTTACAATTTATATTGTTTTATTTGTTTCCTAGTATGATTTGATTGCTTAGTAGTAACCTATGACTATCACTAATTGTTGTATCTTATGATTCTTGATGAATGTATTTTACTTTTTCTTTATGTACACTGAGACCATATGCACTAAAGACTTGTGTGTCCAATCACACTTGGCAAATACACACAAACACACACACACACACAGTATATGGTATGTGCATATACATACAAATACATTCCCATGAAAGGCAGTAATAATGATGAAGATATAGATAGAGAAGATATTGGATTCTTCTCCATCAAGTGACCCTCTTTACACATTTTGATGTTGTACATTTGCTAAGTTGTGTCTGACTCCTCGTAACCCCATGGTCCACAGCACATCAGGTCCCCTTGTCAAGGTCTCCACTGACTCCTGAAGTTTGCCCAACCTCATGTTCACTGCATTTATGTCACTATCCAACCACATCATCATCTGTAGTCTCCTTCCCCTTTTGCCTTAAATCTTTCTCAACATCAGGATCTTTTCCAATGAGTCCTCTCCTCTCATTAGGTGGCCAAAGTACTTGAGCTTCAGTTTCAGTATCTGCCCTTTGCAAGAACAGTCAGAGTTGGTTTTCTTTATGATTGACTGATTTGGTCTTCTTGCAGTCCAAGAGGCTCTCAAGAGTTTTCTCCAATACCAGAATTTGAAAGCATCATCTTTGACTCTCGACGTTCTTTATGGTCCAAACACAGCCACATCTTACTACAGGACTCTTTATACATAATCTTCACTTTAATGACTGCTCTATTTGGCAACCATTTGAGGGTACAATGGGGACACGGATGATCTTTGCACTTACAATATTCAATATGGTCATATGATTGAGATTTAGCTGCTTCACAAATGCCTTCCAGCAACAGAGTCAATGGAAAAGCCAGCAGTAAAATTGCAAGTTGCAGTCATGTGACTTCTTGCTTAATGACTGTGGGTGATTCACTTAGCATCCACGGTGGAATTGACATCATAACTTTATCACCGTCATGTGATGTCTTGCTTAACAACCACATCACTTAGCAATGCAGTTGCCAGGCCCAATTGTTGTCGTTAAACAAGGAGGGTTATAGAAGATTCTAATTCTTAGTTAATGTTTTGGAGACAAACATTAGAGTTCTATGTGTCAGCTCACATATCTACAGTTTTCAGGGTTATGAATTCCTTCCTCTCCTTCCTTCCTTCCTTCCTTCCTTCCTTCCTTCCTTCCTTCCTTCCTTCCTTCCTTCCTTCCTTCCTTCCTTCCTTCCTTCCTTCCTTCCTTCCCTCCATTCACCTCCCCTTTCCTTTCCTTTTTCAAGCTGTCCAACTTGATTCAGAACAGAGGTTCTGAAATAGTATAGTTACTCACTGAAAGACAACTTTCCCCCAAATCAGAATGGATTACAACAGTTGTAACCAGGGAACTATGCAATGCCTTCCTCATAAAAGCAGACATATCACAGAAAAGCTTTATTTCGGATTCATCCGATTCTGCAAAGTTTTAAAATAATGCATTAAACATAGTTTGTGGGAAGCAACTACCATTTCTTTCTCTCTCTCACTCTTTCTTTTTTTTGCAACCATACTAAATTTATAAACAAATCAGAAGCCCATTTTTAAAAATGTATAAGATTCTGGGCAGAAGCAAATGCTTTGAAACCGTAGTGAAATTTCTGAGTGGCAGGTGTTATGATCATCTGCTATCTCCAGTCTGCATAAAATTAGATTGATGAAGAAATGATATTTCAGCACTTTTTCATTCTTCCTTTTTTCCCCCTCTTCCAATATTGCAGTTCCTGGAATCTAGCAACAGCTGCAACCAAGAGCACAGTTTGGCTGAAATAAGCGTACAAAAAGCTATAATTAGGAGTGTGTGTAGTTTATACTCAGGATTATGAGGTCAAGAGAACTCATATTTGGAACTAGGAAAAAGTGAATACTATACAAATTACATACCCTGAAAATCTGTGCACTTCTGCTAACTTTGCAAAATTCCTGTAGCGAGCACTTTACATAGCTTTTTTTAAAAAAAATTAAATGTTATTGAATATAGCTTTAATGGGCAGAAGGAATAACCTTGAGGAACAGGAGGAAGAGACATAACCAAGACATTTCTGGGGCAGAAATGTAATCTGAGAAAGGTTCGTAGACAGAATCCTCTCTAATTCTCATGAAGATAAAGGGAAGAAGTGCAATCAGACAGATTCTGTTCCTATAACCTTATTATAATAAAAATAGCATTAGTGTTCATAATCTTGATTTCCCTAGTCTGGTCTATCTTGAACAGCAATAGTTTATTCTGAGAAACAATGGATGGAAACTAATCAAGGAGAGAAGCAACCTGGAACTACAGAGAAGTTCCCTAACCATGAGAACAATTAATCAGGGGATTAATCAATTAATCAGCTTGCCTTCAGAAGTTGTAAGTGTTCCATCACTGGAGGCGTTTAAGAAGAGATTGGATAGCTGCTTGTCTGAAATGGATAGGGTCTCTTGCTTCAGTAGAGGGATGGACTAGAAGATCTCCAAGGTCCCTTCCAACTCGGTTATTCTGACTTCATACAGATCAAAAGCAAATGTTACAGCTACTTGTGGGAAGGGTCCATTATTATGAAAAACTATCAAACCTCACCTCCATGACCTCTAGAAAATCTTATTCATCCAATCCATTGCCTTCTGACATGCCAGGCATATTTGCCATTCCCATATTTGCCATTAAGTTGCTCCTATTCTATGGTCCTGATGACATGTCTCTAAACTGGATTAGAATAGAATAGAATAACAGAGTTGAAAGGGATCTTGGAGGTCTTCTAGTCCAACCCCCTGCTTAGGAAGGAAACCCTATACCATTTCAGACAAATAGTTATCCAATCTCTTCTTAAAAACTTCCGGTATTGGAGCATTCACAACTTCTGGAGGCAAGTTGTTCCACTGGTTAATTGTTCTAACTGTCAGGAAATTTCTCCTTAGTTCTAAGTTGCTTCTTTCCTTGATTAGTTTCCATCCGTTGCGTCTTGCCTTCAGGTGCTTTCGAGAATAACTTGACTCCCTCTTCTTTGTGGAAGCCCCTGAGATATTGGAACACTGCTATCATATCACCCCCAGTCCTTCTTTTCATCAGACTAGACATACCCAGTTCCAGCAACCATTCTTTATATATATTTAGCCTCCTGCCCTGGGTGGGATGCTTTGACAACAGCTTGCGAGGGATTCAGTTTGGGTGGAAGCTATTGTGTTCTCCCACTGGAATATTTCCTCTTGCTGTGCCCTTCTACAATCTCTTTCAGGAAAGCAATGGCCAATATCTCTACAGGTAATCCTTGACATTTGATTAGTTACAGTGGCACTGAAAAAAGTGACTTATGACTATTTTTCACATTTATGACTGTTGCATGATCAAAATTCGGATGCTTGGCAACTGGATCATATTTATGACCACTGCAATGTTCCAGGGTCATGTGATTGCCTTTTGCGGCCTTCTGACAAGCAACGGCAATGGGGAAGCCAAGTTTACTTAACAACCGTGTTCCTAACTTAACAACTAGAGTGATTCACTTAACAACTGTGGCAAGAAAGTTCTTAAAATGGGACAAAACTCATTTTAGAACTGTCTCACTGAGCAACAGAAATTTTGGGCTCAATTGTGGTCATAAGTCAAGGACTACCTGTATATACATATATAAATGTACAGTATATGCATATACAGATATATAACGTTGGAGTTGTATTGACTATGCTGATGGTTCGTAAACTGTGTACCACCATAAACTCACAAGGGTTCTGTGGGATATTTTAAATTTAAAATATTTAAAATTTCAATTCTATCAGACATGCAAATTACTAGCTTGAGGTACTTCACAGTTTTGGCCTAGGGGCACAGGGGAAAATTACTGTCTTTTGCAAAGCAGTCAATGAACTGCTGCGTAGCTTGCAACCAGCTGTAGGCCCTGAGGGACTGGTAGCCTTACCAGATAGACAGGCAGGAAACATGACCAGTTAAGCTAATTCTACTTTATTGTAAAGCAACATTAAGAGAATCTTGCAAGTCTGAAAGTAAAATATTCTCATTGCCACCTTTGCAGCCCAAGAAATTGGGGGGAGGGCTCCTTCTGAGCTTCTTGCCTCTCCCACTATCCAGCCGAAAACTCTGTTGTCTCTTATCGGACCAGATCAGAAATTTTAGGCAAAATCTCTTCACCTTCCTTCCAAGGTCTTTCCCACATACATTTACAGGGAAAGAGTCTAGAGCAGGGGTTCCCAAACTTGGCAACTTTAAAGCTTTAAGAATTCTGGGAGTGGAAGTCCACAAGTCTTAAAGTTGCCAAGTTTGAGGACCTCTGGTCTAGAGGCAACACACTAGGGGAAAGTATATTTCAGATGCAGAGAAATGCATGCGGAAGTCACTATGAAAGTGAGTGGAGATTAATAGAAGGGGATGATGTTCATTTTTATCTTTTAGAAAATTGTTCCCCTTGGTGGTGATAGGGCAACTCATCAACACAAGCTGTGGTGGGATTCAAATAATTTAACAACTGGTTTGCCCAGAGTCAGGTTGGCCATTGTGGAAGGCGTGGCCCATCCACATCCTTCAGCTCTGCTGCACATGCGATGAGACTACTGCCATGGCCAACCTGACCCTCGGCAAACCAATTGTTAAATTACCACACACACACACACACACACACACACACTATCAAAGTAGATCCTGGGTGCTGCGCTGCAATGGAGGAACAGAAAATGGAGTGGCTGGCATGAGGGAAGGAGGATGAGGAACAGGGAAAAGGAAGAGGGAAAGTGGCCTTCTCCTTCCTTCATACCGGCCATTTGGTTGCCCATTTCTCCATTGCAATGCAGCATAGAGCCCAGGATCTACTTTGATTTTTCTGCTTCCTGCACAGTTGTGGATTTGTAGCTGTGCAGATGCAGATAGATAAACTCAACAAGATGTCCATAACAAAGTACATTTATTGGTTCATCAGGTATCCTCATAACTCACATTTGTGATGAAGTTCTTCTTTAATGACCAATCCTTTGTATATCTGCCTTGCAGATAAAAGATGGTTATCTCCTAACCCATCTCATAGCGATAGAAAGAAGCTGCTATGAGTTAGTGAGTCCAGGCAAAAGTGAGGGAAACTCCCCCAACCCATTGTGGGTCAATTTAGTGACCAATCAGGATTACAGATGTGGCTATGTGACACGAACTACATTTCCCAGGATATCTTTAACTACATTTACCATGATGCATTCCCTTAAGGGGACAGCTCACAATTCCTAAGTAACTATCCAATTCCATAGACTGGCTGGGACAGCACACTCCCCACCTGGAATTGTAAATTCCACTATTAAGAGAAGAGAAAAAAATTAACTATAAGCTAAGATAAGCAGTAGACAGTAAAACTATGAATAGCAGATAACTATATAACTAAGTTAAACAGTTAGATATATAACTAAGAAAAAAAACAGTAAACATTAATAAAGCATCAAACAAAACAAAGCATGCAAAGCTTGAGGTTCAATCTTCAAGGTCAGCATCTTGGTGCAAGTCTGCTGGTCACCTCTGGTGGACTTTTAGAGTGTACAGGTACTCTTAGTGGCAAAGATGAAAGTCTGGTGGTCGCTTCCGGTGGCCTTTTAGGGTGTACAGGTACTCTTGATGGTAAAGGTGAAAGTCTGGTGGTCGCTTCTGGTGGCCTTATAGGGTTGGAATGGTACTCTTGCTTCCACGGTGTCAAAGGGCATCGGGAACATCGGGAAGCTGTTGGAAAGGGTGCTGCGGAGGCATATGCCTGTGTAGAATGTCTTAATGGTGTTTGTTGGCAGCTGTTTAGGATATCCTAGTGAAAGATCACGGGTGGCCTTTTAGTCTGGAACGGCATTCTTGTTTTCGATGGTGCTAGAGGGCATCGGAAGACTTTTGGAATGGATGGTGCTAAGGTATTTGCCTGGGGTGGAGCTTGTGTCTGATCGATGCTGACAATTCCTACGATCCCCCATCCTAATGGAGATTTGATGGCTACTGGGCCGTCTACAGGGCCACCGACTGACTCGGAGAAGAGAAAGGCACGTGGGGCATTATTTCCTAGCAAGAGTAGGATATCAGCCTCTGGATCTAGAGCGGGAAAGTGATGATCCAAGTGCTGTAGGTGAGAAATGCTACTTATGACCTCAGGTGTTGCAATCTGACAGCGGTCTTTTGGTATCCCATCGCATTAAAATACGGGCGGTAGTGGGAACTGGGTACTTCCATCTAATGACTCTATGCAAAGTCCAGTAGTTCTCCTCCCCATCGTGCTTCCTGGTCCATGGCACGTTGATACAGTGAAGGGAAGTTCGTTCTGTTGCACCTCAAAGAGGTCGAAGAATGCAGGTTTGGCCAGGATGCAGGTGCTTTGAGTGTCTATCCGCACGTACATTTTCATGGCATCTTCGGGGCGTCCTTCAGGGTACACATTGGCTAAGCAGATGGGAAGACACGAATGAGGGCATGGTGAATCAGCGCACAGTGCTGTGCAGTTGACGCTCATGCTTGGTTTAGGTTGCAGTTTGTCAGTCTGCATGTTTCTGTGTTACGTTGAGGCTCCTTGACTGAAGGAGGGTTATGAGGTATCTGCTGTGGTGGCTTAGAGTCTGGATGCAGCGTGGTCGGGTGCTGGTCACTATTGCATAAGTTGCATTGGCTGTGCAGTACTTGGACGGGTGTTTGGATTCGCAACTCTTGTAGCAGTATTCGTACTCCCTTAGCAACTCTTTTTGTGGGGTCAGTGATTTAGCTGCAAACCCTGTGCAGCTGTTCAGCAAGTGACAAGTGTTGTGCATAGGACAAAACTGTATTCTCCTTGTGTTTGGAGATCTAAATTGGGTTGTATCTGATGAGTTCTCTCCCCAACTGTGTGTGGATGAGGAGTCGACCTTAGTATTATGGACAACCATGAAGGGTCTGTCCCTGGTAGTGTACATAGGTCCAGCCATAAAGGTCTTTCCCTGGTAATGTGCATAGGGCCTGAGAGTGATATATGGTTGCTGTTGTATCTTCTGTCATTAGGAGGACTAACAGCTCTGAGTCGACGGGCCCGGTATGTGTTGCACACTATCGCCTGGTGGGACACAAATTCTTCAAGAAGTGTGAAGGGTATAAAGTGGTGGCGACCCTTGGCCATGAAGGTGTCAGTCAACTGGAGCCACTTTTCAAGTAGCACCTGCGGAAGTTTTCAAATAATTTTGTTCTGCGTGTCGATGTGATCAAGACAAATGAGTCCCAGTAAATTGGGATCCCGTTGTGCCAGTCTCAGTTGGACAAGTATGTTAGCAAGATCTATGATTCGGTGCGGCTGGTTGATAGGAATTTTTGGAAATCTGTTGAGGCTATCCAAGAGTGTTGCTTCTATGTCCTTGGAAGCACCATACAGTTCGTCAAGCCTTTTCCATGATAGCCGTAGGGCAGCGGCTGGGTCATCTAAGTGGGATGCAAAAAGTGCCCTCGGTAGACTGTGGCCCTAGCTATGTTATCAAGTGTCTGATTATTTCAGCAGGGTTCAGGCATGCTGCCTGAATGGGGCACAGGAAACGTTTCTTCCATAATAGATACTCGCTGCATGGCTTGTCAGAGAATTTGCGAACACCGTTGGCATGCAAATTTAGCTTTCCACTCTGTACAGCCAAGTTTATCCAGTAATCTTCAGCATTTGCTGAGTTGGGGAGAGGTATTGACATAGAGAGTTCTTCCCCTGGATTCTCGTAGGTTTGGGTTGTAAGTCAATGACGGGTTGTAATCTTCCTGCCAGTACTTACAGAGGATGTCGTTCTCCCATACTGGGGACGATGGTCGAGTGTCACGCTGGTGTATAGACTGAGTGCGGTTACCTTGTGGTGCCTGGGAGCCGGATTGGTATTGAGATTGTGGCAGGAATGCTGCTGCCTGTAGATTGAGTGTGGCAGTTGTCGTTGATGGCATGTTGACTCGTCGAGAAGTTGTGAGCACTGGTGGGCTAATTTGCTCACCTGGCAGGCCATGAGACATTGAAGTAGGGACGCTAGTGTTGGGAAGAGAATCTCGGAACTTAGTACATACAATATCAGTTGGGGAAGGTTTGCTGTTGGAGGGAAGTGAATCTCGTTCTTTAGGTCGTACATCAGTTGCATAACTGACTTGTAGAGTCTGTGGTTGAGATTCATCTCTGTGCTTCCCTGGTTGTGGGAGACTGTTAGGCAACTGAGGTTGTTGCACCTGCTCGTTTCAAAGCAAGTGCTGCTCATTCACATAGGCTATGACCCATGTAACTGGGCTCTCTTCTCCCAATTCTTTGAGATTGAATTGGAGGGAGGTGTTGTCAGCCATCTTCCACAATGCTGCGGCCCATGCAGTTTTTGTTGCAGCGCCTCTTTGCCGTTTGGCCAACTCCAATTTGGCCTCAGCTTTGACCATTTCTGCCTGTTGACTGGCCTGGGCTTTGGCCATTTCTGCCTGTTGACTGGCCTGGGCTTTGGCCATTTCTGCCTGTTGACTGGCCAGGGCTGCCTGTTGAGCCGCTATTTCTGCCTTCTGCCATGTCACCTCCTCTGTTGCGCGTAGATCTGCGTCTGCTACTGCAGCTTCTACTTCAGGTTCTGCAGCCCATTCAGCATAACTGACTGCTTTGGAGGCCTTAGATGCGCCACTACGATGGGAGGATACTCTGGAAGGATGGTGAGAGCCGGCAGCAAAGAATTGGTGCGAGACACTAGAACCTGCCTGCGACCTAGCCGATTTAGGATGGAGGGAGGAGGCTTTTTTTTAGTGGTGGGAAGAAGCTGCTTGTGATTGAAGATCTCTGTTGGATGTGGTCTTCTTCCTCGGTATTTGCTCCTTCCGTAGCGCAACAAGAAGCATGGCCTGGAGAGAGTTTCTGCCTTCCCGAACGCTGTCTTTGCATTCTTTGTTCGCCTCCTAGTAGCAATGAATGTGATCCTAGAACTCTGGGTCTTCCAGGTTCGACTGTATGTATTTAAGCTTATTTTCACTGTCTCTCCACCGTGTGAGGTGCTCCTCTAACTCCTTCTGCATCCGGAAGAGGCTCTCGAGGGGCAACTTGCTTTTGAGGGTGTCACAGATCTTGACCAGCTCTGTCTATGCGTCTGCATGACGGCGATACTGCCTTTCCCAATCCTCTCTGAAATGTGTCAGCGTGGGTGAGGTACGCTTCCTATGCTGTCTGAGGTCGTAGGCCTTCTGAGGTATCGTGGCTTCTCCAGAGAGTTGGACATCTAGAGGTGGTTGTTGGGAACCAGGTTTCACATTTATGAGAAGGGTGGGTGGAGGATTCGAGTCTTCTGGTACATCTGTCATGGCTGAGGCAGTTGCCATGTTTCAAATTGGCAAAAGGTGACTTTGGAAAAAATTAGTGATTTTCCATGCAATTCCCTTTTTTGTACTGGGGTGCACTGCAAGCAGGTAACAGAAAATAGAATTGCTGCTGAATTTAATACTTGAGCATGTAGGTGGCACTGCAGAGTCTGGGCAATGCTAACACAGCACACAGTATGGCTGTTTCTAGGGTGCATTGTGAGCTTGCAACACAAGGGGGCATTAGAGGTTGCATTGTGAAGTCTGAAGACTAGAGGGCTGAACGCAGAAATATGTGTATCAGAGTGAAGATTTGAGAGCTGAACGCAAAAATATGCCTATATTTGTCGCTTGCTTCACAAAGTGGCAGCAGAAGGCCTGGAAGACGCTGTTGCTACGCCCATGTTAGGTTGCAGTTACTCTTGGGACCTTTGAATTAAGTTGATTAAATAGTCCACAATAGTTGCAAAAAGGGGTTATCATTGGAGAAACACTTTGGTCAATATTTGAGAAACTGTAAAAAAATCAAACTCTGGGAAATTTCTCCTTGAGCCCCAGATGTAGCTGTGGGCTGCTTTGCTTAGGTCTGACTTCTTTGTTGAAGAAAAAAAGGAGGGGGGAGAATTTCCTGCCTGGGACAGCACATTGATAGTGGGGGTGGGGTGGGTAATTTAACAACCAGTTCACCTGAATCGGTGAGAACCAGCTGAATCCCACCACTGACAAGGAAACCAACTTGAGATTTGTTAATTGCAAAGGGTAGAATCTAGATAATCATATTAAGTTCTGCATTGAATACTGCATTTTGCACTTTTCTGACGTTAATGGTCCAGAATGGTATAGTGTCTCCTGCTTGAGCAGGGGGCTAGACTAGAAGACCTCCAAGGTCCCTCCCAACTGTTCGGTCATTCTGTAAAGGGTATAATCTTGACTTCATCCATGTTTTGATGTCCTCATAACAATAGTTGCTCTAAATAGGGCCATCATGCAAGCTATCTGAGAAGGTGCCACTAATATGGAATTCTATCACCTGCCTGGTACCAGCAGACAAAAGATGAGAACAGATTCAGTCACTGACTTGTAGTCCTTCGAAGGCCAGGCCAAACTAACCAACTTTCCTAGCATTTCACAAATGAAAAGAGAAACATTTGGAAGTAAAATCTATTCAAGACTGTTTCAGATACCAGAGATTCATTTTTATTTTTATTTTTTTTGCTACCAGAATGGAAGTCCCCTTATTTTCTTATTTCCAAACTGGTCTTGTGTCTGTTTTTATCATCTCAATTTAATGAGCTGTCAGGTTTTCCTTTCTAGTTGTCTATTCCAAAACTAGCTTAGACAGAGAGAGAGAGGGAGGGAGGGAGGAAAGGGGAACAATGGAACCCTTGAAATATTCTAAGAACAGTTAGTTTTGAGTATCAGTTGGGATCCCTTGCCCACAATTAGATTAAACAGTATTCTTGAGTTGGCAGAAAATACATGGATGTGAAATCCACACAGTATCCCTGTCCTACTTGTCATTTAGTGTTCTTCCAAAGTAGTGGGTGATAGATGGGGTAATAGATATTACACACTCTGATTCAATCCTTTTTATTTTATTTATTTTGTTTGTCAAGCATGTATGAGTAAACAAGTATAAGTATGAACATAATATATAAACATATAAGTATAAACAGGTATAAATGTATATATAATAGATGAGTATGAATAAATTGATAAATGGGAACAGTAGGACAGGGACGATAGGCATGCTGGTGCGCTTATGCACGTCCCCTTATAGACCTCTTAGGAATGGAGTGAGGTCCATGGTAAACAGTTTAAGGTTAAAGTTTTGGGGGTTTGAGGATGTAACAACAGAGTCAGGTAGTGCATTCCAGGCATTGACCACTCTGTTGCTGAAGTCGTATTTTCTGCAATCGAGTTTGGAGTGGTTTACTTTGAGTTTGTATCTATTGTTTGCCCGTGTATTATTGCGGTTGAAGCTGAAATAGTCATTGACAGGTAGGACATTGTGGCATTGGATGGTGTCAGAATGGGGTGGGGAAGGGATTTTTCTTTGAATACTGGTACAACTGAGAGTAACTGAGACCCATCTTGTTCCTAGGCCTCCTCATGAAATGAGGAGGAAAGGGGTTATGTTTGTCCTGGGGTTGGATGTGAGTGAGATTTGAGAAGATATACATAAGTTTGCTCAGCCAAATCTTTCTCATTAGTGTGAGATTGGTTCTTTTTCTATATAAATTATAATAGTTACTTTGAGCTTGTATGAACACCATACCTTATCATATTTATATTATGCCAAGCAATTTATGGAGAGTGGGAGAAGTATATTTCCTCTTCTTTGGGGAAATTCATAAGAAATTCACCTCATTTGTAAATTGTACCCTTTTGCCTTTAACTTTCCTCAGACTCCCAGCTACCTCAATGTTTTTTTTTTCCTTTTTTTCCTTTGATCTTCTAGAGGTGATCCTCAACTATTTGTTCTCAGGCAATACTTTCTACATGTCTGGAGCATTATTACCAGTGTGGTATTGGCCATGAAAAATCCTAGAGGGCTTATATATTGGTGTTGTTGCTTGATGTTCTGTCTTGTTTTGGTTGTATTCTGTTCTTTGGTGTGGCATTAAGGATGAAGGTCAAACAAAAATAACATTTTTTGCTGTAATATAAATTTGGGGCTTCTGACCAAAAGATACTAACCTTTCAAATGATTAAAAATATGGAAATGGGTGTGTAGAGACTTGTTTATTCAAAAGAGAGGGAAACAGTATGACACATGGTTCAAGACCGGTAAATTTCAACTGAGAAAAGAGACTTTTTCAAGGTGAAAAAGTATTTATCGGACGGAACAGTGGAAAATTAGACCAAATTTGATTTGTTACATTCAAGGCAACCATATATTTATTTTATTTATTTATAATTACAAGGCTGCCTACTTGCAGATGACTCTGGGTAGCCTTAAATGTACACATATTAGAAATCTAAAAGTAAAACCAAATGCATCTAACGAATATTAGTGCTAGGTTTACAGGCATATTATTGGGTTGTTTAATCTGAGTTTAGATCAGATGTGTCCAACCCTGGCAACGTTAAGACTTGTGGACTTCAACTGCCAGAATTCCCCAGCCACCCATGCTGGCTGGGGAATTCTGGGTGTTGAAGTCCACAAGTCTTAAAGTAGCCAAGGTTAGACACCCCTACTTTAGAACATTTTATCTCTACTTGTAAAATTGAGCCTCATATTCTCTTTCTATTTCATACACTTTATAGCTATTTTCTCTTCTTGGAACTTAGACAATAACAGTTCTAGGAGGAATAATGAGTTTTTCCAGCTCTTTTTCCGAATTCACTCTCTAGGCATCATCAATAGACACTAAGATAACCAAACTTGATTAAAGTAATCAGTGGTGCCTGCAGAGTGGAGTAGGGTTAAAAATGGGAAGAAGGTGGATGGAGCATCATGATGCAAACCTCACTCCTTTCATATGTATATGCACAATAATATATACCCATTTAAAGGGGGTATGGCAGTCTTACTAGACAGGAAACAGGATTAGATGAGCTAATTCTACTTTATTGTGAGATTACATTAACAGAATCTTGCAGGTCTCAAAGTAGTTCTTTCCCATTACCTCAACACCCCCAAAGTCTAAAGTGTTGTGTTTTTTTTCTGATCCTCTTGCCCATCTACATTCCAGCAGTAAGCTAAACTGCCCTTTATTTGACCATTTTCTAAGGTCATTCCAGTGGTGGGATTCAAATTTTTTTACTACCAGTTCTGTGGGCGTGGCTTGGTGGGCGTGGCAGGGGAAGGATACTGTAAAATCTCCAGTCAGAGGTGGTATTTGCCGGTTTTCCAAACTACTCAAAATTTCCACTACCGGTTCTCCAGAACTGGTCAGAACCTGCTGAATGTCACCTCTGGGTCATTCCCACATAACTTTACAAGGTGAGACTTCCATTGCATCATTCTTGTCTTCCACTCTGAATGTTTGAATGAATTCTCTTTGCAGAAGCAACTGAAAACAACGGGCTTTGGGGGAATTTGGGGGACATAGATCTCTTGAAGGAACAATCACATCTGAAATCAATGAGAAGATCCTTCTGCATTCCTAAAATGATGATCCTAGATTAATCAGTAAAACTGATTAACTATTATGGCAAGCCAACATTTGATTGGCCTTATATTCTGCATGCAGGTGATGACTCAGTGGTTAGAGGTGCTGACCTTGTCAGCTGGAAAGCTGATAGCCTGGTTCAAGACCCAAGTGCTGCATGAAAGGGTGAGTTCCTGTTACTTACCCTAGCTCCTGCTCACCTAGCTACTGAAAAGTATGCAGAGCCGTCCATAGTGGCACAGTGGTTAGAATGCAGTATAGCAGGTTAACTCGCTGCTCACTCCAAGAGTTCAATCCTGACCAATTCAAGGTTGACTCAGCCTTCCATCCTTCCAAGGTGGGTAAAATGAGGACCCAAATTGTTGGAGGCAATAGTAAACCACAATTGTTGGAGACTCTGTAAACCACTTAGATGGGGCTGTAAAGCACTGTGAAGTAGTATATAAGTCTAAGTGCTAAATGTGAATAGATAAATAGGTACCATTTCGGTAGGAAGGTAGCAACATTCTGTGCACCTCAATATATAGTCATGCTAGTCACATGATCACAGAAATGTCCTCCCACAATGCTGGCTCCCTTGGCTAAGAAACGGAAATGACCATCACCTTCTAGAGTTGGACATAACTGAACAAGGGAAACCTTTACCTTTATCTTTATATTCTGCATAGGATGAACAAGCATTCTTTTTCCTTGGCTACCAGTTGGAAAGTGACTCATTTGAATTGTTCTATATGCCAACCACACCCTAAACCGGGAAATAATCATTAAGAGAGAAGGAGAGCCTCATTGGGCTGCTGGCAAAACCATGCACAGTCTGTCTATTGATTCAAAACAAAAGCATGAGCAGATGCTACCCATAGGAAAACAGCTACAGTTTCTATCAGAGTGATAGACAAACACAGAATAGGGAAATCTGATAAGCAGTTGAGTGAACACCCTTCCCCCCCCCTCACCAACTATAATAACATTCTGGATGCTAGAAGTGGTACAATGTGTATAGACTTTCTCACAGCGCTATCACAAATTCTAAAGGAGTTGGAATTGATGCATCCCTGTAGTTTGGATAATGAGAGATGAACTGTGCTTTGCTTTGAATATGGGTCTTTGAGCTGACTCACATATTATGTTTCCCGAGCAAAAGATGGCCAGGAAAGAAAAATTGATGTGAATATTTTATGCACATCCATTACTTCCCTGTAACTAATGTTCCCATTTCTGTTTGTGTTCTTAATCACATGTGCAGGCAGAGCTGTGCTTAACCACAAAGCAGTCCAATGACTTCCTTGCCTAAAAGTGAACTTTTGAAGTGCAGGGAAGGATCACCATAATCCTCAGAGGAGAATCCATAAACAGCTGTATTCCCCCCTCTCTCCCCACTTCATGGGCCTGTGTTTGGGGTGCTTTGTATATGATGCAAGAGTCTTCTGTTTCCTTCCTGTTCCTGTAGTTGCATAAGAAATGGACAGAACACAATCAGTTCTAGCGTGTTCATAACAGCTGGCTTACATATTGTTAGGCTTTCTTCTATAGGAATAAGTTCTGGGAAAGTGCACTCTTTATTATTATTATTTTTAATACAGATTTTTAAAAGAAGTGAAAGTGACAACAATTTACCTTCCTAGACAAGTGAAGAATAGAAAAACTGGTGATGTTTCCTTTTTTTAAAAAGAAAAAAACCAATCCACTGGTGAATGTACCAGAAGGGAGGGTGTTAGACACAAGGGGGAGTCAGTAGGTGAAGGTAGCAAAGACTTTGTAAAAATGTAGAGGATTGGTGCTTGCTTTCTCAGCATGAAAAAATGAGTTCAAGAAGCAAGACTCAACCAATGAGGGGCTGTAGCAAACCCAATTTGGACCAAGCATCTGTTCCTTATCATGCCCATGCATAGGGTTGAAATCCAGAAAGGTTTTTCTTAAAACAGCTTCATTTCCAGACATTTACGCATTGAAAAATCTCAAGAATTATAGTTACCCAAGAGACAAATCTAATTGGCTTAAACATTGATACAAAACCAAAAGGGGAGAACACTAAATATTGATTAGAGAAGTTTGAGAAAAGAAATCTTACTGAATTTCCATCATGAGTGGGAACCATAAATAAATGATTTGATTTGGTGGTGTATTCACTTTCAGCACAGGGGAAGTCAATAGGGGCCTACTCCATTGACATACATACCTCTGCAGGTGCCTGAGGATACCAACTAAATTCTATAAAAAGAAAGAAAAGGATTTGTTGTCTATTTAGCTTCAGTTTTGGAATAACAGGTTGCTTGATTGTTTGATTCTCCATCCCAGTATGGCCATGAGAACTTTGTTTAGGTATTCTTCTAAGTTTGGTGTAGTTGTTAAGGCACCAGTCTAGAAACCAGGATATTTCTAGTTCTAGCCATGCCTTAGGCACAAAGCCAGCTGGGTGACTTTGGGCTACAGTAGTCCCTTTCTCTCATCCCTAGGATGAAGCCAATGTCAAACTATTTCTGGAAAGCCTTGCCAAGAAAACTGCAGAAATTTGTCAAGGCAATCTCTAAGAATCATACACAACTGAAAAGAGGAGGGGTGGAAAGGCATTCCGAGAGTCTTGTACAGTATATACAGAATGGCTCCCATTGAGGTTGCTTGTAGAGGCTTTCTAATGCATATTTGCCAACAGGCACTGTCAACAGAATAATGCTATATATTGTTGACAAAATTAATTTAAAAGAGGCCTTGAAACCACAGCCAATGGTTTGAAGGGCATTAGCAACAGGCATCAGTTATTAGCTGAGAAAGGATATCAGAACACAGCTTTCTGGGTTTTACTTACTTTCCTAGAGCTAATAACAGAATTTTAAAAACAGAATTAAGATGAAGGGAAGCTTTCAAACCTTCATTATTTAGAAGCTTTTTAAAAAAAAAAAAAAAAACCAACGCAACAGCTGTTTCTATGGAAACGGGGGCAAGCCAGTCTTCACAAAGGAAAAAAGAAATGGAGAGGGTTCTTCTTTAGATTTCAGTTTCCACAGAAACATGCATCATAATTGCAGTAAATAAACTTGGTGTTATACTCTTGAGCTAACTCTAGGGCACAGTGCCTGCACACTGAACATCCCTCATCTCTCTTGGCAACTAAGTCAGCATCCATATTCTGTGACTAAAAATGAAATTGTTCCTTACTGTATTCTATAGAGTTATATTTAGAGCTGTGCATATAAAAAGCAGCATAATTTTTGACCAGTGTCTTCCTCTCTCACTTCCTTTTAACAAATCTGATTAAGGGTCGAGGAAGAAGGAGAGATTATTTCGTTAGCATGACCAAGAAAATTTTTGTCTACCAAAGTGTGTCTAACAAGGCCACATGAGAAATGTGACATAGTTGTTTGTAAAGCTTTGTGAGACCAAAAAAAAAATAGGAGATGTATAAAATCATGTATGTATGTATGTATGTATGTATGTATGTATGTATGTATGTATGTATGTATAAATAAATAAATAAATAAATAAATAAATAAATAAATAAATAAATAACAGGATGACAACATGCATGAGTACAATGCATCTTTACCTCAGGAAGGAGAATCTCTGCCATTCAGCTAGCAAGACAAACATTCTTCACAAGGTTGTTAGATATTTATGAGATTTGTAGATAGAGCAACCTGTGGAGATGATTTATTGTTAAGACAATTAATTAATAGCAGCCAATTTGGTTTAGTGGTTAAAGCACTAGGCTAGAAAAGCAGGAGACTGTGAGTTGTAGTTCCTCCAGAATCATGAAAATCAGTTGGATGACTTTGGACCAGTTACTCTCTCTCTCAGCTTAATCCCCCTCACAGGGTTGTTATTGTGAAGAAAATAGGAGGAGGAAGAAGTATGGTGTATGTATTCACCACTGTGAGTTATTTATGAAAATAATAAAAAGGAGATAAAATAAAATAAAAAGAAACAGTTAAAGCCACATTAAAAAAGGTATTAATTAGATCGAATTAAATCATGTCTATGGAGATTCTCAATCATGCAGTTCATTGTTGTCCCAAAGGTGCTTTTTAAAAGGCAATTGGACTTTCTTTTTTCCCCCTTGAAGGCATTTCACTTCTCATCCAAGAAGTTTCTTCACTTCTGACTGAATCATGGGGAATGGAAGGATTTATATTTCTTTATAGTCTTATGAAGTCTTCAGTGGGATAGCTGATAAATAGTTCTGTCAAAATAATTTGCATTGGAGGATGGGAGAGTCGGTTTGGTGTACTGGGTTAAGGTGCTGGCCTAGAAATCAAGAGATCATGAGTTCTAGTCCCACTTTAGGCATAAAAGCCATTGGGCCAGTCACACTGTCTCTCTCAACCCAACCAATCTCACAGGTCCAGTTACAGTATGTCCAGTTACTTTCCAGCTGATAGTCCAGTTATGGGGAAAATGAGAAGGAAGAAGGAGTATGTTGTATGTTTGCTGCCTTGAGATATTTATAAAGCGATAGGCAGGAGTAAAAAAATAAAAAAATAAATAGTAGATATTCAGAACATAGATGCGTTTTATTACAATCTTGGATAAAATGTGGAAGTTAGTTACAGCACATCAATTAAGTGATGTGCTTAACTCTTTACTCTAAAGCAGGGTCAGTTTGCATAATTGATTCCTGGAAAGCATAAGAAAATGATCGGTCATGGTGGCTGAAGCAGAGAAAAGATACAGTCTAACACAGGGGTATCAAACTCGATTTCATTGAGGGCTGCATCAGGGTTGTTTTTTGCCTCAGGGGGCCAGGGTGGGTGTGGCCAGGATGGGCATGGCCAGCTCATCATTACTCATGTCAGGGATGCCTGTGGTGGCCTGAGCACTCTGTCAGAGAAAACGGGCTCCCAACCTCCATTTTCAGCCGTGATGCCCTCCTGCAACCCTCTGCCAGAGAAAACAGAGTTCGGGAGGGACGTACGCAGACCTCCCGAGCACTGTTTTTGCTGACAAAGGCATCGTGGGCCGGTCCTTCACTCTTTCCAGGGTGGCCCCTTTGGCTAGATGTAAGCACCGTGCAGGCCAAATCCAGCCCCTGAGCCTTGCATTTGACACCCTAGTCAGCAGGGTGGGGAGCAGGATCCAGGTTAACCTATAAACCGATTGTGAAAGTCTCCTTCTTGTGTGTCATGGTTTATTTAATTGTGGGCTGCATGTTCTATTCATATACAGCATTGAGTATACTTGATGTGTAATGAATGAAGTGCAAAAAACAAGCTGACCTTGAGGTACCTGGGCAAATTTTAGTCAGCGTTGCACATGGCAACATGTATTCCTAAAGTTACTTAACTTCTAAATGGCTGCTGATTATGACAATATGATGTCCTTGCTTTCTTATGCCCTAGAATTTCTTCTGTTGCTCTCTGCCTAATTCTGATTCTCGTTGTACTTTCCAAAAACAACAACAACAAAACCATTAAAAATCCCATAAAATCCATGAAGCAATTGTACAACTTGACATTACTCTTTTCACCACACACAGGCATTGTGCAAATTTTAAAACTGAGTTGTAAGTTATAATTATACCATTATGATATTTTTTTTCAGGGCCATGGTTAGCACAGTTAATGCCAAGCTTAATAATACTCGTTAATGATTGCCCTATGACAGCTTTCTTACCTCCAAAGTTCTTCTTAAGCCTTCTGTATACTCTTGGTCTCAGCTGCAGATGAATCTTGAAAACAACAACACAAAACAATATTCTCCAAATTGTACTCCATCTCTGTTTTCCAAGGAGATCTGTTGAAATACAAACAGAATAGGGACTTAATGTATCAGGCACAAGCAGATTTTTAGTTAGGATAGATGCAGACTACTCGTACTCCCCTAAATCCTCCTTGTTATTATTATTATTATTTATTATTATTTATTTGATTTATATACCGCCCCCTCTCCCCGAAGGGACTCGGGGCGGTGAACAGCCAATAAAAACACATATACAATATACAAAGTATGAGACAACATGATATATTAAAATTTAAAAACTGAAATCCAATATGGCTCTAATAAAATATAAACAAGTATTAAAAAGATTAAAACCCAATTAAAATTTAAAAACCCCTAGGCCAGTCCGGCCTGCCGAAATAAATGCGTTTTGAGCAACCGACGGAAGGCCATGAGATCGGGGGCGGCCCTTATCTCCGGGGGTAATTCGTTCCAGAGAGGGGGTGCTCCCAATGAGAAGGCCCGCACCCTCGGGGTCGCCAGCCGTCCAGCCGGCGGCACCCCGAGGAGGCCCACCCTATGGGAGCGTACCGGTCGGTGGGAAGCCGATGGTGGCAGGAGGCGGTCTCGCAAGTAACCTGGTCCCGAGCCATGGAGCGCTTTAAAGATAGTGACCAAGACCTTGAAGCGCACCCGGAGGGCCACCGGGAGCCAATGCAGCCCGCGTAGAAGTGGCATAACATGGGAGCCCCTAGGTGCCCCCATTACCACCCTCGCGGCTGCATTCTGCACCAACTGGAGCCTCCGGATGCTCTTCAAGGGCAGCCCCATGTAGAGAGCATTGGCATAGTCTAGGCGGGAGATCACCAGGGCGGAAGTGACCGTGCGAAGCGCATCCCGATCCAGAAAGGGCCGCAACTGGTAGATCCTACGGACCTGTCCAAAAGCCCCCCTGGCGACGGCCGCCACATGATCTTCCAATGACAGCCGTACATCCAGGAGGACACCCAGATTGCGGGCCCTCTCTGTGGGGGCAAGAATTTCCCCCCCCACAGCCAGCGATGGAACCAGCCGGCTGTATCGGGGTGCCGGGAAGCACAGCCACTCAGTCTTAGATGGGTTGAGCTGAAGCCTGTTCCGTCCCATCCAACACCGCACGGCCTCCAGGCATCGGGCCATCACTTCGACGGCTTCATCGGGGTGGCCCGATGTTAAATTAACTCCATGTTCCATAATCATATCAAGGAATGATCATTGTTGTAAAACAATAGTACAGTCTCTGGTCCTCCAAATATTGCTAAATCACAGTTCCTAAGAATTCACCCTGCTTGGTCAAAGGTGAGGAATATAATGAATTGGTAAGCAAATCAGTTTCCCACTCCTAGCCTAGACCTTCTGAATAAGTGTTGGCTTGTATAGAACAGTGGTCTCCAACCTTGGCAACTTTAGGATTTGTGGACTTCAACTTCCAGAATTCCTCCTCCAGTCATGTTAGTTCAGGAATTCTGGGAGTTGAAGTCTACAAGTCATAAAGTTGCCAAGGTTGGAGACCCCTGGTGTAGAGCATAATTTTTCAGCTCCTAGCTGCTTTCTTTCAGTGTTAAAATGATAGAATCATAGGGCTGGAAGGAAACTTGGTAGTCTTCTAGTCTAACTTCCTGTCCTTAGTCCATCCTGGACAAATAGTTGTCCAATAGCAATAGCACTTAGACGTTTACACTGCCCCATAGAGCTTTACAGCACTCCTTGGGCAGTTGACAATGCATTGTTGCCCCCAATAATCTGAGTCCTCATTTTACTGACCTCAAAAGGGAGGAAGGCTGAGTCAATTTTGAGCCTGGTGAGGATTGAACTGCAGGCTGTGGACAGAATTTGCCTGCAATACTGCATTCTAACCACTGCATCACCAGGCTCCAATCTTTTCTTCAAAACCTCCAGCAATGGAGTACCTACAACTTTGGGAGGGAAGCTGTTTGATTGACAAATTGTTCTCACTGTCAGGAAATTTCTGCTTAGTTTCAGCTTGGATCTCCCTCTGACAAACTCTGATAAGCTCCTGTTCATCCAGAGTAGAAGGTGATTGTAGATATCTAAACCACTTCCTGGACAGAACCTATTCAAGTTACCTATACAAAGGAGTAAGTTGATAACATTTCAGCCTTTAGAGCAGACGTCTCTTTTCACATAATCGATTGGAAAGTTAGGTCATTTCTGCTATTCTCTGGACAATTCTGGATGGAAGAACAGCTCTGCTGATCTATTGCTTTCAATTTTTGTTTTGGATCTTTGATCAATCAGAAATGGCTCTATGAGGGCAGTGGAGCAAATGGGTCCCAAATCCCTCATAGCTCCTTCTACCCTTCCCCAAGCTTTTAGCATTTCTAAATGCTAAATTTCTAAAAAAAAAAAAAAACTAGAATCTTAGTGAGCAGATGCTCTGATTTTCATTCTGCATTTTTATTTTCCAAGCGACCACAAAGGCCTTTGCTTTAGTCCCTGAGCAAGGAAAGGAATATCCTGTTAGGCAGGTAAGCAACTTCCTGGAATATTAAGCACTTCTTCCATTCTTCAATCATCACAGCCAATCGTTATGCCAGATGCATCTCTGTCAGGAATCAAGATGTTTAGGAAGCTAAACAAATACATGGTAGGGAGGAAGAAAACCCTCTGATTCGCAACCTGGATTTGTAACAATTCCCCAGGGCGTTTCTTCCATCTTAAAGTCTCTAATGTTGGGCTAATGAGATCTGTACGGGGTGCAATTCAACTGATTTAACAACCAATTCGGTGAGTGCGCGCTTCACCAGATGCACATTTTGCGCGCGTGCAGAGCATTTGCTACTGACTTTCTCCTGCAATCTCTCCATGTTAAACAGCTGACGTGCGGCAATCTGCTGAGCCGTCCGAATCAGCTGAGCTTGAAAACCAGGATATAAAGCACAGATTAGAGCTGGGGTGGGCGGGTGGGCCCAATAGCTGATCAGAGTGAACCAGTTCACTCCCAGCTGGTCCTCAGAGCTACTGGTTTACCAGGGGTGGGATTTGCACCTATTCGTTAGAACCGGTTGTTAACATTCTAAGCAGTTCAGAGAACCGGTTGTTAGAAGAAATTACTGGCCTAATCCTGTAAGGAAAGCAGGAAGGAAACATTCTGGTGTTGCTTACAGAAACTGCCTCTCCGTTAACCCTTATTACATTCTTGGCAAGACTAGACTTCCTGTCTCCGGAGCTTCTCTGGAGCTTTTTCCCCCTCCTCTGCTTCTGTGGAGTGACCATTCAAGGTTACAATGGCACTGAAAAAAGTGACTTATGACCATTTTTCACACTTACAACTGTTGCAGCATCCCCACAGTCATGAGAGGCCAGGTGAGGAGATGCGTGCCTCGATGTGAGTGATATTGAGTTGGCCACGCCCAGCCAATAGCATGACCACCAAGCCACGTCCACCTAGTCATATGACCACCAAGCCATGCCCACCAACTAAGCCACACTCCCAGAACCGGTTGTTAAAAAATTTGAATCCCATCCTTCTGGTTTGCCCAAATGAAGTCGAACTGGTAGAATCCCACCCCTGGTTCTGCATGTCATCTCAGAGAGATTACCCAGTTCCCCGTTTCTCTTTTCATAGATAAAGGAATACTATAACTAATAGGAGTGCAGAAAGATTGTGCTCCACATCCCTATTATTACTGGATAATTTGCAAAGCGTTTTGTGCAGTCCAAAAGGAAAAAAAAAACCCACACATTTGCATTTAATAAAAAGGCAGACACAATCACATATCTTGTTTCCCCATCCTAATCCACAATTTCTCCTCCTCAATGTTCAGAAAAATGATAATAATATAAAAGTAGCTGAAGAATTTATCTTAAAATGCATCCTGAATTACTGTTGTGTGTGGACAATAAAGAGAAGTTGTAGAGCTGTGTTTCTCAACATTTAAGAGATGTGGACTTCAATTCCCAGAGAGCTGTTGCTGCGGAATTCTGGGAGTTGAGGTCCACAACTCTTAAAAGTTGCTAAGATTAAGAGACACTGCTATAGAGTAAGGAGTTCAATTGCCTGATTATTTGAGAGCTGACGGCCAACTTTCTAATATAATATTAGAGTAGAATTATACATTGAAAAGAACCTGGAACCATAATTGAAAAAAAGCAGTTCTCTAACAATGTCCATAATATCTACAATTCATCCTGTTCCCCTTCTACCCGCAATATCTAGCTCACCTTGCCCATTGCTCTGGCAGCATAACATTTTCAAATTACTGTTCCTGGTCATTGCTGACTCATATTACAATAAGTTTAGAAATTGTGTGTTACATGAACAATGAAAACAGCAAAGACAGATTGTAATCATCTTTGGGGTAGATTATCAGTCAGGGGTGGGGAACAACTCTCCTGGCTCTTATTATTTAGATTCCTTAAAGTAACTTTGACTAAAGAGGAATTAGGATGGGAACCTTACTAGTACAAAATGAATATCTGTCTCAAATAGAGCTAGGAATGGAATAAATTGATGATTCCTTCTTCTCCATGTTGCTAGATTGACAATCAAACACATTCAAATAGGAAAACACTAAAGTAGAAGCCAATGACTGGGCTGAGAGATAGACTATATCCCTTGTGACCCTTGTCCCATGTTAGTGGCAGACTATTCCAAAAATGAAGAAGGAAATATGATATTGAAGGAGTAGAAATATTAAGTTGAAGGGATATAAGAAATAAAATATGAGTTGTTTAATGGACATAAGAAGTCCTGTGCATTTTATAATCTATATGTACACATTTAATCTTGCTTCAGAACTCTGAAAAAACAGAGCACTATAGAAAAGAATATGCTATAATTATCAGTTCTAGAAATTCAAGTATTTAATTATTCCCTGGTGACAAAATTTAGACAATATATTATACTGCCTTGCTTTTAAAAGCAAGGCAGTATAATCAAATATCTTTACCATCCAGACCCAATCAATAATTTACAATACAATGCAGATTATGATCTTGTCATGCCTGGGAAATAAGAAATAATTTGTGTCATTCAGGTTTCTCAGCGAAGTCTCAGGCCGCAAATACTTCAAAAGATAAATGAATGGATCCTAACCAAAAAATTGAAATACGTAGAACGGAACCACGCCACAGATACAGAGATGGGCTGCTGAGGGTTCGCAGGGGTTTGGGGGAGCCCCTAACTAAGATTCTGTGCAGTTCGGAGAACCCCCAAATCCCACTCCTGGCTGGCCCTACCCACCCGACCCTGCCCCTCCCAGGAGTCCCCACATGGCCCGTTTTGGATGCAGGAAAGTACAGGCTGCACACAGAGGCTTGGGGAAGACAAAAAACAGGCCTCCTGGAAGTTCAGAAGTTCAGAAAGGCTGGAAATGGGCCTGTTTCTGGCTTCCAGAGAGCCTCCGGAGCCCCCACTGTGGTGCAGGAGGCTGAATAGGCCATGCCCACCATGGCCATGGCCACCCAGAAACCAGGCAGAGAATTCATTGCTAAATTTTTTGAAGCCCACTCCTGCACAGATATAATGCAGGATCATGCTTTCCCTACCCTGATATAATTCAGATGAGTTGGACTGCAAATCTATTGAGGAGCCTTGGTGGCACAGTAGTTAGAATGCAGTATTTCAGGCTAACTCTGCATTCCACTGCCAGGAGTTCGATTCTGACCGGCTCAAGGTTGACTCAGCTTTCCATCATTCCAAAGTTGGGGACCCAAATTGTTTCGGCAATATGTTGCAAACCACTTTGAGAGGACTGTAAAGCACTATGAAGCAGTATATAAGTCTAGTACTATTACTATATTACTAGCAAGCACAATATGAAAGTAGCTGAATGGAAATGATGGGAGAAATATCTTAGACTTTTGGAGGGCACCAGGTTATGTGACTGACATAATCTGAGACATTGAAATGCATGGAATTCCATGGCTATGCTGGAAAATGTTCATTCTGAATCTGAACTCTGATTTTCAGTCTACAATCTAATCCTGTTCAAAACCATTTAGTTTTTCTCTTCTGTCACTATGTAGGGCATGTCAATTTTTTCAGCTTTCAATTTCCAAACATTAGGGGTGCTCAAAAGTTGTGACATGCCTTGGGGATTGTAAAGATATCTTGGTTACTTTAATATAATGTAGATGTGCTTGGTAAGTAAATACATAAATATCATAACTTTTTAACATTTTGTTTGTTTCATATTGCAGTTAATTGATGGCTCTTCTGTTTAGCTCGGGACCAATGATTCCCATTTAGTTCCACATGCCATAAAAATGTTAACATGTAACTCTAAACTTCCCTCTTGTTTTTATTTATTTTTTTCTTACAATTCACAAATTCCTCAGAATAGTACACCTGAGATAGAATTGTGAGAGAACAGACGGGTTCCAGAAAAGGGAAAAAAAATCATTATCATAATTGCTAACACATTGAGCTTCAAGCCCAAAATGCATTTATTTTCTCAAGTGCTTAATAGTAATTGTACCCTGTATTGCATGTACCAGGCAGTGAGTCAACCAGAACCCTGCTGTTAGCTGCTTTAGCAGATAGATGTTTATTGATTCTATAGACAGAGAGATATGGGATGATTTTAGTGGCCATAACAGTGTTCGGGCATCGATTTCAATCTCCTCTCTTAGGCAGCAAAGTAATAATTTTGTGCTTCTCTTCTATAGATAGCATAAGGTGACTCAGAGAAGACAGGGAAGGAGTTCTGCTTTGGCATTTTTATTTACATTTTATGATGGAATTTGTTGGACTCCTGCCCCAATAGTACAAATTATGACCGTACTGTAGCTAGATGGCTTGGCAAAGTATACTGCATTTTAAAGTGTGACTTTGCTTATGGTTGTTCTGAATCATGGGATTCATGAATTCCATAGGGTTGTGCAAAGTTCTTGTAGTTTTCCAAACTGTTGCTTTTGATGCTTACAGATGACCTAATGTTATTCCATGTCATTCTGAAAATGCTACAGATTGAACTCTTGCCTTCTGTCATAAATTGTTTATAGTTGGCATTCTGCTCTTCCCATTGGCTGTATTTTTCTCTATATGTATTGTTTTTACATGACATCCGGAATCATCAAGAAGTCATGCAGCCATGAGATTTGATAAAATAAATAATAAATAAATTACCATGTGGCTTGACTGGGTGCTATAGCAACAGTAGTGTTTTTCTGGTGAAACCAGTCTTCCTGGTTTACCCAAATATACTGCTTCCGCTTTCGTAGCCCCTTTTGCTACAAACTATTTTTTTTATTGAATTTATATTTTTCTGAGCTTTATTTATTTGTCAGTAAAATATAAATTCAACGCAATAGCAATAGCAGTTAGACTCTTGTACTACTCCATAGTATTTTACAGCACCCTCTGAGTGGTTTACAAATGTCAATATATTGCCCCCAACAATCTAGGTTCTCATTTTACCAACCTCGGAAGGATGGAAGGCTGAATCAATCCTGATTGAACTCCAGACTGTGGGCAGTTAGCTTGCAATACTGCATTCTAACCACTGCACCATCAAGTCTCCTAACCTAATTGAAGGCTCTTGTCCAACAGCAAAGAAGTGAGAGCAGATATAGCAATGTGACACTTCAGACTGATAGTGGCACAAGATGTGGCAAAATAAAATTATTAACCCAGCCCAATGGAGGATACTTTAGGTTAGGATCAATTATTTAGACTCCTTAGTTAAACAGAATGGGAAACACAGAGAAGATAAAAGTACACAGAAAACTGAATGGTTGAAATTTGATGAAGACCTCAACTGCATAATTTGTAAAAGTAGCAAAATATATCAGTAAAAGAGAAAAAACAACAGTGTCTCTTTTGTCTTTTCCCAATTTGCTTCTTTATTCCTGAGTCCAAACAGAATCCTTTCCCATCTTTTCTGGCATCATCTAAACCTTGCTTGGGAATTTCTACAACTATGTTGAAAGGGCTCATCCACATGTTCCCTTAACTATACCTTGAAAGTACATCACTAACCATTCTTTAAAAATTGTGATCCGGTCTTTCTTTTGCTCCAAGGCCAGAGCAGAGTTACCTAATTTCATATTTATCCAATCATCATCTTCTTTAAAGGCCCCCCGTAATCTGGGCAACTGAATGAAGTTAGCAGTGTTTACTGGCCAGATGCCTTTCCTGTTGCCAATGCAGAGTTTGCTCAGCAGATATATTCTCATTGTGCCCAGAGAGAGAAAATTTCATATTTATCCAATCTAATGTTAAAATAATGTGTTCCATCTTCTCCCAACCCAAGCCTTGCTGAATATATGACATGGGACTTCAAAGGCATTTGTATGGATGACAGCAGAATCTTGATTTTGCCCTACTCTTTCTTAGCCCTATTCTTTCTTTGCCCTACTCTTGGTTTTAGTGCTTCAGGCATGGTTCCTCTTCCCTGATCACTGGTGGCTTCCCTCCATGACTATTTTGCCTTTTGCTTCAGGAAGAATTGGGCACCAGGTAGCTGACTCAAACCATTATGATCAGTTGCTATTCAGATTCCTAGCTACATGGGTAGTGCTGTCTGAAATGAGACAGTCTATCCACCAGTATTGCACCAACAGTCACCCAACAGCTATTTTTAGACTGAGAGAGAGACATAGAGTATGAATAAAAGATCAAAAGAGAGCAAAAGAGAAAATGAGAAGGATGAGTGATGGAGAGAGACAAGCAAATGAGGAAGCATGCAAGGGAGATTTGTGTGAGAAAGAGATCAATGAGAGCAATGGGGTGAGAAGGACTTATTGATTATAGGAGGCCAGTGTTTCTCATTCTATTCTAAGATGTGTGGACTTCAACTTCCAGAATACCCCAGCCAACATATTGACTGGGGGATTCTGGGATTTGAAGTCCACACATCTTAAAATTGACAAAGATGAGAAACAATGCAGAGGTGATGGACAGACAATGGAGCAAAATAGAGTGATGAGATGTTAATGGTGAAGGATGATGGAATGGGTCAAAACTTGGCTCTGCAGCCTTGCATGGGGGGCACAGAGGACCACACAACCATGGGGCTGGCTAGTCACTTGATTGGCTGTAATAACCCAACGTTAAATGACCATTTTAGGATTTCCCACTCTTTGATGTTTGTAATTATTCTATAATTTTAGAATTTTTTACTCTAATTTAATTTTTAATTGTCATGTTACTTTTTGTATTTTGTTTTATTTATTGGCTATATTATATTGTACACCATCCAGCCTCTTTTTAAGAGAGATGGACAGTTTAGAAATATGCAATATAAATAAAGAAACAAGTGGTAGAGCAAGTGAGAGAGATAAGAGAGAGAGAAAAGAGGAGGCAAGTAAGAATGTGATGGACAACAGAGAGAAATATCGAAAGGTAAAAATGGGACCATTTTGGCAAAACCAGAGGGTCCAAAACAAACACCACTCTGAAGAGTTAATACTAACAGTCAAAAATCCCTCATCCCCTACACCTACCCCTACCCCATACGGAGAGTGACTGGTATATGATTCTATACACACCCTGTCCCAAATCCACCAGTTATCTTCCTTTAATGCATCCATCCTGCATTAAACCTATCAGGACAGCTGCATTTACCTACTTCATCCCTGAAACAGAATAAAAATCAATTTTCAAAACACAGAAATTATGTTGGTCATTTTTCTATCACTTCCCTGACAAGAAGAAGAAGAAGAAGAAGAAGAAGAAGAAGAAGAAGAAGAAGAAGAAGAAGAAGAAGAAGAAGAAGAAGAAGAAGAAGAAGAAGAAGAAGAAGAAGAAGAAGAAGAAGAAGAAGAAGAAGAAGAAGAAGAAGAAGAAGAAGAAGAAGAAGAAGAAGAAGAAGAAGAAGAAGAAGAAGAAGAAGAAGAAGAAGAAGAAGAAGAAGAAGAAGAAGATTGATACCCCTGAGAAAGAATAGGCTTTTTACTACCTCAAACCATCTCTTGATGTGAGTTGATTTTAAAAGTAGTTGTAAGGAAGGTTTTCATATCAGTATTTCTGAGAATATATTTTTTGTCTCTTTTATGTCCTTTCCAAATGTTTCCGGAGAGTATCCAAGTATCTCCGGCCCTTTTCAAAATTGCCAGTTTTGAAAAGAACATCTCCCAGTGAAATCATTACAGGCCATCTCTAAATCATTTGTAGGAGAACTTCACTTAAAGGTTATGATTTCGGTTTAGTAGTTTAGTAGTTAGTAATTCCTTATTTTCAGGATAGCTGAAGGTAAACTCTTGTCCCTGAGGTGATGCAATTTTAAGATATACATGCAGTAAACAGAAGGTATTACCAGGCCAATGTGGTGGACCAGAGATTCACTTAACAACCGTATTACTAACTTAGCAACTGTAATGATTCACTTAACAACTGTGGCAAGAAAGGTCATTAAATGAGGCAAAATCCACGTAACAATTGTTTCATTTAGCAACAGAAGTTTGGGGCTCAATTATGGTCATAAGTCTATGAGTACTTGCATTTTGCACACATTTATTGTTTTAAGGGGCTGTCCTATTTCAAAGTTTGAGAATCATCGCTTCAGCGAATATACATGAGGAAGTGGCATAGAATTAACGTCATACTCTTGAGAATGCCGGGTAATATCTGTTTAACCTACCATATATTTGTATCATGGTTTAAGCTGTCCTGCCATCCGTACCTCCTCAATATAAATCATCTAAATGTCAGTCATAGGTTATTGAGCTTAATATCAAAATAATGTTGTTTGTGGTCATGCAGTCCTAATGGCTTTTTCTGGTCTTTAAAGTCTTATGAATTTAGTTACTGAATTTAACTCTCAGTTTGATGACATTTGTGAAAATCCTGTGACGGATCAGCCTGAGTGCAAGTGATAAGGTTTTTACTTTATCCTGAAATCTACTCCTGACCAGGAATGACAAATAATAAATTCATCAAAGTCCCCAGAATGCCAAAATGGCTTTTGCTTGGTGTCATGCCAAAAGAGTAAATACATATATCAAAATAATGCATTCATGCCAAAAGTTCAAATAATGCAATGGGTGATACAAATGGGGCAGACAAGTCTAACAAATTTAATCTAGGAAGTCTAAGATGCAAATTGGAAGCATGTAATGAAAAGAGAGGATGTTGTGCCAGAAATAGAAATTAGATGCTAAATTTAAATCGGTGAGAAAAGTAAATGCCCAACATTTCCCTTGATAAATTATCTAGGACTATTTAAACATGTCAAATTGCTCCAGGAACCAAAAGGAAAAAAATATCCTGTAAAATTGGGGTTTAGTTTCTTTATTGCTTGCAATTATCCTTAGTTAAGCAGTTTAGTTAAGTGGTTTGCCAAACAGTAATTTATTCTGCTCGGCATATCTATATAGCAGCCACCCAGCAGTCTTAAATTTCCAGTAAGGTTTGAAAAAGTATCAGAGTATAATTTTACAAAACTGGGGGGATGATAACTAGCTAATTATTAAGAGGTGTGTGTGTGTGTGTGAGAGAGAGAGAGAGAATTCTTATACAACCTATGTTGGCTTTGTTCACAGAATGTGTTTTGCATCATGAATACAAAGAATATTTTCTGAATGTTTTTTTTGCAAGGTTTTGTGAAATTACTAAGACCCAAAGTACAGTAGATGCAATATGCCTTTTGCTTTGTATTGTTAACTTTTTAAAAATAAAATGGAAATGGAGATAACTATTACTCAAGAACAGTGAGGTGTGGCTAATCCTTTGTCTGTGCTCCCATTCTTCCAAAAATCAATATACATCCCCATTTCACATCCTCAGGCTATTGCCTGTGACGTATGCTGCAGAACAATGAGATTTTTTCCATAAAATGGCATAGAAATGGATGGACTGCACTCTGTATTCTGCACTGTAAGTCTGATCCAGAGGAAAAGGCTCTTTTTCTCAGGGGAATGCGTGCACACGCGCGCGCGCGCACACACACACACATACACACACACGATATATTATGTCGTATTTCATTTGCCCCCAAAGCAAAATCTTGCCGATTTGTAGGTTTGAGAATACCTCTCAAACTTATAAATCGGCAAGATTTTGCTTTGGGGGCAAAATGCTTTGTGGCAAGCATTTTCAGCAGGATCTAGAAATGTTATGTCTTTTTGAAACTATGTTTAAGCATTCCCTTGCAAAAATGTTTATTTATTCGCCTCTCCCTTTCCCTTCCTATGAACTAATTTCACTTCTCAGCAATGTCTTCACTTTTCCAATCCAATTTTGTGAACTGCATGCGGGGATGCCATCAAACGTTAACCACGATCCCTAGGAAGCGGTGTGAAACTCTCCATTCTGCTTCTGCCTCAAGCCTTCCAAGTTTTAATAAAAAGTCAGGATTGGATCAAATGAAATTCCAGTTGTGGCTTTTCGCTGGTAACCCAGTTCGTGGAAGATTCAGTTCCTAATAATCAACAAAATTAATTGGGAAAGTTGAAATTCTTTTTAAAAATTATTATAATAATTTAAAATACAATAGATATTTAATCAGACAAGGATGAATTTAATTTTCTACATATTTCATTTCTGCTCAGTGCCCTCCAGTGTAGTTTCTGAATACTATATGTGCCACTTATCCTACAATTAGAATGTAACTTAACTTTACTGAAGTTTAAGAATTCTTTATACCAATTCTTCGTCTTATTATCTTCAGGTCATGTTCTGAGCCAGTTTGGTCTACTGATTAAAGCACCAAGCTAGACAGCAGGAGACCTTGAGTTCAAGTCCTACCTTACATGAAAACCAGCTGAGTGACTTTGGGCCAGTCACTCTCTCTCTCAGCCTAATCCACTTCACAGGACTGTTGTTGTGAGGAAAATAGGAAGAAGTAGGTCTATTCGATATGTTTGCCATCTTGAGTTGTTTGTAGAAATAAGAAAAGGCAGGATACAAACCAATAAACAAATAAATGTTCTCAATATATTGAAACAATTGTCAACTATTATATGTGACAGAATTCAGCTACTGTACTCAGTTTCATGGCTTTTTAAAATAAAGGATAAAATGTACCACTAATTTATACCGAACCCTGGAACTTGGTTTAATATCAAAGTAAAACAGATACGAGACAGAAAGGTTTACTTCCCAAACCCCAGGAGGTACTTCATATTAATGCAGCCTCCCAATGCATTGGGCCCACTAGTGATTATTCTGAACTCAGCAGGAGATTTTATTAGAGATTTTATCTCTATTGAATGAGATTCTGCCATAAACCCTGGCTTATCCTATCTCAGGCTAGGAAAAGTTTAGATTTGCCATCCCCCCCCGCCCCCCCCCACTCAACATAGGATAGGTTCTCACAAGATAAGTAGCCTGATCTATATAAGCTTATTCAAAGAACAGGTGAGCAGGGAAGGGATGGAAACAGAAGGCAGTGATGGGGAAGAGATAGGTGTGGGTAATGGCAGTGGGATCCTGTGGTGTACCGTGGGAGCCAGCCTGGCTTCCCTCGAGCTGATTATACCACAAGTTCCTAGAAAGAAAGAAAAAAGCTTACATAAGGTACTGGATAAAGCTGGAGATAGATTAAAGCCCACCAAGAGTTAAAGTGTAAGATTAATTTCACCAGCCAACGATGTAATGAATGAAATGTATAAATGCTTGTCGTGAAGGAATGCAGGGCATGCTTGCTTTGCGACATTAATTCCAAGGATATGTTTTTTTTATCTTTATGCAGAAATAAAGTTCTTAATATTTCCTACCCACTTTTGTGTGTGATTATAGGCTATTTGTGGGGGGGGGGGGTCCTTGGTGTTCTCTGAACTTGGTTGTTTTCTTGCAGACGTTTCATTACCCAAACTAGGTAACATCATCACTGCTAGTTGTGATGATGATGATGCATTGATGATGTTCCTAGTTTGGGTAATGAAACATCTGCAAGAACACAACCGAGCTGAGAGAACACCAAGGACCCCTCATTACAACTCTTGAGCTACATATGTTCTTCTTTATTGATTATTGGCTAACTCGCACCAGGTGAAACAAACCAGCCAGCTTTGGGATGAGCCAACACAACCCCAGACTTTCTTCCCAGGGAGGTCCCTGGGCTGAGGCTGTTGCAACCATCAGTCCTTAGGCCTGGTTTGTAAACTCCCATTCAGGTCTTCTAGTCCAACCCGCTGCCCAAGGCATGAGATCTTAGCAGTCACTGAAAAAAATGCCTTGCTTAGTAGACCTTCTCCTTCTCCTTCTCCTTCTCTTCTTCTTCTTCTTCTTCTTCTTCTTCTTCTTCTTCTTCTTCTTCTTCTTCTTCTTCTTCTTCTTCTTCTTCTTCTTCTTCTTCTTCTTCTTCTTCTCCCTCCCTCCCTCCCTCCCTCCCTCCTTCCTTCCTTCCTTCCTTCCTTCCTTCCTTCCTTCCTTCCTTCCTTCCTTCCTTCCTTCTTTTCTTTCAAAACTGTATATGTGTATGTTCCAGCCTTGAACAATTTCAACCAAACTTGGTACACAGATGACTTACCCTCTGGAAACAAATACTGTGGGGTAGGACATCCCTAACGCCCCTTGGGGTGTGTGGGGGTCTTAAAATGGCTTCTGCCATTATAATGGCTTCATAGGGCTTCCTCTTATGGAGGAATAGAAGAATTGCATGACAGACAGTACAACAGTGTGAGTCCCGACTACAGGATTTTCCTGTCTAATACAGGATTGGGATAAATAAATACCCGGGCAACGCCGGGTTATTGGCTAGTATCTAATAAAATTTTACACTGCTTTGATCAGGAGCACCAAAGGATCACAAAGCATTGTTGTATGTAATTCTTCCTTCTTATTAGATACTATGAGACCGTTCCCTTAGCAAAGAAAATGAAGGCTGACAGGTTCTGTTCTGTGTTCATCCCTGTTTCCTGGAAGGGAACTTGGTAGGTTGATGAAAAGTTCTGTTACCCCACTGCCAGAATATTCTAGAGAAGGGCTGCATTCCTGAAGACTTGTTCTTAGCATCCAAGAAAGACGAAATAATCATGAAACGCTCAGGCCTCATGATATTTTTTTTTTAAAAAATGTTTTTCAAGTAAAGCAACCTTTTTCTATTTCACATCTGAGTGAGGCAGTGTGGAGAGCCAGCTTAGGAGGAAACTGACTCCAAGTGGCACTAAAGGAGGCAAAGTTTGTATGGATAAAATTATAGGGAATGATTGATCTGTTTAATTTCTCTATGTGAGGCTCTGCTGAAGCTCAAGAGCAAGGCTGATACAAAAAAACAAAACAAAAAGGAAACTTCATACTTAACCAGTTTGCTGCAATTGGTGAAAAAATACTATATATGCAATGTTGTGAATAAAAGAACAACCGGCTAAGCTCTATCTATTTAGACAGGTCCTTGTGAGTTTTTATTGTCTATCCCAGTTGTATCATCAACAGCTTCGATAACTAGCACAGGTAGTTTGTTTTTTTTCTTTTCCATTTGCAACAACAGAAACAATTAGGGGATTGAAACACCGTCTTCCCTGTTTTTTACATAATGCATTTCAGGTGTTTTGACTTTTTAAATTCCCTACAAATGGTGCAAGTACATTTATTCATTCATTTAAATTTATGAATCTTGCTGATCCTCCACTCGCCGGGCAAAATGGACCAATTTCAGAGGGCACGGGCCAACAACGCAGGAGTTGGGTCATGGAATGCCCCAATGGTGGGCATACTTTCTGAGGAAATCTTCCTGCTCTGTCTCCAGATTGGTAGGGTATTGTCCAGAGGTATCCTTAATGTGTCACTCTTAATGTTCAAAAGATGAAAATGCTAGTTATTGAGAGCTTTTCCAGATGTTTCTTCTTCAAAGACACTTCCCTGTCGGGACTGGCCCCCTAAGTGGTATTGATGAAAAGAGGCAAGAGTTTTTGTTTTTTGTTTTTAGCTACCACAGAATCAGTTTTAGGCTTTGAGGCGCAAGGTTTCTGTATAACCGCTTTATTAAATTGCTGATCCAGTGGCACTAATATGTCACAGCACCATGTCAATGCTGCTGTCTTCCTCCTTTCTTTAATAATACACATTTTCTTCACATTTCTGCACCTCTGCTAAGGACTGACATATCCTTCACACACTGTACCTGAATAGGGTGCATTGGAGCAGGAAGGAAAACGGCATTTCAGCCTTCTTTTTGTCATGCTGATTATCCAACTTTTCCTTTCTGGAAGTAAAATGCACTCGCACCTCCCCATTTCCCCATACCCTTCACAGTGTCTTATAGTGCTTGACACATGGAGAAATGCGTCTTGGTCTGCTAAGTGCAACAATTTTGAGCAAGAATCAATAACACTCCAGTTGTCAACTGAGACTTGGTCCTCCCAAGGCTTTCTGTAACACTATCTTTTTTGTGGGGGCGGGGTGGATTGGATATCAGGTCATGAAGTTGCCTCTAGGACAAACCAAGGGCGCAGACTATTTTGATGAGGAGACATCAGCACTTAATGGCTACCGCCAACTAAAGACTGTTGGTTGTGTTTGTATTTCCCCTGAGTGTCATTGATTTGACCCCCCCCCTCCCTTTTTTTCTCCCCCTCCAAAATACAAATGTCAATTTTCATTGGGATCTGTGCTATCTCCAGGCACAAGGGGGAGGGCAGGATGTCCCTGTCCACAAATCAGCATTCTCTTTCGTATATTTTCTTCTCCTGCAACAAAGACATTTCCCTTCTGAAATAATTATTCGTTTTGGTTGATGGTGGCACCTGCTTGGTATTGTGTGTATCGTGTGTATTGTAATCATTGTTTTGCTTGAATTCTTTGTACAGTGTTGCTTATAGGCAGGGGTGGGATTCAAATTTTTTAACGACTGGCTCTGTGGCCGTGGCTTTTTTTGCAGCACCCCCCCCCCACACTCTGTTTTTGGGTCTCCTTGGCCTCAGGGAGGCCTCCTGGAGTGGTGTTTTTGTACCCAGGAAGTCTCCCTGAGGCCCCAAAAGGCAAAAAAAATGGAGAGCAGGGGGGCACGCAGTACACTCCCTACACATGCCCCTTTTTGCCTCCTGGGTGAAGCAGTACGACAGCGAGGGAGATTCCGGCACAGCTGATCATTGGAACAGCTGATCGTTGGGAGGAAAAGACAAAAAAGAAAAACCCTAATGAGTGACTGGGCGCGGGAGAATACAGTCAGCGATGTTGGGCATATGTGCGATGTGGTGCATATGTGATAAGGACTGACTGGGCAAGGAGGGGAGGGACAGATGGAGAGGGGCAGGGCCAGCCAGTGGCACAATTTGCCGGTTCTCTGAACTGCACAAAATCGTAACAACTGGTTCTATAGAACTGGTCCGAACTGGCAGAATCCCACCCCTGCTTACAGGCCTCCTAGCTAATTCTTTCTTAATTTCATCATCTGACTGTGTCCTAAAAGCACTATTTCTTCTGCCCACAGTTAAGCTGCTCTGCTGTCTACAGTATCACCTAGCATGCTCCCTTAGGAGTGAGAGGTGCTCGACTTATTTATTAACCACATTTATATAGCCAGCCATCTGCTAAAAAGCAACTTTAGGCGATGTACAACAAACAGATAAAACCACAAATGCATAAAGCAATCATTATAAAATACAAAAAAAATATTTATTATTATAATTATTTAAAATACCATGTGGAGAGAGCAAAATGTCAAACATAATGGAATCATTTCAGAATGTCGCTGGTTCTCTGGGATCTCTAGAGCTGGTGACATAACCAGGTCTTAAGGGACTTCTGAAATGATAGAAGGGATAGAGTTAACCTATTCACTGGAGAAAGCAATTATGTTAGCAGTAAAAGGAAAGCAGGCTGTCAAAGAGCATGGTGACTGGACACTATTAAAGCTGACACCAGCCAGAGCATAGAAAAACTAAAAGAAATAGTGCAACATTGGAAGATGTGGAGAGAACTGGCCCATGGAATTGCCAAGAGATGGACTCAATTGAACAGGTAACATCAGCATCATCAGAGTTGACCTGATTTTAGAGATAGAAGAGTGGGGATAATGTTCTATAAAGTAGGTACCATAGCAGAGAAGGCCTGCCTCCTGGAACCTATCAAATATATGTCCCTGACAGATGGTATCCATACAATGTCTTCTCTGTGTATCTGGCTAGAAAGAGGACTATGAGAATTCACAGGCTCCTGAGCATCAAACGTATAAGCTCTACAATTGCTAAATTAGATAATCATTCTGGACATCTGAGCTTTAATTATGAAGCATAGGATAGCAACAACACTTTTGTCTTCCCATCACATTTGTATTTTTCTTTAGTAGACCAGGTCAAAGCAAACTTGTTTTCAACCATCCAAGATGCAGGGTTTACTCAGAGCATGTATGCCACACTAATGGAAGAGAGAAGGCTCAGTTTATTATGTGTGCATCTCTCTCACACACATAGGAGACATACCTTAGATAAACTGTCATTGAAGAGTAAGGAACTATTTCCTGCAATGCCACAAGAACGTTTGAGTTCCTATAAAAATGTGAGTACACTTTCTCTATATTGCAATTTCATGGTTGGTAGAAAGAGCTGATTGCAGCTGAGATGGATGATTCATCATTTCAAACTCCAGAAAGATATTTAACAGCATTCAGATGAGATATAAAAGGTAACCTTAATTCTGTTAGCTCTCTGTGTTTGTTTCCTTGTTTGAGGAAAGAAGCACAGTATCAAATCAAGGAAGTTTCCAATGAGATCTTTCTATTTAAAAATATATGCCAATTTAAAGTTCTTAGAAGTCTTAAATTATTAAGATTGAAAAGTCTAATTTTAATTATTTAGGAAACCAAAGTCATTCAGCTCTTTATACTGCAATAATATGCTCTAATTATGGTTGGTGGGGTGGAAAAGGATATTCTATGCTATTTCTCCACTGGAAAGCTAGTGTCCTAACCTACACACATCAGCAGAAAATATAAAATTGAATTGAAATGACCACTCTAGCCCAGAATCCCTTAATGTTATTCTACTTTCTCTACTATGCATTATACAGGATCAGAATTCTTATGCTTCTCCCCATATGAAGGCAAGGAATGGCAGAGATTCACATCTAGGTAGTTGGTAGAAGTCATGTTGTCACATGTGTTATGACATCATTTGAGTCTTTGTCTCTTTGAAGATGTCCAGGGACTTATACCTATGTCACACTATGCAAAACTAATCTATAAAATTAAACCAAATTAAACCCACCCAAACAGTTGTTTTTAAAAGGGGATTAGGTAGATTCCTGAAGGTTAAAACTACCAACTTGGACACCAACTTTTCCAAGACAGCACTTTTTATTTCCAGTCTTGGCTATGTTACATATGGTTGGTTTTTATAATATTAATGTTATATGGTGCTCAAAGTCATAAATTTTGAGTTGGCTGGCCATTAAATAAATATCAGTTTAGAAAAACATATTCCAGGAGCTGTGAAGCTTACTGGGGGATTTTGAAGCACTCTATGTCAATCCAATCTACTGTACCTTATAGGGAGGATATCCTGCTATGGATCTTGCCTTAAGTTCTAAAGAAAGGATGACTAGAATTAAATAAATACCTCCAGCATTCATAGCACACAGTTCACAGACTGATCAGATTTTAAGAGGTCATTTTCTATACAGCCAACTACAAGCTCCTCTGTAACCACGAAAAGAGCCACTTTCTGTCATTTTTTCACATAGGAAACATGATCAGATGAACTAATTCTACTTTTTGGTAAAGGTTTATCAACATAATCTTACAAGTGTGAAAATACAAACCTCCCACCATCACTTTTAACAGTCTGATATGTTAGGGTGAAACCTTTATGAGTTTCTTGCCTGTTAAGCATTTGTGGGCTTCTGATTGTTCTCTATATAGTATTCCTTCCCCGCATCTCTCTAAGTCATTTCTATACCATTATATCTTCTTGCCAGTTCAAGAGAAAGACAAACTTAGAAAGTCTTGGCTGTAATGTGTTAGCTTTAAGTGGGAAGGGGTTCAGCTGCTGAAATCCTTGCAATTCTATCGCTTTCATCCCAATAAATCTTTTCAAAGAAGATTCCATGAGAAACCTTTTTTTGGGAAGTGGTTGGTAGAGAGAACTGATCACAGTTGAGATGGATCATTCACGCTACTTGTGAGCTTTCAGAGATTCTAGTTGTTTCTACTTGGCTTCTCAAGTAGATGGACTTAGCATCGCGGCCAACATTGCTCTTAGGAGTGCCATTGCATTCTCCAAAGTCATCACTACATTCACTAATCCCAAGGCATCCCTTTAGGCCAGGGTCCCCCCCCCCCCCCCCCCCCCCCGCAGTCCATGGCATGCCAGAAATGAGGCTACAAACAAGTGAAGCTCCATCTGTGGGATAGAGACAGCACATGGAACCACGTTCCCTCTGGTCTGCAGAAAAACTCTGTCCATAGAACCGGTCCCTGGTGCCCAAAAGGTTGGGGGCTGCTGCTTTAGGCAACAATGTCTCTATACATTATTGTCTTGGATCACAAAAGCTAAAAAAAAAAAAAATAGAATGGGCACCACGTATTTCTCTGAGTGAGGAATATGTATGTAGTCCCTATCCTACGAGATTTGTGACAACCTTGGGACAGAAATACATCTTTGATCAAAAGCCACAGCTAGGGGCCAAGGGGATGAGGGAGAAGAGGGACTGTTATCTGAAATTGTATAAGTTTTATAAAGCAGTTCTGTCTTCAGTGAGCCAAAACAACAGGCAGAAATTGTACAATGAATGGCCCATTTGTCTTCCCAATGATGATCTAGGTATGGTGGGCAGGATCAAAAGGATTATAATGGGACTCTTAGTCAAGTGGACTAAATGTTTGTCTTTCTGGAGTTCAAATCCAAATACAACCCCAGTTTTGGAGGGTGGGGGAAGAGAGGCCTACTCCCTACACCCCAGGCATAGGAACTGATGCATAGTATTACTGCATGGCGTCAGGGTATGGTGCTTGGAAATTATTCATTACAGGAAATAACTGGTTCAGCTATTACTATTTGCAAGCTCACCGAGGAGGAGGAGGAGGAGGAGGAGGAGGAGGAGGAGGAGGAGGAGGAGGAGGAGGAGGAGGAGGAGGAGGAGAAGGAGAAGAAGAAGAAGAAGAAGAAGAAGAAGAAGAAGAAGAAGAAGAAGAAGAAGAAGAAGAAGAAGAAGAAGAAGAAGAAGAAGAAGAAGAAGAAGAAGAAGAAGAAGAAGAAGAAGAAGAAGAAGAAGGATTGGTAAACCATGACTGATTCTGTTTTAGTGAGTCAGCTAAAGCACATTTACTGGATGAAGGATTAGTCATGCTTAAATTTAAGCCACTCTTCTTATGTTGTGCGAACAAAGTTGCTGTCTGAATATGTGCTGGAGATACGTTGGGGCCGAAGTTGGAGTTACTGAATCCCACAATCTGTTTACAGCAAAATTGGCAGAATCCTAGTTGATGCAGAAACAGCTATTGTTGGATGTGCCCTTCCCATTGGAAGGTATCAAGTGGAGGCCATTTTTAAAAATACCAGATCTAAGGCTGAAAGGAAATTATGCCATCTGTGCTATCCCTGGGGCTTGGCAACCGGATTTATAAAGTACAATTTATGTCGTCTCCATTCCCAATTTAGATTCTCTGCCAGCACATCTAAAATGTTTTCTTAAAGTATCTTATTTTAATGGTGGTATTTTTTATGTTTCACAATTCTCACGGGGCTTCTCTCCTGCCCTCTCACTTCTCAGCTAGCTGACCTTAAGGGTAGCAGAATTCTATTGATTTTCTTTTCAGCTGTTTCTCTCAGTATTCTTTCAGTAATAAGTGAAGCCTAGAAGAAATGAAAATCACACGTAAGTCAATTTGATTAAGGAAACAACTTAATATCAGCAGAACCTTCACAGTCCTTAAATACCGTCTGTAATGCATGCAAAGGATATTAGAAATAGACTTCTAAGAGAATTTGATAGATGCCTAGTTTGTTTAAAGCACTGAATTATCATACATACCAACTGTATAAAAGACTTGGCAGAGAGAATTGGCATATGCTAATTGGTATTACAACATCCCCAGATGCTACACTGAAAAATCTTTCTTCCCAGTGCTGTGTTTAATACATGTATAGCTAGCAGCTAAAACGTTTATAGATTTAAAAAAAAATTGTAGGAGATGACCAGGCTGAGCCTGGGGGAAGGTCAAATCTTTCATGGGCCTCTGTGCACCCTCAAGAGATCTAAGTCCAGCCCACCTTGAATGCCTCTCTTATCTCCTGCTCATTTCTCTTGACCGCTAGTTGGTCAGATTCTTGTAGAGAGCTTAAGCTTGCAATAAATCTTTATACTTCTTTGAACTGCTTGAATCTCCTGATTTCCCCAGCGTTTGGCAAAAATAGGTAAAAGATAAAACTAAACTTGCAAAAGGGTTTCACAAATCTTATGTTAAAGAGATACTGTTACTTATGCTACAAAAAATATTTAATGTTAGGTTAGAAAAGTATAAATGTAATTCAAAGAATTGTGGGGGATAGGAAGCAATTTACAAAAAAAAATGGAAGAAAAAGCATTAAACTGATAATACACTTATAATTCATATCAATATTTTTGAGTAAAACCAGGTTTTTTGATATGTGCAGAACAGTTGCAAGGAGGGAACCACATGGATCTCTGGAATGATGCTGTTCCAGAATTTAGTCACCATGATAATGAAGGCAGGCATTCTAGATCCTGAAAGAAAGTATGCCCAATTCATTCAGCCAATTGCCAGCCATCAATACACCAACCAACCAATAGGAAAGCACCACATAAACACGATGCACAAAATAAGCCAGAGCACATATTCTGGTCGAGAGAAATTCCCTGAGGATGGGCTCCATCATGAATCTGAAAGTTCAGAAGATTAAACCTCTGGTCCCGGTGACCGACCCAATTTGGAGTTATGCCCATTTTGCCTGATCTTACTGGGCAAGAAAGAAACTCTTGGAGTCTCTCAAGTAACTAGATCCTATGTCATCATTGAAAGCCAGTTGGGTGCAGTAGTTAAGCCACTGAGACACCATAAGTTTTAGTCCTGTCTTAATAGCAAGGCTAACTGAGTGACCTTGGGCCAGTCCAGGGGTGGAATTCAACTGGTGTTACTACCGGTTTGGTGACTATGTTTTGTGCATGCTGTGCCGCCTGGAAAGCTGGAAAGTGCTGTGCGTGGGTGCGCAGTGTTTGAAAAGCCATTTTTTTACTGCTTTTTCAACCTCAGCTATGCCCACAAAGCAGCGGAGGTTGAAAAAAACAGGAAATAAAGGACAGGTAAGAGTCCGGGTGGGCAGGCAGGTGGGCCAAACAGAACACAGAACCGGGTCAGTGTCTGCTGCTCTTCAGAGCTACCGGTTCTATAGAGCTGGGCAGAACCGGTAGCATCCCACCCCTGGGCCAGCCTCTCTCTCCCAGCTCTGGGAAAGAGGCAGTGGCAACCATTTCTGAAAATCCTTATCAAAAGTAGTCCAGACAGTCACTAGGAGTCAATATCCCCTCTCTTCAAAAAAAAAAAAAAAAAAAGCCATGATTATTCTAAGACATCTATATGCTGTAGTTGCTGACTAGCTGCTACCTTTGTTTCATCTCTATAGCTGAGGCAGGTTAAGGTCATTTGTGGTGCCCTGTTTTAAAGTAGCATTTTCCCTTTTTTCCCACAGATGTGATCTAGGATGCTCCTGGACTTTGTAGTTGTTGATGCAAGTCAGGTGCTGAGATCTTTCCAACTTCTATTGGCTGGCATGCCTGATGCCCTCTGGGACCTGGACATGCTGTTTTGACCTGGGCTGCAAAAGAGATAGGAATTTTGCAGACGCATCTCCCCACGTAATACCTGACTGGTGCCTTCGAGGGGTCTAGGACAACTCTCAGCGGCCAACTCATGCTGGTCCACTTGGCCCAGCCGACTTGCTGCAGGACAACTCGCCGCAGGACAATTCACCATAGGATAACTCAAGAGAGGGACAAATGAATTGAAGCAGGTCTTGTCTTGCTTTAGTTTTGGACCTTCTCAAGTTATCCCTCTCTTGAGTTATCTCACATTGTCCTGTGGCAAGTTGTCCCATAGCAAGTTGCTGGGGTGAGCTACCCTCTCAGTGAATGGCTGGGGTGAGTCGAATGCGGCTAGAAAGCTGGGGAAAAATACACACACACACAAACACACACACACACACACTTAGTGCATGTTTCTTTTTTATTGCATGGTTTGTGCAAAACAATCCTCTTTTTTCCATGAATATCATTTGAAAAGGACAACACTCATACAATCAGTATCCTTAGGTCAGAGAAAACTGCAATAAAAATACATAAGCCTATAATTAATAAAACCAAAAAGTAGGCATAAAGTACACTAACATTACACAAATTAAACTATATGGAACTTCTAAACTGCTGTTAAAACTCTCTTTTAATTCTAAATATGTAGTTGTTTTTGTTCTGTTTTATTTCTAAGGTTCTTAAAGTGGGGGGGTTGAATTCACATGGCATTATGCAACTGTATCCATAGATTATTTATCTGATCTAAATCCATCCAATTTAAAAGGAGAGTTAAGAGGGGAAAGCAGATTCATGAATTCCGATTATAGGTAAGTTTGAAAATAAATGTAACAGACATTCAATTCCACTTTGATCCTCCTGTAAAATCTGAACATGAAATGGACCAGCCATATCTTCTTCATGTCATTCCATAACATAATTTCCTATTTCTTTATGCGTTATTAAAAAAAAAATCACAATTCTCTGCCACTAAAAGATGAAATCATAGCCGCTAGATCTAATCTACTTCTTAAAACTTCTATTAACAGCCTAATCCTCCAAGTGCTTTGCCAATGCAAGCTACTTTGAAATCCAGGCAGAGAAGGGCAAGGCCTCCACTGACAAAACAAGCTTTGAGGATTGGGCTGTGAAATAGCAAGGGAATTGGGAAAATAGGACAAATTGTGCAAGAAGATAACTGGAAATGTTCTAAATATATTTTCACATTAGATCATCCTTAGCAAGAAAACTAGAACTGGGAAAATATATTCATATGGAGGCTGGTCAATGATTTTTTCAATAAGCACGTTGCAGATTTATAATCCAAGGTGGATGGTTGATGCTTCCTTGGTGAAGTCTAATGTTTGGGAAATTAGTGGCAATCTACTTCTATATCAGGGGTGGGATTCTACCAGTCCCTATTTGCTAGAACCGGTTGTTAACATTCTAAGCACTCTGGAGAACTGGTTGTTAGAAGAAATTACTGGCCTAATCCTGTAAGAAAGGCAGGAAGGAAACATTCTGGTGTTGCTTACAGGAACTGCCTCTCCATTAACTCTTATTACATTCTTGGCAGGACTAGACTTCCTGTCTCAGGAATGTCTCTGGAGTTTTTCCCCCTCCTTTGCTGGTACTTTGCTTGTGTGGAATGACCATTCAAAGTTATAGTGGCACTGAAAAAAGTGACTTATGACCATTTTTCACACTTACGACTGTTGCAGCATCCCCACAGTCACGAGAGGCCAGGTGAGAAGATGCGTACCTTGATGCGAGTGATATTGAGTTGGCCACACCCAGCCAATAACATGACCACCAAGGCATGTCCACCCAGTCACATCACCACCAAGCCACACTCACCACCTAAGCCACACCCACAGAACCGGTTGTTAAATATTTTGAATCCCATCCCTGCTCTATATATGATTGAGAAAGACATATGAAGAGTTGATATCTCTAGCAGTTTTTCCAATATCTATTTTTCTCCTACAGACACTGGTACTACAGTCACTGGTACTCAATGCACTGACATCATATAAGTGATGGTGGAGATGGGATTTATACCCAGGGGACAGACTTCATGACATCTATGGCTACGTGGCATATTCTCCAGTTGCTGTTTTCTAACACAGAAAAAGAGGAATTGGTAATGCTTGATTCTAGGCTCTAGAGTAGTGGAGCTAAAAGCATTCTATGTTTCAGTGTTTTTGAGCAATAATTACTAAATCTGATTTTATATCTATAACAGATAAAAGGAAATTTTATAAGGAAATACCTTATGAAGGTAAGGAAAGCCTAGCACCAAACTATCAGGAGGAAAGATACATTCACCTTGGAAACCATAGTGGCCAGCTTACCATGGCCAACTTGCCATGATCAACTTGCAATGGGATAAAAGCTACAGTAATATATAAAAAAAACCAACCTAGTGGAATAGAATCATTAAAGAAAAGATGCCAAAGGAGAGACAACATGAAATGTGAATGAAAAAAAATAAAATAGATTTTAATTATTTAAAATAATTAAATTGAATACTTGAATTTTCCCCATCAAGTGTCCCATGACGAGTTGGCCATGACAAGCTGGCTGTGGTGAGTTGTCCCATTCCATGGAATGAAGTAGTCTGAGATTTACAGACTTTTAGACGAACAGCAGGCAGAGATTAATAGCCAGAGGAGACCCAGGTAAATCCATAATTCTATCCCATATAATCAGTAGACCATAATTTTCTGAAGTATTGTGCCTTTGAAGTCACACTTCCAGCCCAGAAAACTTTGTGTGATCAGTTATTATCTATCTTAAATCTGAGCTGTAGCCACTTGATCTAATTTTTAGATTGCCAGTTCCAGGCAGAAAAATCTGATGATGGAACAAATTGTGTTAAAATTGTGACATTGGATAACTTTTGCAATTTTTTTTTTTTTTTTGGCAACTAAGTGCCCTTCAGATGTTGGCGGAATGAACTACCCCCCGGAGATGAGGACCATCCTTGACCTTTTGACCTTCTGGCACACGTTAAAAACTCACCTACTTCATCAAGTCAGTCTGGCCTAGGGTTTTTATAGGGTTTTAATTGGTTTTAGTTTTTTAAATCCTAGTTTGATTTTTATCTCTCAGCCACGATATTTAATCTTTTAATTGTTTTTAAATATTGTATTGTTACTGCATTTTTAATTTGGCTGTACACTGCCCCGAGTCCCGCACAGAGAGGGGGCAGTATATAAATCTAATAATAACAACAACAACAATAATAATAATAATAATTTCAAGTGCCATACTCCTTAACCAGCATTCTAGCATAAATTTACTTTACGCATTAAAAATGTTTACAGAAAGGTACCACTTTTATTTTTATTTTATGTTTTATACATTGATTTCATGGCAGGACTGATCAGAGATTTCATTGTTTGATATTTAAATGTAACAAATCTAAATGTTCCAAATTTAGAGTCTATTAGAGGATAGCACCTGTCATGGCCCCATTGGAGTTTGGGTCCGAGGAGGAGGGTGAGACAGAGCTAGGGCTTACAGAGGAATGACTGGAGGAGCAGAACGAAGCAGTGATAGGTCCCTCAGGCCTGGGAAGGGTTGCCAGCAAAGGAGAGAGGGAGCAGGATGACCAAGCAAAGGGCAGGCAGCGGAGCAGAGAAGCGACGGAGCTGCCGCAATGAACAATTACTTCCCCCCTGATCCCCAAGCATGGAGAATGGAGAAGAGGCAGGATCAGTGCAGGGTGACCCGATACTCAGGAGGTGGGCACCCCGTCCCTCTTCACATGGCTCACTGGGGGAATGAGATTTTAAAAAATGCTGTTGGGAGGGGCACTTGTTGGGAACAAGTGTGGCCTTTTTCCAGTTTCATGTGCTGTTACTGACCTCTGGATACTTTGCTTGCCCTGCCCTGTTTGCCCTGCCCTGCTTTTGCATTGCTTGCCTTACTTGCCTGGGCTGGCTATGTGCAAGTTTACAGAGACCCAGTTCTGCTCCTGGTTTTGCTGCAGTCCCAGTGAACTCTTCCTGTGTCAAGGACTCCTTGGAACCAAATTCCCTGAACTCAGTGGTGGGCTGCAACTGGTTTAACAATTGCTTCTGTGAGCGCGCATGCAGCGTTCAAAAACCACCAATTTTAGCCTCTAAAGCTTACCTTCTAGAGCACTACAGGTGAGTAAAACAGCTGAGGCACGGCAATCCACTGTGTTGCGTGAATCAGCTGAGCTGAAAAACATGGAAATATAGGACAGGATAGGGCAGGGGGCAGTGGACAGGGCCAGTTGATTGCCAGTACTACAGGTTCGCTAAACTGCTCCGAACCAGCAGGAGCCTACCGCTGCCTGAACTATGGCTGCTTTCAGAACAGTGAGACTTTTGAGGGAAAGTTGGAGCAATACAGGGGAGTTAAGCCTTCATTCCGGCTGTGTTGCTTCTGTGTCCAGCCCCTGGTCATCACAGCACCTGAGAAAATAGAGGGGTTTCAATTGCTTTCAAAGAAATGTTTCTTTTATATTTTATTTTTCTTATATGTATCCATGTATCCATAACTATGTTTTACTTATACCTATTATCTTGTAAGCACTTGACAAATAAAATAAATAAATAAAATGCAAAGGAAACATGTCGTAACGCAGATTAGAATAATTATTTCTTCATTATGTACACAAAACGTGTTTATCCCACCCTGAAACAAATGAGATAACCAGGGCTGATTTCAAGACAGCTCAGAGACAGAACACTTTTGAAAAACCTAAATCAGACCAAAGTAATTTTGAATTGCAGAGTCATTTAACAGCACCACATTATTTTTATTGCATATTGCACATTGTTTAATCAGAAATGAAGAATGGCAAAAGAAAAAAGAATAAATTCACAGCCAGGAACATCACATGCACTTTTAACAAATGAATAATTTACCTTGATTTATCTCTGATTGCTTAAGATTTTAAGAGGTGCTTCTTGAGCCAAATTTTATGACAACAAAAGTATAATTTAATTTATTAGAAATTTGTTCAGAATCTAATAGTCTTGGACAATGCAATGTGCCTATTTTTCAAAGTTCTTTTCAACTATTTTAATTGGAACAAAAATAATGTAAATTGTTCTAACCCTTTTCCTTGATTTTTGTTCATTGGTACTGTATTTTTTGAAAAAAGTGGAAGAAATAGATGCTTTTCAGAGACACATTAATATTGATTCAATCTGACTAATTTGTTGCCTTCCTCGTTTAGTTGATAATATATGGTGTTTGATGTATATTGTCTATTTTTTCTTTCTTTATGTAAAATATTTGTACATATTATTGGTTTCACTTTAGAATAATATTGTAACACACATACAGTACATTGAATTTTGATAAATATTTTTATAGTAAACATGTGAATGCTGTTTTGAATTATCTTCCAAAATCATGGCATTTGGCTGTTTTTGATTATATTGGATGTTGGAATAAACAAGAGAATTACTGTATACCAAGAAACTAAGTTCTTCTACTCCAGACATTAGGGATTGGATTCAAAAAAGGTATAACTTTAATTCTTAAAAAAGCCATTTTTTCTACTAATCAAAAAAATGTCATAATGAGATAGATTTGAGATAGATTTTATAATATTTATAAGAATATACAGATGTGAAATTTGACATATTCTTATAAAATATACAAGCCATATATTTAGATGACTTATATCAATTTAATATAGCAATAGGATAGAATAGTATACTTTATTTGACCAAATGTCATTAGATACACAAGGAATTTGACTCTGGTGCAGGAGCTCTCAATATACATGAAAGGAACAGAATCATCATCCTCATATCAATAAGAAGGGGTAGTAAAGAAGATAATACGAAGGATAAATAATACTACAGTGATACTATATGTGTAGACATTAGATTCATGCATATACAATAATTCAGTTTATTATAGTCATAGACCAGAGACCAGAACAAATAAAAACACTCAGTAAATATACAATTAAAAATTCAAGTATAAAATAATAAATAGCAACTAAAATCTATGATAAAATCCAATCTGTACATTATACACATTCTAACTATACTAAAATTACAATGCATAAACTGTGAGGCCCCTTGTCCATTTAATACTAAAATGGAAAGGAATAAGCAGTGCAAAGGGTTTACCACATCTGTTGTATAAAATAACTGTGGTGGATTAGGCACAGGTTTCTGATGAATTCCCAGTGCTGCTGCGCAGAAATAATTCTAAGGTTTCTTTTTCTTTTTAATTTGTTTTGGTGATATAATTTATTTAAAAAATAGCAAACAAATAGGAAATTGCAGAATTTGCATGTAGTATGGCCAAGAAGTTGGTAAAGGCTATTCTAATTCTATATCTGAAATAAACATGCGTACAGATATGCATGGGAGGAGGGATACTTATTAATAAGAAGCCTAGATTACCTTCCATGTAACACATGAACAAGAGGGACGCGGTGGCTCAGTGTCTAAGATGCTGCGTTTGTCGATCAGAAAGGTCAGCGGTTTGGTGGTTCGAATGCCTAGCGCTGCATAATGGAGTGAGCTCCTGTTAATTGTCCCAGCTTCTGCCAACCTAGCAGTTCAAAAGCATGTAAAAATGCAAGTAGAAAAATAGGGACCACTTTGGTGGGAAGGTAACAGCATTCCGTGCGCCTTCGGCATGCTGGCCACATGACCACGGAGACGTCTTCGGACAGCGCTGGCTCTTTGGCTTTGTAACGGAGATGAACACTGTCCCCTAGACCCAGAAACAACTCACATGTATGTGCGAGGGGAACCTTTACCTTTACTAACACATGAACTTTGTCTTTATATTGAGAGAAATCAAAGAGAAATGTACATGACCATTTCAGCAGTCTGAGAGGAGAGACAGAAAATCCATATGGCTTGCATGTTCTCTTTTAGGTCCTGCATTTTAACATCTAAACTGGATTCTCTGCTGCCCACACATTTAAGTCTGCGCCCTGAGGCACATGAAGAATCCATTGACTGAAATGGAGCAAGTCTGGGAGAAGCAGTATTTTAAACAACTTGTGCGGATACAGATCTCTATTTTTGTTGTTGTTGTTCATGCAGTTCCAAGCACATAGCAATTTCTTTTGTACTGAGAGTGTAGTTGGTCTCTTGGGTGCCTGTAAGTCTGTGCCGGGGCTAACAAGAATGCTGCAACAGCACGTCGTACAATGTGTGCTATAATATTCCATGTTAACTTTCCTTTCTTGATGTTGATTTCTGGATTCCTCGCTCATTTGCTAAGCAACAGCCTGCAGCATGAAGAAATCCCAACCAAACTGGCCCTTGGTTTTCTTTGGTAATTTCTTCACCTACGTCTAACTGTGAGGCATTTTTTTCTCTCCAATGTTTACTAATTGCTTATAAGATATTTTCCTTATCTTAGAATTTGGAATGCAAGTTGCTGTGCTGCAGGATGCTGACTAGTCCACACCCACCATGGCCCTGCCTATCCAGCAACCATACAGAAAACCCTTTCCTAATTTTTTTGAAGCCCACCCCTGGGAGTAGGAGACCAGTTCCCATTATACCCCAGTAGAAATAAAGGAAGAGAGATGATTGAGGGACTGGAGGCTAAAACATATGATGAATGATTAAGGGAAGAGGTAACATGATAGCAGTCTTCCAATGTTTGAGAGGCTGTCACAGAGAAGAGGGGGTCAACTTATTCTCCAAAGCACTAGAGGGCAGGCCAAGAAGTAATGGATGGAAGCTCATGAAGGAGAGAACCAATCTAGGACTAAGGAGAAATTTCCTGACAGTGAGAACAATTAATCGGTGGAACAGCTTGCTTTCAGAAGTTGTGTGTGCTCCATCCTTGGACATTTTCAAGAAGAGATTGGGCATCCATTTGTCTGTAATGGTACAAGGTGTCCTGCTTGATCAAGGGATTAGACTAAAAGTCCTCCAAGGTCCCTTCCAACTGAATAACAGAATAATAAAGTTGGACCTTGGAGGTCTTCTAGTCCAACCCCCTACTCAGGACTAGCACTGCTGATGTTACCTAATTTGGGTAATGAAACATCTGCAAGAAAACGAGCAAACTCAGAGAGCATCAAAGACCCCTCCAGTCAACCCTGAGTTACAAATATTTGGCATTATTAGTTAATTTCCAATGTTGGAGCACCCACAACTTCTGGAGGCAAATCACTCCACTGATTAATAACTCTGTTATTCTGTATTTTAATTCATTTTAATTCATTTTCTTGACACAGTCATAGAATTAAAACATGGCCCTCTGCAGAGGTGGTATTCAACAGGTTCTGACCAGTTCTGGAGAACCGGTAGTGGAAATTTTGAGTAGTTCGGAGAACCGGCCAATACCACCTCTGACTGGAGGTTTTACAGTATCCTTCCCCTGCCACGCCCATCAAGCCACACTCACAGAACCGGTAGTAAAAAAAATTGAGTCCCACCACTGGGTCAGAACCTGCTGAATGCCAGCTCTGGTACAGCCAAAATGAGGCCAAAGGATACTGGTGCTGATTTGAATGCTCCTTGAAAAAAAAGAAACGAAACCCTGATATTAGAAAGCCCTGAGTCTGGGATGAATTTAACCTGCAGTTTTCCTACACAGACTGGGATCCTGAAAGAGAGGAATAGCCTTTGGGCTTTTGGCCTGTAGCCATGGGGAACATTTCAACATTTCAATATTTTTTTAATATGTTAGAAATGGAAGAGAGAGGCAAACTATAAATAAATAAAAAAAAATAAGTAAAATAAAAGGAAAAATTATAAATGCATAGGATGTTAATATAGGAAATAATTCAGCCTCATTTTTTTAAACGTAGATCATATAGAATAGAATGTGATGAGTTTTTCCATATATGAAAACAGAACCAGCTCATAAGTAGAAAACAGACTCATTGATGATTGAAGACTGCAAATTTGGGTTGAACATCTAACTTTCTCCAATTCAGTACAGAACCACTACAGTTCCAGCCTCCAACTTTCCTGTGCAGATGATAATTCATCTTCAGGAGCAGGAAATGGTTAAACCTATACATTTCTCAGGATTCCTCATTGGAGATTTTGTGCTGTTATCTTGGAAATAAAAAATGAAATCATAACATACTTAATAGTTGGTTTCACTCCCTGTGCTAAACCATAGCATGGTTTTGATTTAGCCTTGCAATTTTTTTTTTAAAGCCACATGATTTATAGCATATGCATCCAGTCGATGTGGCTTATTTGACAAATCATGGCTAAACACGGTATGAGTTAGACTGATATGTGAATCCAGTCATTATCTAGTTGGTCTCTAGGTTTTTTTTAAGTAATTGGCAACAAAGAGCTTTGAGAAACTTTACATCAAGGCCAAGCAGATGTCTTGAACAGAAGTGTATCCAGCGATGCCCCTGTTTGTGTGAATAATATAGAATAGAATAGAATAATAGAATAGAATAGAATAGAATAGAATAGAATAGAATAGAATAGAATAGAATAGAATAGAATAGAATAATAGAATGGAATGGAATGGAACAGAATGGAACAGAACAGAACAGAACAGAATAATAGAATAGAATAGTAGAATAGAATAGAATAATAGAATAGAATGGAATGGAATGGAATGGAATGGAATGGAATAGAATAGAATAGAATAGAACAGAACAGAACAGAACAGAATAGAATAATAGAATAGCATAGAATAATAGAATAGCATAGAACAATATAATAGAATAATAGAATATAATAATAAAATAGAATAGAATAATAGAATAGAATGGAATACAATAGAATAGAACAGAACAGAATAATAGAATAGAATAGAATAATAGAATAGAATAGAATAATAGAATGGAATGGAATGGAATGGAATAGAATAGAACAGAATAGAATAATAGAATAGAATAATAGAATAGCATAGAATAATAGAATAGCATAGAATAATAGAATAAAATAATAGAATAGAATAATAGAATAGAATAGAATAGAATAGAATAATAGAATAGAATAGAAGAATAGAATAGAATAGAATAGAATAGAATAGAATAGAATAGAATAACCCTGTCACTTTTTACTGTGGGCACACTGGCACACATTAAAAATAAAATTTGTTGCCTGCTCTCAAAAGTGTACACATAAATAACACACATATACATATGCTATATACATGCATTTATTTATACCTACACTCATAGATACAAATGCATATATATATATTAATCACTGTCCATCTTGAGTACATATCAGAAAGAGGAAGCTTGAGAGTTTACAAGGTTGATACTATATGGAACAAAACTGTGGCTGAATCTGGATGTTCTGCTTCAGATACCACGAAGCCTCCTCCCAGAATGTAATAAGGAAAACAGGTGGTGAAGACGATGTATAGTGTCTCAGACAATCTTACCAACACTGGTCAAGATTGCTGATATGCTATGTTCTGGATAGACAGAAGTGAACTGCCAATAATCTTCTCTGCCATCCTCACCATTCTCTGCATCACCTTCCTGTCCGAAGCAGTAATGCTTCCAGGCCAGACTGTCCTGCAATAGGACAGGATGGTCTCAATTGTCCCTCTATATAAGGACAAGAGAAGGAAGATGTACCTTTCTCATGAAATGGAGAAAAGGCAGGTGCTGTTGTGCCCACTATACCAGTGCCTCACTGTTAAGTGACCAAGCCAGCTGCGCACCCAGAAATTTGATGCTGCTAATCACCTCCACATATTTTAGTCAAGTGTGATTAGACACACAAGGAATTTGCCTCCAGTACAGAAGCACTCAGTATACATCATCATCTTCATCTTCATCATCATCATGCCGATAAAAAAGGTGGGGAGTAAAAAAGATAGTAGAAGGTTAAATAATACTACAGTCACACTATATGAGTTAATATACATAGAGCAGGGTATCAAACTCAAGGCCCATGGGCCAGATTTGACTTGTGATGTGGCTAGATCTGGTCCACAGGGCTGCCCTTGAGACAGTGAAGGACAGGCCCCTGGTACCTCAGCCCTGACTGGCCAGGTGCTAATCATAACTTGATGGCTGCCATCCGGGCCAGAACATGGTCAGCCTTAGAAGGAAGGAAATATATAGGAATCAGGAGAGAAGGAGTGGGAAGGAGGTGGGAATGAGAAGATGGGAAGCAGGAGACCTGACCACATCCACCTTGGCCACATCCTCCCCAGACATGCCCCCCCTCGGGACTTCAATGAAATCAAGTTTGACACCTCTGACCTAGACATTTATAGCACTGAGAGAATTAGATGTTCAGCAAAGTGATGGCATGAGGGGGGGAAACTGCCTCCATGTCTAATTGTTTTGGCATACAGTGCCCTATAGTGCCATCCCAAGGGAAGGAAGCTGAAAGAGTTTAGGTCCAGGAAGTGAGGAATCTCCAGAAGAACTAAATCAAGGACCTCCAAACTTGGCAAGTTTGTGGACTTCAACTCCCAGAATTTCTCAGCTAATATGACTGGAGGAGAAATTCTGGGAATTGAAGTCCACAAGTCTTAAGGCTGTCAAGTTTCCTAATGGATGCTCATATAGTCAAGCTGTAGCCCCAGCTCTTGAGGTTCTACTGATTTCTTGAAATTTGTTTCTTCCTAGTTTCCACTTTCTAGAAAAGGGGTGTCAAACTGGCGGCCCGCGGGCTGGATGTGTTATGCACAGGCCACGCCCACCCCAATTCCGTGAAGGGGAAAAACATAACATAACGCCATGTGACAGCAATGTGACACCACAATTTTGCTCTAGAATTTTATTCCTGTTTATCTTCTCCAACCTGAAGAATACTGTACCTGATATGGGGACAAGCCCCACAATTCCTAGCTAAGTATATGGGTCTAAGTTCTATTGTTAACATCTAGGATCTTTTCTTCCTCCATTTTTGTAACATACCGCATTTTCACCTTGCACAGTTTTGCTGGTTCTGTGACTTTTGCCAAATGAATTTTAGTTGCTTTTTCATATGATGGTATTAGAGCCGAGGTTTAACATGCACAATGGTGCATATCTACTAGAGATTACTGTCTGCAGAAATACTAATACTTAACCCTGTTAAGGGTTCTTATATAATCTGATTGCCCTGCAAAATCATGACAATGGATATGAGTTAGGATGATAGGATCTAATAAATTCTAGCAGCAGTAATTTCTTTTCTTTTTTCCCCTTATTTTGTAAAATTCCATCTTTGCCGCTCAACCCAACTGAAGCAATAATTATTGCTTGAACTCTTCACTGCATCTGCCTTTTAACACACATGAAGGTACCATATATATTAAATGCAGATTCTCATAGCTAAACGCAAAGGCTTTCCCTACAATGCTGTGATAGCTCATCAAAAAGGGAGTCCTATACAGGAATCTTTGATTTATGACCATGATTGAACCTAGATTTATGGTAATAAGTTGTGCTGGTCATTAAGCAGGTCACCATGTGTCTACACCTGATTTACAACTTCTTTGTGGCAGTCATTAAGTGAATCACCACAGCTGTTAAGCGAATGCTGCAGTTGTTAAATATATTCTGGCACTTTTTGCCAGAAAAAAAGGAAGTAATCATTAGTTTTGGCAAATATCTATCTATCTATCTATCTATCTATCTATCTATCTATCTATCTATCTATCTATCTATCTATCTATCTATCTATCTATCTATCTATCTATCTTACCATGCCCTGACTGCAGGGTGCTACAAACAGTTGTAAATGTGGGCCTATTGCCAAGCACCCAAAATATGATCACATGACTGCAGGGGTGGGGCAGCCTTCAGGACTTGAAATCTAGATTATAATTAACCCTGTGTAGGTCTGCCATAACTTTGAACAGTCACTAAGCCATTGGCTTTAAGTCGAGGGCTATCTGTATTGTACTTACTTATAGTCCCATCTCCCCTGGGACTCCAATGATGCAGCTTGCAGACTAAACAGTAATCAGAATGCACAGGGGGGCTGAAGGAGTGCCAAATACTTCTCTTTTGTGTTGACTTTCTCTCACAACAGGCTTTCTTTTTTTGAACAAGCTTTTCTGTTGAAAAGCAACAGTCTTTAACCTAAGCTTTCAGAACTGGAAATAGCTGTGGGGTCATGAGGCCATTTTCCCCATGCTACTTTCAAACTAGCGCTGTCTGCTTTCTTCCCCTATTCTATCAATACATTTGCAAAAACAAACCAACAAGTCCCACCACGTCACTCCCTGAAGCAATCGGATCATAAGAAAAGTCTTTGCACATATTTCTTTCTCTCTCTCTCTCTCTCTCTCTTAGTACCTTGCTTTCTACTCCAATTTAAAATGTAAGCCATTGGGTTAGGAACTCAGGCCTCTCTTTTCTTAACATGTTGCTAAGCCTTGCAAAATGTCACCTGATGGCTCTACTTAAACAATAATGAATAGGAACACTAGAAAAAACAAACAAACACATTCTCAATATTCTCTCCCAATCAAGAAAGCTGATTATCGAGTGCCTTTAAAGCTTCCTGTCACTCAGCAATGATGAACGCAGCACATCTTCTATACCTGTTGGATTAGCATTAAAAAAAAAAAAAAACAGCCATCACAACATAGTATCCATTTAAGAAAAAAAGATGGAATACAATAATTAGCTGGAGTTCTAGAAGCAGCATGTAGTCTTATAATATCATTTGCTTTACAGGTGCTGGCAGTTTGCATTTACAGTATCTTATCTGCATATTCATTTTCTGGAGGTGTAGAAAATAGCTCCCAATTGCTTTGGTAATGGGTGATTCTCAGAGCTATTTTGAAATGCAAGCTATAAAAAGCTTTTCCTGGATCTGTGCTCTCACCTGTGTTGCTGAGGGGTATCTTTCTAAGGAAGGATATATATGTGTAGCAGTGTTCTGCTTTAGCCTCTAGCAGAAGGTGAATTCAATGGATTGGAAAGGAAAGAAAGGAAAGGAGGGGTGGGTGAATTAATAAATGCGGATTTATTTAACTTTTTAAGATATTTTGGCCAGCATTGTTAATGGAAAGAAAGGTGGTGCTACATTTCCCCCCTCCCCCAATTATTATTTTTTTTTTAACTGAGAATTCCTCGACAATGGATTCCATTTTATAAAATGTACTTTTGTGAATTCAGATGAGTTTGTCAATAGATATACTGCTAGCCATGAAGACACAGAGAAGCATCATCATGAATGGTAAACAGCAGCCTCAGAGCTAAGTAGGTAGGCAGGATAAACATTAGTATAAAACAATGCATTCCATTTAAAAAAAAACTATTATTATAAATACACAATACGGTTTGTGCAATCAAATGTATACATACAAATTTTAAGCCTGCATAACAAAGTGTTGGAATGAAGGCATGCCTCCAGACTGCTGCTAACATTCATTCACTTCTCACTTCCCATTAGAAGAGCTATAGACAATACAGCATAATAAAGATCTCTGTTTTTCTCTCAGTCACGATTTTTAACCTCCATTCTTTGTGCAGTTGGACAGAAGTAACATGGTGGTAAAACAAATTAATGTTGACTAAAGCTAGGGATCTTCCATTTCTCTGTAGGAGAGAAGCAAGAAATGACCAACAGCAAATGAGATTAACCCTTTCTCGGGGTGCATAAGTTTCCACAATATGAGATTTTATTCTCTTAAGAGCCATGGTGGCGCAGTGGTTAGAATGCAGTACTGCAGGCTACTTCTGCTGACTGCCAGCTGCCTGCAATTTGGCAGTTTGAATCTCACAAGGCTCAAGGCTTAACCTTCCATCCTTCCAAGGTGGGTAAAATGAGGACCCAGAGATTGTAGGGGGCAATAGGCTGATTCTTGTAAAAGTATTGTGAAGCCTAAGTGCTATTGCTATCTCTGAAGATACTTTCAGACATCTTTAAGAACATGCTGGAAATAAACAAGTAGCATAAATGATACAATGCTTTGCAACTGAATCTTCTGAACCTCTGTTTAGCATTGAATCTGGTCTGTATTTGAAGAACCAGCTATCTCTTCCAGCTCCCATGCAATTCACCTTAAGCAATCTTTTGGCTAGTTCCCAATCTTTGGGATGGGGTCTATCCTTAGTAATTTCCCCTCTGCTTCTTGGAGTATCCCAAAATATCCATTTATTGTTTCAGTTTGAACAGACAAGAAGAACATTACCATCTGCTGTAGAAGAACAGCATACAGAGAGAGATACAGAGAGATACAATATCACAAAGGTACCCAAACAACTTTACACAACCCTGAAGCAGAGGTGGTATTCAACAGGTTCTGACCAGTTCTGGAGAACTGGTAGTGGAAATTTTGAGTAGTTCGGAGAACCGGCAAACACCACCTCCGACTGGAGATTTTACAGTATCCTTCCCCTGCCACGCCCACCAAGCCATGCCCACAGAACCAGTAGTAAAAAAATTTGAATCTCACCACTGCCCTGAAGTATTATACTCAGTGGGATGAGCCCCATAGAGTTAGGGATTAATACACAACAGACTGAGCTGTCTCCTTAATGCTAAAGCATGGCACATGCTTAAACACATTCATTCTCCCCCTTCTTGTACAAAATGCTCATAGCAACAATTGTCTCTGGGATGTTTCTCCCTCCTATACTCTTTCCTCCTGGTTTGGATCTTTTCTCGGCTTTTCAAACCTCAGTCTTCTCCTGGCCAATTTATTCATTCACTTTCTTTGTGAATGAAACTGCTTGTCTTTCACTTTCCATATTATTCAGACTTTCTCCCAAGTTCTTTTGCATTTCTTTAACTGTCCCTGTTTCCTTGTTGGCTGCAAGGAATAGTGTCTCTGTTGCAAAAAATACTCCATTGCCTTTTCCCTTATTTATGAGTAGTCTTTTTCTCTTAACTTAAAAAAAGGAGTTAAAAAAGATACAGCTTCACAGTACAGTTTCTTTTTTTCTTTGCCCCTTTCTAAGCTTTTTTAAAAATATATTATTTTTCCTCTCGTCTCTAACTGGGCATGCTGGTTAAATATCTTCCATTCCTGTCCTTGTCTTGATACATGTGTCTGCCTGTCTGTATTTTATACTCACAGCTTCACAGATTTTGATAGTTTTCCCAACTCGTCTTGAGTTTCATTTGTTGTTTCTCTATTTTCGGGACAGATTATAACATCCTTCATTGACTCTAAATGGTCAGTCCAAAGCTTGATTTCTCTTTGAGTTTCCATTTCTATTTACCTTAATTCCTATGAGGACCTTATTTCCTCTAAGGAAATAAATGGTTTCCTCTTACCGTGTCCAGTTGTAGACCTTTGCCATGCCACCAGTTTCTTAGCACCCAACTTCTTTACTTCTCCTCGTATTCTCCCACCAGTTTGTACTAAGCTTTAATTCCTGCACTGACTTTGGAACTGAACTACTACCAACTGGGTTACACGTCTTTTTAGCTTTCTGGGAACAATGAGATTTAGTCAAAGTGATAAGTGCACTTGAAAAAATGGAGTTCTATTTTATACACACCCACTCAGCTATCTACACAAAACAAAAATTATAGACAGGTTCAAGGAAAACACATAGAAGAGCATAGAGGCCCAAATGGTACGTTCTGCTAATGTGATGGTATTAAATTTAAATTTACCTAAGCTTTGTGTGTTAATAGATTTTAGTGAGTGGGACAACTAAGATGACGGAGAGGCAGAAACAATTTGATTGTGTGGATATGTTATTTACCGTATTTATAAGGCATTTGCTGTGGTAACCGACCATTTGTTCAAGGTTTAAACTAAACTAACCCAATAAGTTGCAGCATCTGGATACCTTCTTCTAGTTCAGAATGGAAGCAGGTTTGGGCTTAGTTAGAACTTGGATGGGGACCTCCAGCAAATGCTATTGATTAGTTTGGAAGCTTAAAAAATCTTGAAAGAAGGCATGGACACGGACATGAAGTTACTAGGCATCAAGCTCAAGGGAAGTTTTTAATTTATAGTAAATTAAATTGTACTCTAGTAGTGCACAAAAAGAACATGTTGGATCTAAACTTGGATGAGGCCAAAGGTTTACCCTTATGGACAAATAATACTCATTGCTTTGAGTTTTTATCAATGAAATAAGCAGATATAAATTCCATACTTGCTGATTTGAAGGGAAATTTTTAATAGATAGAATTGAAGATCAAATTAAGAGCATATCAGGAGAAGGTCTTGCTTTCAAATATTTCATAGCAGTCACAGGGTCTTCAACTCTATTGGGACAAGATGGTATGTGAAGGGACATTTTGTTTCTTTCTCTTCTTCAAAGGGTATTTTTCTTATAAGAGAAAATATATCATTATCATGTAATGCAAGTAGTGTGGGCAAATATACCATTTTACAGTAGGCAGACCTTTATTTGAAAGTCTGTACAATCCAAGTGGTATTCGGTAGGTTCTGACCAGTTCTGGAGGACTGGTAGTGGAAATTTTGAGTTATTTGGAGAACCGGAAAATACACTTGTGACTGGCCCTGCCCCCATCTATTCTCTTCCTGCCAACTGATTGGCTGGATCTTCTTTTGTTTCTCTGCACAGGAGAACGGAGCTGGAAAGCAGGTTAGTGGGGTGGGGAGGGAATGGGATTTTGCAGTAACCTTCCCCCAGGAGTGGGGTGGGAATGGAGATTTTACAGTATCCTTCCCTTGCCACACCCACCAAGCCACGTCCACAGAACCGGTAGTAAAAAAATTTGAATCCCACCACTGGTACAATCCAAGTCTAGGTTTTGAATTAGGAAGAGATAAAACAGAGGCCTAGAAGGTTATCCTTAATGGAGAATTATTAATTTATTATTGTTGCAGTAGAGGGAGACAATATATGTGTATGTTTCTTTTTGTCATTTTTTTTCTTTTCCAATGCACTTCTTAAATGTTTTGTCTAGCCTTTGCTTTGTTTTTATAAGATTTTTTCTTTTTTCCTCCTTTGGAGTTTGTATTCTAACTTTCTAGATAAAATTTTTAAAAAATGATTGAAACGAAAAAAAAAGAAGGTTCTCCTTAACGGGTGACGTGCTTTGACTGCAGCCTCATAGCAATCTTCTTCACTAAATTCTCTGATTTATTCACATGAATTCTACATTGATTTCGAAGGCAAATCTTTGCCTTCATTCTTTGGTTTTCTTTAGTAAGCATCACAGAAATTCATCACTAATATTCATCTGATTGGTGAATCATTCTTTGAGGCAACTCTTAAACTAGTAGAATTCCAGCTGCCAGTCTTCCTTCAAAACATCTGTGTCCCAGAAGTTTCTTGGAAACTCTCTGGTCTCTTCTCAAGTGCACTTCAGTTTCCTGCTAATAATAAATAAATAAACAAATATCGTTAAATAATAACCACTATTCTCACTCTACGCTCCTTCAGGATATCCTCAGCACTCTACTACCAATCCATGTTACAATCAGCCTGGGCAACTTATTATAGTGATTCAGATAACTATATATATTTGCCTTCAAAATCATATTCTTGTCCTATGACCAGAGCCAAAATTTCAGCTTAATTATTAACCTTTTATTTCAGGAATGTTCCCTCTTTCTATCACTCTATTTTGTATCTCCAGAAAATATTTTCCCTTCAGAATCCTGCCCTTGAAGCACTGACTTGGAGTTCTAAGGTCTAGGCTTGTATAGATTCAATCAAGTTCACCAGGTTAGGGCAACAGCAATCTCCGTTCTTGATTTTCTGCTTGATTGTTTGTCTAATGTTAATTTTTATTTATTTATTTATTTATTAATTACATTTATATACCGCCCTTCTCCCTAGGGACTCAGGGCGGTGAACAGCTCGTCTAAAAACCCCACAAATACAAAAGTTAAAAAGTAATTAAATATTTGAATCAGCTGCAGACTAAAATTAGGAAACCCCCCCCCTACCCTTAAAACCCAATTTAAAGTTAAAAATGGAGATCAAATTTAAAATCATTATCTCAGCCCAGGCCGGCCTGCTCAAAGAGCCAAGTCTTTAACGCGCGCCTGAAGGCCCTCAGGTCCGTGCCGGTACGAAGTTCCGGTGGCAGAGTATTCCAGAGGGCGGGGGCACCCACAGAGAAGGCCCTACCCCTTGGCGCCGCCAGACGACACATAGCGGCCGACGGCACCCGGAGCAGACCCTCCCTGTGGGAACGCACCGGCCTGTTGGAGAACGTTGGCAGAATGCGGTCCTGAAGGTAACCTGGTCCCATGCCATGGGTCGCCCTAAAGGTCAAAACTAGAACCTTAAAGCGAACCCGGAGAGCCATCGGCAACCAATGCAGCTCGCGCAGGAGAGGCGTCACATGGGCGCTACGCGACGCCCCCATAATCACCCTCGCGGCTGCATTTTGCACCAACTGGAGTCTCCGGATGCTCCCCGCAGGGAGCCCCATGTAGAGGGCATTACAATAGTCCAGGCGAGAGGTGACAAGGGCCTGAGTGACCGTGCGCAAGGCGTCCCGATCCAGGAAGGGCCGCAACCGGTAGATCCGACGGATCTGATGAAACGCCCCCCTGGAGACGGCCGCGATGTGATGTTCAAACGACAGCCGTACATCCAGGAGGACTCCCAGGTTGCGAGCCCTCTCTGTGGGGGGCAGAACCTCCCCCCCAATAGCCAGCGAAGGTGTCAGCTGGCTATATCGGGGCGCCGGAAACCACAGCCACTCGGTCTTGGATGGGTTGAGCCGAAGCCTGTTCCCGCCCATCCAGTCCCGCACGGCCTCCAGGCACCTAGACATAGTCCCCACAGCATCGTTGGGGTGGTCCGGAGTGGAGATGTACAGCTGGGTGTCATCTGCATACAGATGACACCTCACTCCAAGACCACGGATGATCTCGCCCAGCGGCTTCATATAAATGTTGAACAGGAGGGGAGAAAGGACCGATCCCTGAGGCACCCCACAAACCAGGGGCCTAGAGGTGGACCTCTCCCCCCCCGCCAACACGAATTGCGAACGGTCAGAGAGGAAGGAGGAGAACCATCGGAGGACGGTTCCACCAATCCCCAACCCCTCCAACCGTCGCAATAAGATACTATGGTCGATAGTATCAAAAGCCGCCGAGAGATCTAATAGGACCAGGACAGAGGAAAACCCTCTGTCACGAGCCCTCCAGAGATCATCAACCAACGCGACCAATGCCGTCTCAGTGCTATGTCCAGGCCTGAAGCCCGATTGGAACGGATCGAGGTAAGTTGCTTCCTCCAGGTACTGGGGGAGCTGACGTGCCACCACACTCTCAACAACCTTCGCCACGAAGGGAAGGTTGGAGACTGGACGATAGTTGTTTAAAATAGCTGGGTCCAGGGAAGGCTTCTTGAGGAGGGGGCGCACCACCGCCGCCTTCAGGGCGGTAGGGAGCAACCCCTCTCTCAAAGAAGCGTTGACAATCCCCTGGAGCCAGCCTCGTGTCGTCTCCCTGGTGGCCGAAACCAACCAGGAAGGACACGGGTCCAATAAACAGGTGGTGGCATTCAGACCCCCCAGCAACCTGTCCACACCCTCAGCGGTCACAGGATCGAACTCCCCCCAGATAACACTCTCAAGACCTGCCCCGGACACCTCCCCCGGGACCACCCAATTGGAGTCGAGCCCTTCCCGAATCTGAGCGATTTTATCATGCAGAAATCGGGAAAACTCCTCCGCTCTACCCTGCAAGAGGTCATCCCGCGCTCTCGGTTCAAGTAGAGAGCGGGTCACTCTAAACAGGGCGGCAGGCCGATTTTCTGCTGATGCAATAAGGGCGGAGAAATACGAAGATTTCGCCGCCCCTATCGCCACAAGGTAAGTCTTAATATGAGATCTCACCTGTGTTCGGTCAGACTCAGAACGGCTCGCCCTCCAAATGCCCTCAAGACGTCTTTTTCGGCACTTCATCTCCCGTAGCTCCTCCGTATACCACGGAGCCAAATGGGATCTGTGCCGAGTCAGAGGTCGCATAGGCACAACTCGCTCTAGGGCCCCGGCGGCCGACCCCTCCCAGGTGGCCACCAGGTCTCCAGGCGAGCTGAGAGCCAGAGATTCAGGAAATGGCCCAAGCTCCCTCTGGAACCGATCCGGATCCATTAGGCGCCTGGGGCGGAACCATCTAAGTGGCTCCGTCTCCCTGCGGTGGGGGGTAGCGGAACAGAAATCCAGCCTAAGGAGGGAATGATCTGTCCATGACAAGGGCGTAATAACTAAATCCCCCCAATTACAGTCATTCAACCACTGCCCAGAGACAAAAATCAGGTCCAGCATGTGACCTCCCATGTGAGTGGGGGCAGAAACTAACTGGGTCAGGTCCATGGCCGTCATGGAAGCCAAGAACTCCCGGACCAACCCCGAGGTTTCACCGAGCGATGGCAGGTTGAAATCCCCCATGACTAAGAGCCTTGGGGTCTCAACCGCCAGCCCGGCTATTACCTCTAGGAGTCCGGGTAGGGCCGATGAGACGTGGCAGGGAGCCAGGTACGTCAACAAAAGACCCATCTGAACCCCTTGCCCCCACTTCACAAAAAGAGATTCACAGCCAGCCGTCTGAGGGACAGTGGCCTCCCTAGGACAAAGGACTTCCTTTATAAGCACCGCCACCCCACCGCCCCTTCCCTGAGCCCTAGGCTGGTGAAATGCAAGGAAACCTGGTGGGCACATCTCAACCAGAGGGACACCTCCCTCTGGGCCCAACCAGGTTTCGGTGACACCTACCAGGTCCGCGGCCTCCTCCTGAGCCAACTCCCAGATCAGGGGAGCCTTATTAACCACGGACCTGGCATTGCACAACAGCAGCCGGGTATTCAGGGCCTGAGATTCCGGACAACCAGGACTGCAGGATGGGTAAGGAGGGTCGGAGCGCGCTACCGCTTGTAAACATCGGGAGCGCGATCCCCTAACCGGATATGGCCCTCCACCCCTAGCATACCTACCTCTCCCAGTTACCGTGCCGATAAAACTGGCCCCCGGCTGCCCACCCCCTGTCTGCCACCCCGACACGGGGACCCCCGAGGCCCCACAGGCGCGCTCGCCGGCCCGGCTGCCCCCAATTCCATGCGGGCTGTCTCCCCCGCCCGCCCTGGACTTTTCCCCCTTAAAAAATCCCATTAAAAATTTTTCAAGCCCGAATTTACCACGCCCTCCCCGGTTTCCCCGACCCCACCATCGCTCCGGATCCCAGGATCCCTCATTGCGGAAGGTCTTAGAGAGCTTCGAGGGCCACCTAAGGGAGAGGGGGGCATCCCTCAAGGCCCAAAGCTCTGTCCTCGGGTACTTCCGTGGACCCGGCCGCCCCATCTCGGCAGTCCCAGAGTGTCCGCGACGTCTGCCGTCCTCCGGCCATGGAAAATGGAATCCAGTCCAGCTGGGATATATTCTGCCTCCCCCCGGTCGTCCCACCTCTGCCACCGGTGAGACCCCCGGGGGGGAAAGAGTCACAGGCAGAGCCGGTCCCCCCCCCAGGCCCACCACCTCTGCCACCGGTGGGGGCCCCAGGGAAGGAAGGGACACCACAGCTCCACCTAAGCGGCCCACGGGGGCATCGGCACCATCGCTCCCCAGCCGAGCCCTTCCGTGGATCTCCCAGCCGCCGCGTCGTCTTCGGGGCTATCGAAAATGCCCCAGGTCCGCTCCAGGGCCGCCCTGACCGCCGCCGGCCCATATCAAAGCCGGCCGGGGCCGCCCATGACCGCCGCGGCCCGAAGGAGGCCGCTGAGCCCACACTGGGGCCACCGACGTAGAAGACACCAAGAGCGCCGTCACGACGAGTCCGGAGGCCGCGGCTGCCACCACCGCCGCCGCCGAACACCCATCCGTAGCCCCCTCGCTCAGCCGACCGCCGGGAAGGGCCGCCGCCGCCGAGCACCCGTCCATCGCCGCCGGGCGCCCGTCCGCAGCCGCCCCGCTCCGCCGACCGCTGGAGGAGGCCTCCGCAATCGACCCAAGGCCGCCGGGGCCGCCGTGACCACGCCGCCCTCCACATCGGTCCCGCGGCTCCAGCCGACCCCCGACCAGCTTCCAGATGTCCCGGCTGGTCTCCCTCGATCCTCCCCCGCCTCTGCCACCGGCGGGGGGGCCCAGGGGACAGGGGGGGTCGCCGCTGAGGCCGTCCAGGCCGGAGAGGGCCGCGGCGGAGCTCCGCGTCGCACGCACCGGATCCATCGCCACAAATCCACCGGGGCCGCTCCACACCACTCCCAAGGCCTCCGAGGCCGCTCAGAAACCGCTCCGGGGCCGCCGCACCTGGAACGCGGCCTCCGACGCCACTCCGAGGCCACTCCGAGGCCAACGAGGCCACCCCGAGGCCGCTCCGAGGCCGCCAGGACTGCCGTGGCAACGCTGTCTCTCCTCTCGGCCCCGCGGCTCCGGCGAGCTGGAAAACCGCTCCGGGGCCGCTGCATCCAGAACGGGGCCTCCGAAGCCCCTCCGAGGCCGCTCCGAGGCCGCCAAGGCCAGCAAGACCGTCCCGAGGCCACTCCGAGGCCGCCAGGGCCGCCGCGCCAACGCCGTCGCTCCCATCGGCTCCCTTAGCTCCGGCGAGCCCCCAACCAGCTCTCGTTGGAAACCGCTGGTCTCCCCGGGCCCTCCCCCACCTCTGCCACCGGCGAGGGGGGCCAGGGGGCATGGGGACCCGCACCGAAGAGCACCCGGGCCGGAGAAAACTCCGGCGAAAGCAGCCGTCCGCCATCTTCCCCGCTTATTAAGAGTATTAGCTCCTGGAAGGGATGTCGCTCCCATCGGCTCCCTTAGCTCCGGCGAGCCCCCAACCAGCTCTCGTTGGAAACCGCTGGTCTCCCCGGGCCCTCCCCCACCTCTGCCACCGGCGAGGGGGGCCAGGGGGCATGGGGACCCGCACCGAAGAGCACCCGGGCCGGAGAAAACTCCGGCGAAAGCAGCCGTCCGCCATAATCCCCGCTTATTAAGAGTATTAGCTCCTGGAAGGGATGTCTTCTGGTCTTTTTGTTTCCTTCTCACTTTTTAGTGTTTCTTTTGAATGGTGAGCAATTTACACAACATTCAAAAGAACCAATAACAAAAGTAAGAAGGAAACAAAAAAACCCAGAATATATCCTCTCCTGCAGTCAACAACCAGATAAGCAGGGATTGACCCCAGAGAAACAATCAAGCAGAAACCAATACGCTAATCAAGGAATTGCTAAAATAAAACCACACCCCACAAACAAGCCAGGACAAGCTACTTGTAAATGAAAGGAGCAAACTCCAACTCACTGCTACTGATGATGTTACTTAGTTGGGTAATGAAATGTCTGCAAGCAAACAACCAAGTTCCGAGAGCACCAAGGATTCCATATATATTTTTGTTTTCTAGTACACTTTGTCACTGATAGCCAAAACTCTTGGAGTTTGGAAAGCTGATGGATTTAATTTGATCTTATATTTTTAAGTGAATCAGTGAGCCTGATTTACATTTCCTTGCTTAATGCACAGCGTGAAAGAAAGTTCTCCTTAGTTTTCATGCTTCCCCTAATGTTGCAAGTGTAAATCTTTACTCAAAAGATGTTCAATTGTGCAGCCTACTTCCTCTGGGAATACTATGGTGCAGTTTTCCACCTACTGTATATCTTTTATTGCTTACCTGAATTTTCTCTTGGTCCCAGAGTCTAATCCCCTACTTTTTATGTTGGAGTGTATAGTAGATGAATTGCAGCATAAATTTTGGGGGAAGGGCACAACATACTTTATTTCACTGGTGATTTTACCGTTTTCATACAGCAGAAGATTTGATCCCAATTCTGTCCACAGCTAGCTGTTATGGAAGAAATATTTGACAAGCCATAACAGAGAAGTATGTAGTGAGTTCAGAGGAATGGAAGTTACAAAAGTAGTTCATCCTTTCTTTGAAGGAAAATAATGGTTTTTGAATCCTATACCTTGCATTATTATTTAATGTAGTCAGAGAAAGCTTGTGGCTATTCTATTTGCAGGGAAGGGAATAGCATACAGATATAGACAAAGACTTATGGTCACATCCAGTTAAGAAAAGCTGCTTGTTATTTAAATTATTGCAGAATCCTACAGCTTTTGAAGTCCTTCATGTTTAGTATTCACAAATTTCTCCTCATTGGCTAATCATTGGAATATCTTGAAGCTGGAAGGAAACTAAATTGTATAAACATGGGAGCAAAGTCAAATATGCATTATACCAAATGAATTTATTTCCAAAGATGTGCGTAGGAATGAAATTCAAAAGTTACCACTTTGGGCATCAGGAGAGTAGGAAGTCATTCAGACATGCTTTAAAATAATAGCTTCTTATATGAAAAGCTTTTTATAGCCATTTGTCTTCATCGTCCAACTATGTCACAAAATATTATTTCCATTCTACTCAAACAGTATACAAAATGACTCCAAACTAATAGGATCCTTCTATAATAAGTTGAACATAAATAGCTAGCATGTTTCAGTGAATGTATTTCCTGATTGCTTCTCTGAATGTTTCTGTTGTACAAGACACTCTTAAGCCCCATTTGAATTGATTGATTCACATAATAAATTAAGACTATTTTTTCATGCAACACTGAAGGTGATAATGATCCTTGCTACAGCTGCAGTTATCATCATCATCATCAACATCATCTCTACTTAAATCTGCGTGAGCAAATACAATCAACTTTTAACTCCAAAACTTAATTGGAGGTGTTATAGAATCTTAATAGAAAGTATATTTATAGCAATAGCACGTAGACGTATATACCGCTTCACAGGGCTTTTACAGCCTTCTCTAAGCAGTTTACAGAGTTATCCTATTGCCCCCAACAATCTGGGTCCTAATACCCACCTAGGAAGGATGGAAAGCTGAGTCAATCTTGAGCCTGGTGAGACTCGATCTGCCAAATTGCAGTCAGTCGGCAGTCAGCAAAAGTAGCCTGGAGTACTGCCTTCTAACCACTGTGCCAGTTTATGCATCTGTAAGGATAGACTGCTTACAAAATTGTTAGTACCTGAGATGCTGCTGTCCTGCCCCTTCAAGTTCTCTCCTTAGCCACCACAGCCATTTTTTCCTCTTGCTTGTGTTGATGTATGGGAGGAAAAAAAGTGTGTGTGTGTGTTTGTTTGTGTGTGTTTGTGTATGTGAAGCAGCCTAAAACAGCTACTAAAAGCTACTGTTCTGCACAGTGGTGGGATTCAAATTTTTTTTACTACCAGTTCTGTGTGCATGGCTTGATGGGCATGGCATGATTTGGTGGGTGTGGCTTGGTGGGCATGGAAGGGGAAGGAAAGTGTAAAATCTCCATTCCCTCCCCACTCCTGGGGGAAGGTTACCACCAGTTCTCCAAACTACTCCAAATTTCCGCTACTGGTTCTCCAGAACTGGTCAGAACCTGCTGAATACCACCTCTGGTTCTGCAGCAGTAGAATGCACAAGGAATAGTAGTTGGAGGAGTATTAGGAGGAGATGTAGTTGAAGTGGAAAGAATAGAGCAGTGAGTAATACCAGCCTCTGAGTGCCTGCATGTGTTGTTGGCACTCATGGGTTTTGGAGCTTACCAACTGAGGTTTATGTAAAAGAACCTGTGACAGTATCAAAATTGCATGGTTTATCCATTAAAAACACTCCCAGCCTGGCACTGAGCAGATCCAGATGTGCTGGACCTTTTAAAGATGCTCTGGACCAAACAATTAAGTCCAGCAAAGGAAAAATACAAAAAGGAAAAGTCACCTGCATGTACAATTAATCAGATATTTGAGCCATGGGGAATGTTCTTATTATTATTTGGACTGGAACAATTCATAAATATTCCATTTGTAAATTGGAGTAAAGCTTAGGATTAGAACTGTGCTGATCAACATTCCATGTAGAATTCGTGGCACCTGCAGGGTGAACTTGTAGTCTGGAGAATATAGATGAGGCCAAGTGAGATGGATGGGAGGTAGTTTTGGGTTATGAGATTCTCTTGCAGGCAGACTCTTCCAAACAGCAATGCATTGATTTGATAGGTGATTTTCTGATTTGGTTAACATGGTGAGCTCAGCTCTGACTTGCTGAATATGACAGAATAGCCTGGGTTCACACAATATATGTAAATACATTTATGTGCTAGAAAACATAGTTTACAAGCCATAAGATCCAGGTTCATGCAACATGCTAAGCCAGAAATACATGATGACTTAGTTTTGGTCAACATGCTGTTAACCAAGTCAAATGCTTAGTTTGATGAGGGGGCCTGTCTTCTCATTTTCCTAGCTTCCCCTCTTTTCTTTTAACCCAGAAAAGTGCCATGATTAGTGTCAAATCAATTTATTTAAATTACCAGTGACAAATTAAGTAGATGGCTGTTAATCCATTTACAGTAGTGCTTTTTCCTACACGACTATTCCTTTTTTTAAAGAATGGAATTAGAAAATTGACATTAATATGAACAGATGTGCTCTCTTGTCCCCTCACAAAGAAATTCCATTATTTAACCTCCTCTCACTGATTATCGGGGTGGTTTTTGGTTTTTTGTTTTGATCTGGGCATCCAATATAATTTTAACTTTCCATGAGATTTTGATTGTGATGGTTGTCATAAATGTGTGAAAGGTGGCCAAGACGAAGACACTTATAACCCAACTCATCTAGAGGAAGAAATATGGGGAATATTGGGAACTAAGTACAGTATATCTAATAGAGGGTAGATAACATAAGTAAAAAGTTTATTCAGGACAGAGGTATGGAAAATACATGGAAGTTTGTTTCAGTAGGCAAAATCCTGAAAATGTTGTAGAAAACACTGTTCCTGTTTTAGAAGGCTGATGTAATAAATGAGTAGGCCAGGGGTGTCAAACTAAAGGCCCGCGGGCTGGATGCAGCCCACAGGGTGCTTAGATCTGGCCCACAGGGCCGACCTAGAAACAGCAAAGGACCAGTCGATGGTGCCTCTATTAGTGAAAATAGAGCTTGGGGGGGGGCACATGCAGCCCCCTGTGCTCCATTTTTTTCTGGCAGAGAGCTATCAAAACAAACTAAAAACAAAACAAAAGGAGAAATGTTTCCCCTTTTGCATTTGAGTGTGCAAGAAAGGACAGGAAAGGAGAAAGGGAAAGAGGAAAGAAAAAGAAGAAAAGATGGGAAGAGAGCAAGGAAGGAGAAACAAGGAAAGAGGGGAAGGAAGAAGAAAGGAGAAGGAAGAGGGAAGGAAAAAGAAGAAAAGGAAGGAAGGAGATTATAATGTGTTAGATATTTACATACTCACCTCTGATTGGTTAGTCCGTGGCAGCGGGAATTTGAAGAGTCGTCACTGGTTGTAGCCACGAGCAGCCCTGCAGTAAAAGGAGCTGCTATGGCTGCCGTGGCTGCCGTTTTCAGTTCTGCAGCAGCGAAATAAATGAGTTAACCCGATCAGAGACTCCCACGTCTTCTCTCAACCACGATCTATCACTGACGACAAAGGTGGGATCCTGAGACACACGGGACCAGCGGGCACGTGGCAGGCGAACTGACAAGAAGCAAACAATGGTTGGAACCAACATGCCACCCGCACCGGTCCAATCCGACAACCGAAGACTAGGAATTGTACGTCGACTGATTCCACATGTTCGTGGAAGGAGGTGACCTGATGAACATTTCGGAGCACAGGAAATGAGCCATATTCCTCACCCATTGTGGACCCACCATTTTCAAAATGGCCAAAGCCCTCTCGGCACCCAATGACGTGAAAACAATGGCATGGCCGGATTTAGAGAGAATCCTGAGGGCACACTGCATGCCACTGGTATCCTGCCTAATCAAGAGGCATGAATTCTACCGGAGAGACCAGAAGGAAGACGAGAGCATCAGCAATTTTGTTGCGAGCCTGAGGGACCTTGCTGGAGCATGTGAATTTCTAAGCGTGGATGAGGCGATGAGGGATCACGTAGTCCTGGAACTCAGAGACCTGATGCTACAGAGCCGACTGACAAAGCCCAAAATAACTCTAAAAGAGGCTATTGAAGAAGCCTCAGCCATGGAAGCATCACAGAAATCCGCCACAGCCATGAGGAAGATGAACAGGATGGTGCAGCCCACCACTAAGGAAACTGCCTCCGTCAACTATGAGGACCTCGAATCCGAGTCTAAACGCACGACAATGAGGAAGTAAACCAACTCCGTGCAGAAAGACACCCAAAAAACTGAGAAGAAAAGAGGAAGGACTTCTGGTGTGCACGATGCGAAAGAAATCACCCCAGATTGGAGTGCCGGTTCCGCGACGGTATCTGTTAATGATGCGAGTGGTGGGGGCACATCGCGAGGGCATGCCAGGCATTCAAACCCAACAGCAGGAGACAAAGACAAGGCACACCACCATGGAGCCGAGAAAACCAACCCGAGAGCTGACAGAGCCAATTCAGCCAGAGCTGACGGAACCACGAGCCAGCCACAGCAAGGAATGAAACACATCAGACAATGAATGGTGGGCCACTCCAGCACATCAAACCCTAGGAAGGTCCACGTCCACGTCACCATAAAAGGTAAAGAATGCCGGATGGAAGTGGATTCTGGATCTTACCTATCAATGGTATCCTGGAACACCATCAAAAGATTAAGCCCCAGGTTGACCAAAGATCATTTGAACAAACAGAGACTAATCCTGAAAGATAACAAATAAGAGATAACAGATAATCAGAGTTGAAGGGACTTTGTAGGTCATCTAGTCCAATCCCCCACCCAAGCGGGAGACCCTACACCATTTCTGACAAATGGCACTCCAATCTCTTCTTGAAAGCTTCCAGTAATGAAGCTTCCACAACTTCCGAGGGCAAGCTATTACATTGGTTGATTGTTCTCACTGTCAGAAAGTTTCTCCTTATTTCCAGGTTAAATCTCTCCTTGTTCAATTTCCATCCATTATTCCTTGTCTGGCCTATAGGCACTTTAGAAAATAGCTTGACCCCTTCCACTCTGTGGCAGCCCCTCAAACATTGGAAGACCACTATCATGTCTCCCCTGGTCCTTCTCTTTACTAGACTAGCCAAGCCCAGTTCCTGCAACCGTTCATTGTATGCTTTAGTCTCCAGTCCCCTAATCATCCTTCCCATCATTGGCATAGGGAAATTCTGGGTAACCTTCAAGAATTACTCAGGAATCTTGCCATTAACCATGGTAGACCGGGACCGACCAAGCCTGCTGGGGCTCGAGTAGTTTAAACCACTAGGGATTGAAGCCACCAGCATACACAGCATCACCGAAAGTGCATGAGAAGACAACCGGATGCAACTAAGCTCAGAGAGTGCAAAGGGACTCTGTGGTTCAACTCTGAACTATGTGTATTTTCTTCAGTTAGAAACACCATTTTATTCCAGATAAAGGAAATGAGATTGGAAGACAATGACAATGGATTTGGGAGTGAGTTATTTTGATCACATGATAATTTGGGCAACGTGGGCGGCATGTACATTTAATGAATAATCTTGGTTTTTTTTTACAATGCTGGGTAACAGATTAGGAGGAGGCCAATCTTCCTACAGACAGAAAGTTGCTGTGTTAAACGAGAAATCTGTTATAAAAAGTGTGCTAAGTGCCCCCTCCCAATCAGTTCTAAGAAGAGATGCTGTCAAATCCATGATTTCATTCTCTTCAGCTACTCAAATCCATATTTCTGGTGGGCAGTGCTTCTATTGCTTTTCCCCCCCTTTGCCTCAGAGTTATTTTTAAAAACACTCCATGTTATAAAAACAACAAATGGGTCTGAAATAGAGTTCCTTTTTTGGGGGGATCAGCTGCATATCATAGCAGATGGTAATCTTTCTCTTCTCTTTCAGTTCATCCAAGGAAAAAGAATGTCATCATCTTTTTCAACAGTGGGGAGCCATTTGATAGTATGTTTGACGTATGGAGCGTGACCTCTGGACATATGAGGCCCTGCAAGCTTCCAGTGAGATCCACCAACCTCCTTTGCTCAGCTGCTGCTGATACGAATATGTTAAACTAAAACTCAGTGTTTTTATGACTGCCTAAGAAATAAGAGCCAGTTCGGTGCAGTGGTGAAGGCATCAGATTAGAAAATGTAAACCATGAGTTCTACTCCCACTTTAGGCTTAAGATGGCTGGGTGACCTTAGGCAGTCACTTTCTCTCAGCCTAGGAAAGAGGCAATGGAAACCTCTTCTGAAAAACCTTGCCAAGAAAACTTCAGGGACTTGTCCAGGCAGTCTTCAAGAATGGGACACAATTGAAGAGAAGGAAGGAAAAAAAGAGATGAGATGGCTAACGGGAGCGATCGAAACACTCACCCTGAGCACATCTATGTCTCCTTTGCCCCAACACATTTCAAAAATTCAGTTTTTACTTCCAAGATTGATGTGGCTAATGTAAAGTAACAGTAGTTAATGTCAGGGTTCTGACCAGTGCCCTAACGAAATTAAGAGTCTCTGTTAAACTCTGTTAAACTCTGTTAGACTGTTAAAGCAATGCAGTTCCTTTAAGGCATTCCTGAGATCAATTGCCTGTAGAGATTCTCAGTCATCCAGGTCATGGTTGTCCCAAAGGTTCTTCTTCAGGAGGCAACTGGACTTTCTGGTTTTTTCTTTTGAAGATGTTTCACTCAGTGGTGGGATTCAATTTTTTTACTACCGGTTCTGTGGGCATGGCTTGGTCCTCTAAAACAACCAGTGGGCTGGGGACCACTGGTGGTCTGCAAGAAAATTTTGGTGGTTTGCAGAGAAAGGTCACCCCCAGAGCAATTAATCCACACTACACGGGAACACAAACCTGCGCTGCCCACATGGCCTGCAGGAACACAAGGCTTCCATCGCTTGCATTGCGAACAACATGAGGTAGTGAGGGGAGGAGGGAAAGGGCGGGGGGGGGGGAATTCACCCCACGTCCCCCATGTGCCTGGCCACCAGGCTGCTTCTTTCCACTTCTTTCTTCTTCTGCTTTTTGCTGCACACAAGGAAAGCAGCAAAAGTCTTTCTTTCTCTCCCCCAAACTCCACCAGAAATAAGTCTTTGAGACCTTGCAAAGCATCCTGCTCCAAGAGGCTGCGCTGGCAAAGACTCGTTTCTGGTGGAGTTAGGGGGAGAGAAAGAAAGACTTCTGCTGCTTTCCTTGCATGAAGCCAAAAGTCTCTCTCTCTCTCCTAAAAATAGAGCTGGAAATAGTATCCTGCGATCCCAAATAAAGAACGACCAGGAGGAAAACAGGGTGGGGGATTTTCCTGCAGACTTTTGGGGGGATTTTCCCAGGGTCTCTGCTGCTTCTGCTTTTTCTGCAGAGACCCTGGGAAAATCCCCAAAAAAGTCCGGGATGACCAAAGAGCCTGTTCTGTGACTACTGCAGTTCTGGAATATGGGACCGACACGGTCAGCAAGCCACTGTCAGTCAAAATTCATATTAGTGGTCCATGGGATTTAAAATTATGAGTTTGGTGGTCCCTGAGGTCCAAAAGGTTGGCGACCCCTGCTCTAAAACAGGACTGTCAAATCATTGCCTGTGGGCCAGATGTGTCACATGGTGCCATGTCCCCACCTGGTTTAGCGAAGGGGGGAAAAGTCCGGGTATGTCATGTGACGCTGCTGTGACAATGGAAATTTGACATCCCTGCTCTAAAAAGATGCAAATGACCAGCTGTCTGCAAGGAATATAAATCTTCCCATTCCCCACTATCCTGTCAGAGCTGAAGAAGCTTCTTGGATGAGAAATGACACGTCTTCAAATAAAAAACAAGAAAGTTCAGTCGCATCCTGAAAAAGCACCACTTTTAGCATCAACGTGTATGCTAAATAATGTGTTGTTATTCAGATCTGTTTCGCTTTCCATTCCTAAAATATATCCATTGGCTGACAAGATTTGGCCAATGACACATACTGTATACCATTTCAGACTCATTTGTAGCTGACATACAATGGCATTTATAGTTTGCAGAATTAAGTGATATATAGTAGCTAACCCTATATAGTAATTGGCACAAATATTTAGCAGCTGGCCATATATACTATCTGACAGTAGGATTTAGTGCCCAACAGTTTTTTGATAGATGAGATGCTACACTGTTGTGTCAGCTGACTTTTATTCAGTGCTTTTCAAAACTAGCCAGAAATACTGTGAAGTGCAATCTTTAAACACAATTCTAGGCACATCTTATTCAATGATGAGTCTTACTGAGTTCAGTAGGGCTTAACTTCAAGAAAATCCATTCAAAATTGTATCCTAAAGCATGTGATTTAAAATAAGCAATAACAGTTCCCATTTGTAATTTGACTGGTAAACCAGTAAAACTTTTTGAATGAGCAAACTTTTTTTTAATAGACTATTGTTATTCATAGGAATAAAAACTGCACAGCAAGGCAATCCAATAATCCTTTAATACATCAATCCAACTACCACAAGAATATCTAGACCAGACTTTTATCAGGCAACCTGATTCAAAAAATAGAGGATGGTGGAGAAAGCACCAAAGATTGGTTGGTTGTTGTTTTTTTAATCCAGGTGCTGTGGTCATAAAATCTATAGTTTAAAATAAGCTTTAGGCTGCTAAATATATTAATCCAGCCGTCTCATTCTTGATATGTGAATGGAAACTTTGAAAGATACCAAAGCATCTAAAGACCACTATGTTGGGGAAAATGGCAGCAATCATTGACAGATGTTTCAAATGTTAGATTACACTGCACATTCTGGGGATTTAAGAGTAATGGGTGGTTCTTTTCTGCCAGTTCTGGAAAAACAAAGGTCCATGGCACCTTAGATCTGGTCAAAGGCAATTGGCTTGGCTAGAGCAGAAGTAGAGCATCATGCAATCATAACCTTGCTAAATCATAGCAAGTGTACCTTAATTTTTACAGTGGTGATCCACGAGGCGCAGTGGGTGCCCAACCTCTCTGGCACCAGGAACTGGTTTCAGAAGAAAAATCATCTTCCACAGCCCAGGGAGGGGAAGAAGGATGATTTTGTATGCAATCTAGATCTCACACATGTGTGTATCAGTGGTGGGATTCACATTTTTTTTACTACCGGTTCTATGGGCGTGGCTTGGTGGGGAAGGATACTGTAAAATCTCCAGTCAGAAGTGGTATTTGCCGGTTCTCTGAACTACTCAAAATGTCCGCTACCGGTTCTCCAGAATTGGTCAGAACCTGCTGAATACCACTTCTGATGTGAATGATGCTTCACTTGTTTGTCTGCTGCTTGCTCAGCCCGGTCCCTAACAGGCCATGCATCAGTACCTATCTATAGTCAGGGGGTTGGAGACCCCTGCATTAGGGTGACCACAAGCAGAAGACAGAGACATAACTCTCTCCTGCCATTATTCTCTTACAACTGGCATTTGTAGGATCTGCTCCCAATTTGTAACATTGAGACTTCAAGGCCAATAGAACTTGATAATGCTACCCTCCATGATTTTATTAGATTCTGTTTAAAGCCACCCACGTTAGTGCCATTAATATATCTTATGGTTATGAATTCCCCAGGTTAATTAAGTGCTAAGTGAGAAAGCATTTGTTTCTTCTAACTATTACTTTAATCAGCTTCGTTGGATGACCTCTCAGTCCTAATGTTTTGAGACAGAGTACCTGCCCCTTTTTTGCCACGTTGTACATGATTTTATGCCTCTTGATCATACTCCCCCTCATTGTCTTTCTGCTGAGCTAAAATGTCTGAACTGTTTGGAAGGTGTTTGAACTGACTGACCATTTGGCTGGACTCTTCTTTCTTTCCAAATGTGGCAACCAGAACTCTGTGCTGCAATCCAGGTGATTACATTGTGTGATGTTAGCGGTTTTATTTTCAACCGTTTTTCTTAAATGAGAACTATCAGGATTTTTACTGTTTACGCAGCTTCCACACACTGAGTTGATACTTTTATTGAGCTGTCCACTATGACCTCAAGATCTTCTCCTTGGTTCGTTATGGACAGTTTGTACCACATCAGTGCATATGTGATGTTAGGATTATTTGTCTCAGCATATATCATTTTATATTACTTAAATGGACCTACTTTGACATTTATTTGATCATTCCCTTAAAGACATCTTTCTGGAGGTCTTCCCAAATGTATTTGTTTGTAAGCATCCTGAATAATTTGGTACCTTCCACAAATGTGGCCATTTATCTGCTTACCCCACATTAGATTCATTTATGAACAAATTGGAAAGCACTGATCCCAGCACATAATCCTTAGGGATTCTTATTTCTCTCCATTGAGAAAATTGCTTATTTATTTCCACTTTTTGTTTTTAGGTTTTTAACCAGGTAGCAATTTTTTTTTAAAAAAAGGATATCCCTTTGTATTCCCTGATTGCTAAGGTTACTCAAGAACCTTTGATGACCAGCTTTGTCAAAGCCTTTTTGAAAGTCCAACTTTTCACTATCAACTGAATGACTCTCTCTATGTGCCTGTTTAACAACTTAAAAAAGGTCCAGCAGATTTTTTCTTCTGCAAGGTTTCTTGTATTGCACAGTTATTATTTTTTATTGATTACTGTTTTTACCAAGTTGCCTGAAACAGACATTGAGTACAATTTCCTGCCTCTCTCCCAGTTCCTTTAAAAAAAAAGGTGCTAACACTATATTTCCAGACCTCTGGCAAGCATTCTAATTTAATACACAAGTTACATATTTTTCCTAGCAAGTCAGCAAGTTCTCATTTTAAAGAAAATTATGAGGAGGTATACAATTGGGATCTGGTGATTTGTTATTGTTGGTATCTTAAGATGTTCAAGTAAATTTCTCCTGTTATTTCAATTTGCTTTAGAAATAATTACTACTTGGAAAGTCAATAGAGTTGAAGATTCACTTTAAGTAAAAACGTTAGCGGAAATCAAATTGTGTAATAGCTAGAATGATAGAGCAGGGACACAACCTTATTTATTTATAGAAAGTTCTCTTATAAAATTTTATAAAATATCCTTTCACTGAAGGATATTTAGTTGGGCAGCAGGATGAGCCTCTCTTATGCATTATCAACATTTTTTTTAAATGCTATATTATTTTAATTAGTTTCATTAGTGGGGGAGGAAGATATCCCAATTGTGCTTTTTCTTTTGGGGGCGATCATGACCTGGACAACTAAGAATCTCCATAGATGGGAAGGATAAATGTTTTTTGAGATATGATGAATATTCTGCTACCAATGGACATTGTAAGGAAGTAGAATAACGTCTACAAAATGACATGGTTATAAAAGAAATAAAAGGCACAAAAGCAAAAAAAACTAATGCTGACTCCCATAAGAAACTAAAGTGCCTCTAATTCACACATACCTATTCTCCTGCATGGGTCAGCATGGATCACAGACATAAAAGTAGAAAAAGCTTTTTATTGTATTTTTTTCCCCTTGTCTGCAATAGACTTCATCTTAGAATGCACTGTGAGAACTACTATTGAACTCAAACTCACAGAAGCTGTCTGTGTATTCAAGACTCTTCTCTGGCATGAGACAAGCTGTTAATTAATTGTGAAATCTTTAATAATAATGTGATTCTCAAATGTCAGGATTACACACAGAGTGAGTATTGACAATAGGGTTTGCATTAATATTCAAACCCCAGTTCATATTTGTGAAACTACCCAGGGAGAATATGAATTAGTATTCCTTTTACTTTGAGCAATTCAAAAGGTTGTTTTGGGCTGTGGAGTTGCCAAATCTTTTCCATTCATGACTTCCCTACATTTCAATTTCATAATGGATTTTCCCATTATCTGGTATTACTTCCTATTGTTTGCTCTCTGAAATTCTCATGTAGGAATAAGAACTATGGTTGGCATAATTGAATGGGAGGCTACAGCTCTGGGTGACATTACGAAGTAGAACTATTATTTCCTTGAGCTCTGTTTTGTTAATTTTGTCTTTCATTCTACAAATGCTTATAGTATGCCTCAACTTTCCTAGACTTAAAGGTCTGGAACCCAATTCCCAGAATTCATATCAAGCATGGACTTTATCAAATTGGTTGGGAATTTTGGGACTTGGAGGTTTAACACATTTGGTAAGAATCAACAAACTGGTATACAATATAACTTGAACTTAGAGACATTATGGCATTGCTAATTGAGGACAAGACTGAGAACATTGTCAGTATGGAATTTAGATAAGGATCTTCTCCAGTGCCTGGTGCCCATTTCCTTTGCGCTTGAAGTATTCCTGTTGTAAAACTGAAAATTGCAAACTATGCTAGCTTCACCTTATTTGGGGGTGGAAGAGGGTAGAGCTCACTTGTCTGTTTTGATGGAATTGAAATGGTAGTGCATGAGATTAGGAAATCTCCCAGGATTCCCAGTAGCGTTAAAGCAAGGGTGACTTTAATTTGTTTGAAGTTATTTTTTGAATATGAGCCAGCATAGACTGTCTCAAAGTTTGTGTCAAAACTTTGCAAGAGCCATTTTGTTGTCTGATATGTGCTCAACACATTATCTCCTTTTTTCCAGATCTGAAATAGAACAATCCAATAAATAGCATCCATCTTCTAAAATGTTTTATGATTCACCTTTTCCTATATTCTGGTGTAATCTGGGTATTACTCCAAACATAATAAAGATGGCATTGCCCTCAATCTATCAGCTGTGAAGTAGGAGTTATATAAGCATACAACCAAATAATGAATCAACTGGATTGAACAGGAATTCTAAAGCAGGCTTTCATAACTATTTGAGAAAAGAAGCTAAATGGTTTTATAAGGTCAGTTCATACAATACTGGTAAGAAATGTATGAAATTAGGGATACAAAATAGGAATATTCATGCTCTGAAGGAGTAATTCTTCCACAAAATCTTTTTTTCCAAGCTCAGACTGAAGGAGTCCCATGAAAAAAATCACCAGTTTTCAGCTGCACAGCACTGTCACCACCATTCGGTGGCTGAAGGGCAGAAAGCTTTGGCTGTTTTCACACACCCACTGGCTTGTCCCTCAAGATCACAATGGTTTCATAAACAGCTCTTCTTATACTTTCTTCCCATTAAGCAGTGACTGCTATCCTTAGTTCATCAACAAGAGGAAGCAGATAAAGGGAATCAGGCAAGAGCTCCATTGTGGTCTTGTTCTTCTCTTGCTGATTTGCTTTTTCATTACAAGGAAATATGAACAGGGGAAAAGTGAACCAGTTCATTTTTGGGGGAAAGGAGAGGGCAAGAGATGGCAGTAAGAGCACTGGTATCTTGTCTATTTGATGGACGTAGAACAAGGTGAGAGATCCTCTCAACCATAGTTCCAGAAGATGAAAGGACCTTGGGGAATGAATGTTTTAGTCATTTTACATCACTGGTCTTCCACTGTTGAATTTATATAATTATGTCCATATAGGAGAATTAATGTTTAAACTGCAAAGCTGTAATGTATCAAGGGTAGATGGTTTTAATATTATTATCAGTTCTTTTGGAAAGTGGTGTAATATGCCAAGGTAATTGCAAAATCCCTGTTTATCACAAACATTATATTAAATGTGGACATTTTTATAAAAATGTCAAGGGAGGTGGAGAGGTTCCTAGAAATTAGACAGGAATCTGGCAGCTTCCACATTGCTGTTTCTACTCTTCAACCCATTCAAAACCACTTGAAATCAAGTATAGCACAGAGGCATCTGCAGTGTGTATGTGCATGTTAAATGACTAAAGTAGCATTGTTACACTGCTGCAATTCAATCTCTGCATCCTTTGCATGTATATAGACTCTGCATGCATGCATGCATGAAAAGAGATAGAGCCTGGGTCACAATGGCAGAGCACCACTTTTAGATTTTGACAAAGCTTTCTGGTCCTGTGGTACCCTCTTGTCCTGGGCAATCACAGAAGGAGGGGAATGGCAGCAGACGACAAAATATGAGGGACCCTTGCAGTGGTGGGATTCAATTTTTTTTACTACCGGTTCTGTGGGCATGGCTTGATGGGCATGGCAGGGGAAGGATGCTGTAAAATCTCCATTCCTACCCCACTCCAGCGGATGGTTACTGCAAAATCCCATTCCCTCCCCATCCCACTAACCTGCTTTCCAGCTCCATTCTCCTGTGCAGGGCAACAAAAGAAGACCCAGCCTATCAGTTGGGACTCGGGAGGCAGAGAATAGATGGGGGTGGGGCCAGTCAGAGGTATTTGCCGATTCTCTGAACTACTCAAAATTTCCACTACCGATTCTTCAGAACTGGTCAGAATCTGATGATTACCACCTCTGGGCCTTTGGTGCTCTCTGAGCTTGGTTGTTTTCTTGCAGACATTTCATTACCCAAATTAAATAACAACATCAATGCTAGTAAGGAATGAGATTTGCTCTCAGTTTCTATTCTAGTGACTTGCCCTGTCAACGTTGGTGGGGGTGATCTTAGAGGTTCTGTGGTTGGGCTATATACTTTTGGCTTGTTTGGCCATTCCTGGATTGGCGTATCGGTCTGGTGTTAATCTTGGGATTAACCTATGCTAATCTGGATGCTGATCGTTGGTGGGGAGATGTTTTGGTCTTTTTGGTCCCCTTTTGGTTTGCTGGTTGCATCTTTTGCATTGTATATAGATAGAGGTTATGCCCCTGTGTCTGTTGATGGCTGATTTGTCAAAGTCAGGCTTTTACAAATATCCCAGCATTTTTGGATTGGTCTAGGATGGTCGCAGTTTCCCAACTGAAACTAGGGTTAAGTCTGTCCATATATTGTGAAATTAAAGAGTTTTCATCATCATGTTTTTTTTCTTGCTTGTTGATGTTCAGGAATGTATTCTACCACTTTTCTGTCTGTTTGTCCTACACAGTGACTATTGAAGTCATTACACTATATATTGTAGATGACATCTTTTTCTTCTGAGGCTGCCGGGTCTTTTAGTTTACTTCTGATATTTTGAAAGGCTTGAACACCAACCAGCAGTCAGAAGACATGATAAAAACTTTAATTCAACCATGTTTATCCATGGTTGAACTTATCATAGTTTTTTTGTAAATGTGTGAACCAGGATGCTAACCAGCATTTCCCAAAAGATTAAACAACTTTGATATTTAGAGAAGCGTCCAATATTTTACTGAATTGTATTGATGTTAATAGTGCTCTAAATAATCTTCCTAAATTTCATATTAGTGCAGCCTTTTGATTTTTAGTAATCTTCTTATCATGAGTTATTGTCCTCTCCATCAGTGATCCGTATGGTAAAAGCATTCTTAATGCAACCCTGTAGTCACATAAAATAGCACTTAGTGTAGTTGCCACAAGATGTAGAAATTTTGCTGTGGGTGTTTCTGCCAAGTACAGAAAAGTGCTATAATATAATTCACAGCTGCCTCCAAACAGTGGGAAGTTTACTGTCAGCAGACTGTCCATAAACGGCAGTAAAATCCTCTTAGTTTTATTTTACTAATATGTAGGAATGCACTTGGATGGATCTACCTAGCTGGAATTCCTTGAAGTGCTTTGCACCTCTTTAAATGGATGCCAGCAGAGATAAATAGGTGAACATTTAAAACATGAGCCTTTACAAACAGTAGCTACTCCATGGAGACTCAGTAGTATAACCTGTGACTACCTTGGGTACATTTCTTTCTTTCTTTCTTTTGCTTCCTTTTCCTTCCTTCCTTTCTTCCTTCCTTCCTTTTTTTCTTTCTCTTCCTTCTCTTTCTTCTTTCTTCTTTCTTTCTTTCTTTCTTTCTTTCTTTCTTTCTTTCTTTCTTTCTTTTTCTTTCTTTTTCTTTCTTTCTTTCTTTCTTTCTTTCTTTCTTTCTTTCTTTCTTTCTTTCTTTCTTTCTTTCTTTCTTTCTTTCTTTCACTTCCTTTTCTCTTTCTTTCTTTTTTATTTCTTTCTCTTTCTTTCTTTCTTCTTCCTTCCTTCCATACCTTTCTTTCCTGATTATGTGTTGATGGAAAGAATAAATCACTTCTCTGAATATTTCTATTTTCTTCCCCTTTTGCACTGCCGCCATGATTAGTTGTTTGAATACACCATAATTTTACAAAACCATAAACCAGCTTTATGAAATAAGATTGCTGTTTTATACTTATTTTTTAAAAAAGGGACAGAGAAGACATTGAAGAGGGTATACAACAGCTGCTGAATAAAGTTTAGCCTGGAGAAGGGAGTAAAAACAAAAGTCAAGGTAGCCCTGTGACCATTCGGTTGGGTATCAGATTTGGGTTGTAGGAAACAGATAGGAATGTTGCTGTTGTGGTGCCATGACTGCATTGCAACAGCTTTCCTACATGAGCTGCTGGATTATGTTGCTGGATTGATGGTTGAGGCCCTGAGAAGACTTCAATTTACTCCTGGAGTCATTCAATCAGGGTGTCTCAGGAGTTCATATCCTTTGGCAACCCTGGACATTATTTGATTAGTAAAATAATAAGATAAACTTGAATTTTTCAACTATTCATCAGAGATGTAGATGCTAGTAACCTTGTCTGATCCTTCCTCATTAAAGACAGATTAATAATGCTTAGCGCTTGATGATTTTCACAGAATAAGTATGAATTGCCCTTAAATTAACATAATATATGGACTATGCCCAACTGATTGGATATAATATGAAACACACAAACCTATTATTGGACAGACAATTTTTTTCTTTCATTCTTTCAGGTATTTTTCAAAAACAACTTCCAAATCATATTTAGCTGGGTTCATACATTGATCCAAATGTAAGCTTGCTAACTTCTGGGCCAGGCATAATGATGTGCATCCAAACATTATGATTGATTAATGGTTGATACGTTGCATCAACCCCAGCTAAAATTTAGGCACTTGAAAGTCTAACTTTACTAACCCTTGGTTTGGAACAATATGTATCCTTTGCCAACTTGAATCTTTTCAAAATAGAACAACGGGATAGATAGAATATTTTAAATAAAATAATTAAACATGCAGCTGGGCTAGCTTATAGCCCCTTGACTTCAGTTAAATTCTTCTTGCTTAACTGATCTGAGATACAGCAAAATTATCTCACCACAAAGCACAATAGTAATTGAAATGGCAAATCCACTATGGAAAGACAAATGCATTCGATATTTTTACTTTGCTTAACCACAGCTATTCTTTGCTGAGAAATGCAATAAATCCTATTGATTAGCTCATTGGCTACCATCTCAAAGCACAGAAAACGAAGGCAGTTTTTTACTTCCTGAGCAGAAAAGAGCAATCAGCATTTAGGGTGTGGTTTCAATCAGTGTCTTCATTAAACATTGATGTTCATCTTTGCTTTTCCACTCAATCTAATAAATATACTATGCTGGTCATTAAACTTCAAAAACTGCAGGTTGTTTAAGTGCTGGATGATGCACATAGCCAAAGTGTTGGCTCTTGAAATATTGGCTTTCTGTCTTAATATTTGGATTTGGACTTCTAAAGGATTGCAAAAATACCAACCTTCTATGAAGGAAAGGAAGCAAGGGGATGAAAGGGGTAATTGAGATACCACAAACAGCTTTTATTCTACTTCCCTTCCCCTGTGATCTTCTGGAATTAGATAAAAGATAGGTTGTGCTTGCTGTAGCAGTCATTCTACAAAGGCGGCAGATTTTGGATTATAAAATCCTGCTTTAAGTCTTCAAATCAAATTCACTGCCAAACCTCCACTTTTTTTCAGTAGAAGGGCGGGAAAAAGAACAAGTTGTGTTGTTGGAGGAGTTTTAAACTTTGCAACCTGTGTTAATGTTCAATTAACCAACAATAAGCTTATTTTACTTAAAAGCTTATTTTCTATAATAGCAACAACAACATCACTTTGTCTTGTATACAGCTCCATAGTGCTTCACAGCACTCTTTGGGCAGTTTACAATGTCAGCGTAGTGCTCTAAACAAACTGGGTCTTCATTTTACCGACCTCAAAAAGATGAAAGGCTGAGTCAACTTGTAGCCCAGTCAGGATCTAACTCCAGTCTATGGGCTGAGTTTGAGTGTAATACCGCCTTCTAACCAGTGCGACCCCACAGCTCCTAGATAAGGCACAGACATGTGCTCCCATAGGGTGGGCTTCCCTGGGGTGCCGCCGGTTGGACGGCTGACAACCTCGAGGGTGCGGGCCTTCTCTCTGGGAGCACCTTCCCTCTGGAACGAATTACCCGCAGAGATGAGGACCATCCCCAACCTTTTGACCTTCTGGTGCGCATTGAAAACCCACTTATTCCATCAAGCCGGTCTGGCCTAGAGTTCCTTGTAGGGTTTTTAATTGGTTTTAAAAGGTTTTTAATTTTAAAACTTTTAACCTTGATTGCTTTTATTTATCAGCCATCCTATTTAATTTTTTTAACTATTTTTAAATATTGTATTTTTCATTGCATTTTATCTGGCTGTACACCGCCCCAAGTCCTGTCGGGAGAGGGGGCGGTATAAAAGACTAATAATAAATAAAAATAAATAAATAATTTGTCAACAAAATTGAAAATCCAAATGTGATGCAGCCACCATCAAGTAATTCTGAACTGCATTGGTTATGGGAGAGCTCTTTGGTGAGGGACATTCCCATTGTAGGTAGGCAGGAAGACAAAGCTTGCTGTGGGAAGCAAAGATCCTGTTTAGAGTAGATTAGAATAGAATAGAATAGAATAGAATAGAATAGAATAGAATAGAATAGAATAGAATAGAATAGAATAGAATACTTTATTGGCCAAGTGTGATTGGACACACAAGGAATTAGGCCTGGTATAAATACCCTCATTATACATAAAGAAAAGATACATTCGTCAAGAATCAAGAATCATAACGTACAACACTTAATGATAGCCATAGGATACAATCAACAATCAAATCATACTAGGAAACAGTCAATATAAATCGTAAGGATACAAGCAACAAAGTTACAGTCCTACAATCACAAGTGGGAGGGGATGGGTGATAAGGAGTGATAAGAAAATTAGCAGTAATAGTAGTGCAGACTTTGTAATAGTTGAACAGGGTTGAGGGAATTATTTGTTTAGCAGAGTGATGGCTAGAGTATAATTGCTGTGAGGATTAAAGCACTTTGCCATCTACAAGTAACACCTATCTTTCTCTATTCCTAAATCTGTGGATTGACTTACTTGAGGAAGTTGTTGAAGACCATCTAGAGTTGCTGCCACCAATTGGAAAGTCCAGATGTTGCTTTCAACACTCCAATTGAAGAGGTATAAAAGTTAATTGAATATTCCAGTGGCCTCATCTCAAAGTGTCTTCTGAATCTTGATGCATGATGTATCATAGTTGTGAATCCAGAATCAAAGGAAGGTTCAGGTATGAGGAGTAATAGGCTCTGCTATTTCTGCTACAGGGTTTCCATACTTTTCTTGGATGAGATAATAACAGTACTTTTATCACCACAATATGTGGTGCAAAAACTATAATACCCACCAAACTTTGAAGACAGAAACATTATTGAAAATCATCCTGAGAGATTGGGGGAATGGGCTGAAGATTATAACATCACATTTTATAGAGGGAAATGTATATTTTTTTATTTAAGAAAATGAAACTCAGGCACAGAGGGAGATTAGGATATACCAAGCTTGACAGCAGTATTTATAGAAGGGGTTTTGGAATTATGGTTGACCACAAGCTGAATATAAGCCTGTAGTGTGAGATAGCTATTATTTATGTAGAGATATTATTATATTTATGTAGAGATATTATATATATTTTGTATTTATATTACTACAAAAGCAATTTAGTTCGTATTTATAAAACTATTCAAAACACAGAAAATAGTAATTCTGCTGTAGTCGTAAGTTGATCCCATTCCCTGTTGCACAATATATTGAACACAGGATTCCATATTTTAAGAAAGATTGTTAAACAAACGTAGCAACAAGACTTTAAGAGAATTGGGAAGTTAAATCTTATAAACAGTTTCCAGAATGGCAGTCTTTTTATAGGCGTGGAAATTAGCCTCCACTCCACGTTTGGAAAAGATGTCAAGTTACATTTCGTTTGCTAGGTTTTTAATTCCAGATTAATTTTAGACTTGATTTTAACTGACGTTACTGAATTTTTTCCCTATTTTTCTACTTTAGCCACTTTAGCTATCTTAATGCTTGTTTCTATAGAGAAGTGGGATGTAAATAAGCACAGCAAAAAACAACAAAGACTTTTGTGGCACCTTAGATTTATTGCTCTCCATAGAGCCACAAGAGTCTTTGATTTCAAACTGATGAGAGATTGAGAAAATGGTTGAAGACTTGAGAAGGGAAAGAATATAACACCGCTCTTCAAATACACAAAAGATATTAAATAGAAAAAGGTCAAGACCCGTTTTTTATTCCCCTGAGACAGAAAGATTTGAAATACTGATCTTCAGTTACAGGAAAACAAATTGTGTCTGTTATTAAGAAAAACTTCCTGACGTAAGAGCAATTTAAGAATAGAACCAATTTCCTAGAGAGATGAGGGTTCTCGTCATCGGATTTGTTCAAGCAGAAATTGTACACTTCAAATTGGATTTCTGCTTTGAAAAAAGCATTGGACTTCATGACATTTAGGGTCCCTTCCAACTCTTAGATTCCATAACTATGACTTAGCCAGAATAAAAAGCTAGAAATGGTACATGTGAACCCTTTCAGAAATCTTCCCCCATTTTTTTAGCTTTTATAGTTCTACCTAGTGAGGTTGTTTAAGATTATCTTGCTATCATAAGAGCAAGAACATTCACTCTGACAGGTGATTTTTTTTCCCCCAAGATATGGGCTCTTTTAGTTTAAGTAAGCAAACAGGTGTTTTTAGCTTTCCAATTTTGAAAGTAGTTTTCATTATATTTGCCACAGCCATCAGTGAAGCATATTCTAGGGTTGTGTCTCTTTTTTATTCCCAGTGTTTTGATCAAAGGGAAATTTCACTTAGGTAAGCACTTTTAAATGGATTTATTCTGGACCACTTCTAATACTTCTAATTTACCAAAGCCTCAAATTTGGGCCCCATGTCAAGCGTGATATTGTTTTTCCCAGAAATAGCTTAAATACAGGCTGTACTAACCATCCTACTTTTAAATGGAAGGAGCAAATGGCTCTCCTTTGATTTAATGGCTGTAGTTTTTGTTGTTGCTTATGTGTGTTTTCCATGGTATTGTCTCAGAAAACTTGAATACTTAAATGATCTCACTTGTTCTATCTCCTTACATCTATTTCTTTGGGCTTGTTTTTTTTAAGCAAATATTACTACCTTGATTTCGGAATAATTAATCTGTAACTATTCCTTCCTAGAGTAAGTTCTAAATTCTGCCAGGATTCTTCTCTTTCCAATTAATATTGAGAATACCATGTTGACTTCCTACAACAATAGGAATTTCTACTTCCAACTGGTAGGGCATAAAAAGAAGGATTATTAGCCTCTTCCACAATGTTTTTTATAGTTTTAACCTGCTTTGTTAAGGAGCTGCTTTGATTTATTAAAAGTTGAATGTAAGTATCTTCATGTAACTTATATATTAATCCTATGTCTACATACCGTAAGTAGCTAACGCTTGACTTCAAAAGTAAGGCATTTTTTCTCATGACATTTTAATATGAAAAAACAGATGCTCATGTATTAGAAAAGCATTTTTTAAAGTTATGTATTTATTTATGTATTTACTGATTTATTTATTTGATTTTTGTGCCACCTATCTCTTCTAGAAGGGATTCTGGGCAGCTTACAGATGTTAAAACCAGTAGGCATTAAAATGATAACACTATAAATAACAATAATAAAATAAGCACAGTTTAAAATGGGGAAGAGGGGAGCACAAAATACATGGGGAGAGGTGAGGGCTAGCCACCTCCAGAAAGTTGCACCTCTATTGGGGCCCCAGGCTAATTGGCAGAGGCAAGGATTCAAATCCTTCCAGAAGGTCAGGAGGGGCATTGTGGATCTCACCTTGGGAGCTATGATGTTCCAAAGGTTAGGATTAGGATGGATACAATTTTAAAAATCTTTAACAGCATAATCTTACATGCTTTGCAAGAAACATTGAATTTAGTGGATTTATTTTGAGGAATCCAGTAGAGGTTTACAGTACTATACAATCAAATGTGGTATGGTGACCTATATTATAAGCACAATTTTTTTCAGCTTATTTTTTTTCTATTTCCTTTTATTTTAAGAGAATCTTGATATATTAGGTTTTTAAAAATCTGATTTAAGCTTTTAAAATCAATTGTATACTTCCTGCCCACATCTGAAAAACAAAAAACAAAACAATAGACAGATTTTGAAAGTAAGGTGAAAAATTATGAGACTTGTTTTTGAAAGAGGTATGTTTTTAAAACAAATAGCATCCCAGATAGGACACAGTCTCCTACCATTTTTCAAATCTATAAAGATGTAAATTCTGCTCAGAAAATTTAAAATAGATAAATATGGATAATATACCACTTGCAATAGAGGTATTTTGTAAGACTGTGTGATGCTGCTGATTCCTAGAAAGTTTTATATTAAAATATTTGATACACCCACTGAAGAAAAAATGGTTCCATAATTTTTAAAGGTATACATTAAATGGATTTTGAATAATCAATGCTTAATCATTTATTTAAAGCTGCAGTGGAGGAAAAATGGAACATGCAATTTTTCATTCTTCATATCTAGCTGACCTTCGCTGATTCTAAAGACAGAGTCATACTTGGTTAATATTGAATGAATGGGTAGCAAAAAAAAATCTTTCCCTGCCCTTATATATGAGAAGATAATACTTCTGTGATATCTTTGTCCCTGGATTGATCTGCCATGAGAGAGCCAGTTTGACGTAGTGATTAAGGTACTGCACTAGAAATGGTTGACCATGAGTTCTAGTCTTGTCTTTGACGGCACAATCTGTCTTGAGACATCTAGTTGGCCTTCTCCCTGAGAAGAATTAGAAAACTGATGAAGGCAAAATGTTTTTCTTGGAGCTATTAATCTTTAATTATAATTGTAGGATTAGTTGCTGGATAATGCACCTTCGAGTGGATTAATAGTTTTATGATTTACCGTGTTCTGATTAAGTACTGGTTTTATTAATGTTATATGATATTGCAAACTACTAGAAGCCTCTTGGGGATATGAAGGGACATTTAAAAAAAACTGGGAGTAAATAAATCAACAATCTCACCTTTTAACAAGGAACTATTCTTATCAAATAGAAAGTTATCCATGCTCTGGTAATTTTCAAGATCCTGCAATGTCTGTTGCATGTGAGGCTGTTCCCAAAGACAATTCCAAAATTGAAGTTAGAGTGGTCTCTGGCAATATATCTTCTCTATGCTAACAGAGCTGTCAGACTGGCCTGAACATGCTGGCAAATCTATGCAGGACATGAAATGAGCCCTTGCCGATCAAATGATCCCATCACTGTGATTTATGCCATTGCATAATGGTGATATGTATTGGAGGAAGAACAAATGATTTCTCAACTATATGTAGAGGAGAAACTGAGTTTGCACCTTGGGCAGATATGAAACCTATCTAGTATTGTTGTAATAGTTCCTGATCCATTTTTAAGATGACCAGCTTTTTTACAATGAAAAGGAGGACACAAATAAATCGAAGAAAAAAACCAAAACCACTTGCACGTGGTGCTCTCTTGCGTGTGGCGCCCTCTTGCACACGGCACCCTCTTGTGCACAGTGCCCTCTTGCGCAGGGCGCCCTCTTGCACATGGCGCACTCTCTCAAAACAATTCTCCTGTGTGGAGCGCATGCATCTCATAATTGCATCTCGCTGCACTGTACTGAGCCTTGACAAATCATCATGTCAAATACAAATACGTCATACACAACGGATACAAATACAAATACATCATACACAACGGATCGGATCGGCATCGATCAAATATGGAGATTTACATTTATTAGTCTTCAAATACCAAAAAGGAACACATGTAGGAGGACACTTTTCGAGAGAGGACAGAACTTACAAAAAGGAGGACCTTTTTACCATTTTAGAGCACAATCAGCAGAGATGATGCTCTTTTTATCTGGAGTCTTGGCAGGGGTAGGCTTCAAAAATTTTAGCAATAGGTTCTCTGCCCGGTTGCTGGGTGAGCATGGCCATGGTGGCCATGGCCTAGTTGGCCTCCTGCACTATGGCAAGGTGGGAAACGGCCTCCCCGGGCTCCGGAGGCTCTCTGGAAGCCAGAAACGGGCCTTCCCAAACTTCCAGGAGGCCCATTTTTCACCCTCCCTGAGCATCCGTGCACGCCCTGCACTTACCTATATCCAAAAGAGGGTACGTGGGGACTCCTGGGACGGAAAGGGCAGGATGAGTGGGACCAGCCAGGAGTGAGATTTGAGGGTTCTCCAAACTGTGTAGAACCCCTTCAAACCCCCAGCAGTCCACCCCTGAGTCTTGGCTCTTTCCAAATCACTGCTAATCCCCCAATTCTGAAAAAATAAAAATAAAAAAAAATCCTGTAAATCAGAAGTGAATAACCTTGTTTGGTTTGTCTGTCAAGTGACGTATTCCTCAGGGTTGACTTAGAAAAAACAAACCCACTTTTCTCACAAGCAGCTTTGAAATAAGGCTGGAAAACTTTAAGATGAGGCCTGGAAACCCCCTTGGATTGCACTTTGTCCACACTGTTATAAATAATTTGCCCCCTTTATGCCATATAAATCTATAAAGCTCATAAGCTTTAGATAAAGGTACAGACAATACCTTCAAGCTGGCAGTAAGCTGATTTGCTTTGTGATAGTTCCAAGTACATTGAAAGCTATACACTCTGCTTCACAATGGTCAGTTTCAGCACTGAAATCTTTTACTGTGGGTAGATCTCTTCTTATCAATTGGTTTTAGAGGACTGCTGAGTTAAAATTACTCCAGATGTAGCTACTTTATAGATATAAATTGGCTTAACAGCCCTTTTCCCTTGAGGATTTTAGGAAGTATAGTTCACTGAGCAAGAGAGAGGAAAAGCCATGTTTGATGTGGAATTTTTAGCAATCTACATGTTACAAAACTCAATATTCTTTGAGAGAAAGGGTGACAAAGAGAGAATACGTTTACGTTTAATATAGGTCTAGTCTAAATGATTTTTTTTTTTTTTTTGGGGGGGGGGGGGGTCTGTTAGAACTATCCTTTTAGCAGGTATAGAAGGAAGGGACAAGAAATTAGTTTTAGATCCTATAGGGAAATCTAAAGAGTTCAACTGAAATAAATATTTGAAAACTTTTCCTCATATTCTACCAAAAAGAAGCATATGTAAAATGACAGCTTTTGTAGGAGAAGAGAGAAGCATGGCATCCTTTAGAGGAAGCTGGAGAAGAAAGAATTCCCCTATCTTTGCATATCATAATAAGAAAATATATGAATTAGGATAAATTATCCTTGCTTTTTTTTAAAAAAAAGTGAGGTTTAAACAAATAATTACATCCACAGGTTTATTACAGGTGATCCATTTAATGAACAGATGAGCATGCAGCTGATTTTTAGGAAATAGAATGAGAAACTGATGTGATGAAGGATAGCGTATCCTTCCTTTTCAACCAAATGGAAGAGTTTTGTATGGTCCTAGTACCATATATAAAAAATAATAGTATGATGGAAATAAGGAAATGAGGCAGAATCCTGATAGGACCACAAGAAAGGGGAAAGTTAAAGACCAAATGTAAGTAACAGTTTCAAGTTGATTTTCTGTTTTAAACTGGAATGGGGAAATATTTACCTTTCTTTAATATCTTCTGGGTGTGTAGATGTTTGTGTGTATGTGTGCGCCTGTGTATGTATACATACGTACGTACGTATGTACGTACATACATACATACATACATACATACATACATACAAACATACATACATACATACATATATATATATATAGAGAGAGAGGGAGGGAGGGAGAGAGATGTAAACATATTTACATATATATGTGATTTATTGATTGTATGTCACCAAGCTGGTATTCATTCTCAGCAGTCACATAGACTTCCTCTAAGCTGATCTGTTCCCAATCCATCACCATTATAATCAAGTCCACCCTTCTTGATGCTAGTCAACTTCTCTTTCTTTCCACTTTTCACATTCTTCATGTCATTCCAATTTAGAAATAAATCATTAGCACGGTGATGCAGAGAAACCCAGATTATTATCCAGCAAACAAAACCCAAAACAAAAAGCCTTGGTTTTAAATGCACATTAGAGGAAATATTGACAAAAGTGGATTGAAATCATAGACAGGCTAAAGGCTAATGCTTGCCAATTCCTCCTCATTATAGGTTTACAACCTTTGTTGCTTTGAATTATTCATTTTATGGTTTCTCACATGAGGGGAAAAAAAAATCTCACAATTCAGTTCTAGATTGGTAGGTATGATTGAAAGGGCTGAGAAGTCCTGGGATGGAGGATGACTGGGAGAGGCAGTTTGGTCTAGTGGTTAAGGCACCAGGCTAGAAACCAGGATTCTGGGAGTTCTAGTCCTGCTTTAATGTGAAAGCTAGCCGGATGACTTTAGGCCAGTCATTGTCTCAGCCCAATTTACCTCACCTGTTCTTGTGGGGAAACATTTTATATGAATAGCCACTTCGTAAGGAGGATAGAAAGGAGGGAGATAGAAATGGGTAGACAGAGTGTGATTTTTCCAATCTGGCTTTTTTTTTTAGATAGAATTAATTAGGTAATTATTTGTACAAATGGCTCTGTTAATTTTAAGTGTTATGGAAGCAAGGATGCAATCATGCTTTTCCTCAGCATGACAAGAGGCAGCCTATTTAGGAAAGTATTTGAGGCTGCATCTACCAAATGGAATGTTTCTTTCTTTATATATTTATTACATCAATCTCTTTCCTCTAAGGAAATGTGAATAGTCTTTCTTTTGTACAGTAATCCTATGAAGTTTACCGGGAGAGATAAAAGTTTGTTTCTTGAGCTTCACAATTAAACACGGATTTGAATTCTTTGCTTTTTCCACACCAGATTCTCTGGTCACACCAAATTGTGGCAGGTTTTCCTGTGTGTTGCAGAAATGGCTGAGCCTGTGCAATGGAAAGTGATATCCTAGCATTCTGACTGTGAGCCAGTGAGGCGTCATTTCTGCTGCCACTATTTATCTTCCAGGTGGCACTTCACTTGGAGTTCATCGTCATGCCCCTGGTGGAGATTGACTGAGGGAGAGGAGGAACAGCCAACAGGGAGTTAAGTGTGGCTCCAGAGGTTGTGGAGGAGGCTGGGGAAGGGAGAGGCTGGCTAAGCAGTCAGAGGAGGAGCCAGGCCCATCCCCTATCCATCCTAGGGCATGCAGGGAGCAGAGGATCAGGGAAAAGCATGGTCTACTCAGGAAGAGAGGGCCATGATCCTCTTCATGGGTTGCAGTGTGAGATCTACATAAGAGTTTGGACCTGCGTGCTAGCAAATGCTGGAGACAAGCATGTTTTTTCCTGGATGAGGTTTATCTTGGTTGGCGTTCTTCCAATGGACTATACCTGGTTATCTTCTTGAAGTTTGTAATTAATTATCCTGGTTTGTCATGGAACTTTCTTCAGTTTTTGGGGTTTTGCTTCATTATCTGCTATTTGAGTTTGAACTGTATTTCTTTTGTTTGGAATGTTATTTTGAAAATAGTTTAATCTCCAACTGTGAACAATTGAACAGTGAAGCCAAGTTGAGGGCATTAAAGGACCTTTATTTACATTTTGGTTTTTGTTATATTTGTGGTACACGCCGGGTCATCACATTCTTCCCTTTACCCCTGGGTTGTTCATCCCCTTACCTCTTGGTTGTGTGAGAGAAATAGGTTTTCATAATCTCTATTGTCTTTTTGGTTATTAAAAGGTCCAAAAGTAAAATAGAAATCAGTCATGCTTTCTTCTTGTTGCGTAGCATAAAAGCATGTAGGTGCCTTTGGGAGAAAAGCCATCAAATTTTATTTTTAAAAAGAAGCCAAGGTATTTTTTAAAAAAGCCCTGAAATTTACAAAATAATATAGTGTTCCAAATAGTCTAAAAAATAATGCTGGGCTATTATACATTTACCACTTTTTCCTTGTGAGAAGTTGCAAATTAAGATTACACAGCCTAGCGGAAGAGTCTAAATAAAATCATTATGTTTTTGCTCCACCTAAAAGTGCATTCAAAGCTAAGGTCACACATGAAACATGAAAATTCCTAATTATGCTTAAAATAAATAATATCAGATTTATACAATTTAATTTTGTGTGTGTGTGTGTGTAAACAAACACAAACAGAAAAATAATAAAAGAGTAAAGCATAAATGATTAAAAAACTAAAACGTTGAAGAGATTATAGAAGAAAAATTCAATCCTCTGGACACTCCCCCCCCTCCCCCAAGTTTGCTGGCAAACATAAACTCTAATCCGAGGTTATATGGAAAATTCTCCCTGTGTATGTGCCTAAGAGCCATTCCCCAAAAGATAATGTTTTCTATGTTTATCAGGGAACCTAAAAGAATTGAAATTGTCTCACTTGATGGCCTATATCAAGGGTCTTTAAACTTGGCAAGTGTGTTGTCCAGACAGTTTAGAATTAATGGGATTTGGGATAGTTAGTTAGGAAATGAGAGCTGTCCCCTTAAGGGAATGCATCATGGTAAATGTAGTTAAGGACTGGACATTAAGAAGAACCTCGTCGATAACACACCAGCCCCTCACTTGTGTTGTCAGATCTGCTTAGCCAAAGTCTACCCCGATGGACGCCCAGAAGAAGCAGTGAAGATGTGTGTAATACTGGATCCTCAGAATGATCACTCACTAGCCAGGTCCACGTACTTCAACCTCTTTGATGTTCAGAAGGAAGAAATGCACTTCACGATATCAACGTGCACCACACCAAGACACACGGCGGGGAGGAAAGCTACTGGAATCTGTATAGAGTCATTAGATGGAAGTTCCCAGTTCCTACTGCTGCCCGTGTTGGAATAGAACGGGATACTAGATGACCACAGCCACATTGCAACACCAGAGGTAGCTAGGAGCATATCTCACTTGAAGCATATGGCTCATCATTTTCCTGCTCTAGATCCTGAAGCCAAGATTTTGTTCTTGCTGGGACTAGATGCCCCTGATGCTTTAGGTACACTGAAGTAGTAAGAGGCCCGAGATACTCACACTATGCCTTTAAAACAGACCTGGGTTGGGGAATCTCAGGAATTGTCTGTGTCGATCAGATGCAGGCCACAACCCAGGCAGATGCCTTCGCACCATCCATTCCGACAGCCTTCCAACGCCCTTTAGCACCATCGAAAACAAGAATGCTGGTCCATCCTAAAAGGCCGCCAGCAACCACCAGACTTTCATGAATACACTCTACAAGGGCAGATGTCTTCACAACATTCAGTTCAACTGCTTGCCAACATCCCTTTGAACCGTTGGAAGCAAGAGTGCCTGTCTACCCTAAACGGCTGCCAGAGGCAACCAGCAGACTTTCACCAAGAAGCTCCACACCAGACCGGTCACCGACCTAGTGCTGCTGTGGGGAAAGGCTGAACTTGAAGATTGAACCTCAAGCTTTGCATGCTTTGCTTTGTTTGATGCTATATTACTATTTACTGTTTATCTTAGTTATACAGTTATTTTAGTTAGTGGAATTTACAATTCCAGGTGGGGAGTGTGCTGTCTAGACAGTTTAGAGTTAATGGGATTTGGGATAGTTAGGAATTGAGAGCTGTCCCCTTAAGGGGATGCATCATGGTAAATGTAGTTAACATATCCTGGGAAATGTAGTCCATGTCATGTGGTCACATCTGTAATCCTGATTAGTCACTAAATTGACCCTTGTTGGGTTGGGGGAGGCTCCCTCACTCTTGCCTTAATCCTTTACCATGCAGCTGCTTCAATCATCATGGGGATGAGAGATTATTATCTTTCTACACCATAATGCATATATGCAAAGGATTGGACATTAAGAAGAACCTCGTCATAAATGTGAGTTGATAAGGATGCCTGATGAATCAATAAAAAGACTTTGTATGAATGCTTTGTGGAGTTGCTCTGTCTGCTTTATAACCATCCAGAGCGTAATAAGTAGAACAGCAAGTTTTTATTTATGTTATTTATTTATTTATTTATTTATTTATTTGTCAAGCATGTATTAGATAACAGATATAATTAGAACATGATTATGGTTACATGAAATGGGTACAAATAAAAGGGGACATTAGGACAGGGACAGTAGACATGTTGGTGCGCTTATGCATGCTCCTTAAGACTTGTGGACTTCAACTCCCATAATTCCTGAGCTAACATGACTGGAGGAGAAACTTTGGGAATTGAAGTCCACAAGTCTTAAAGCTTTCAAGTTTGAAGTTCCCTGCCCTATATCCATAATGACATAGCTTACGGTTAGGCAAAGGAATGATTTAAATATTCACTTTCTTTCAACCCTGCATTAATATTTAATTTCTATAAGCTGAATACATACTTAAATGGGGTTGAATTTCACTTCATTTCTGGAGCACTGACTTTAGCCAAAGTTGTTGCAAATAGACTTTATTAAGGGGGGAAATCTTTAAAAAGTTGCTGTTCCAAGCATGAAGTACAACCTACGTTATAAAATTATGAATACACTATGCAGAGAAAAATTTATATTGGATAATTGTATGTAAGACAAAACAGATCCTACTGCAATTATGATATATTGTGGTTCACTTATCAGAACAAAAAAACACTTCTTGGTTGAGTGAGACTGAACCAAGAGCTTTAGCAGAGTAGTTACAGAGAATGCCTTTTTGAAAAAAGAAGAAAAACTCATGCAAATAATCCCATCACTCTATGGTATAAATAATCACTTTTTCTTTTATCACTTTTGTCTTTCCATTAATCTACTCTCTGGAGACTATAGATAGCCAAACATTTGATCTGTGCAATATTACTATCCTTCAGCTGTCCAGAACAAATCCAATATTCACTATTTCCATTAATGTCCATAAATGTTTTTAAACAATCAGTGGTGGAGTGGAAAAAGTAACAGCCAGATGGATTTTTTCTCAGCATATAAATGTATGCAAAGTAGGGGTCCAGCTGTACTTCAAGTGGCATTGGAATCAAGGACCACGAGCTCCGTGCTCTGAGCACTCCCTGTCGAAGGGTTCCGAAAGAAAACATGGCCACCCTGTAGGGGTGGTGAAGCAAAGGGAGGTACCTTGCAGGTTGAGGAGAGCTATATCTCTCCTCTCTGACTTGGAAAATCCCTTTCATCCAAAGACGAGGAGCAGTGGCAGTCAACACAGCTGCCATGAAACCAGGGACAAGCAGAATACCTAAGAAAGTGCAGGAGTGAAGAGAATGGTGAACAGAAATTGTTGCTGAGTGAGATGATTCTTCTTTTATTTAAAAATTACCCAAAGGAAAACAAAAAAAATCATAGAGAAGAGATTCTAAAAATATAAATGTTTAACTGGTGAAAGAAAACATTTGACAGAGATTTATGCCAAAAAGTAAGTCGAGAGCACCATTTGCTGACAAAAGGAAAGGTGACTCCTAGACTCCTCAAAATTTACAGAGGAGGAAAGGAATATTTGATATCTGGTGACCATGACTTTTATCTGTTTATTGCCTTATACTTACCAGAGGTGGAAATAAGAACGACATTATATAAAAGAGACTCTGGGAAGCCAAAATAAAAGACTAAAATTGCAGAGCAGACTTAAAGAAGTTGGAAAATACCTTGGATTATCAGAGCATTGAGTAAATGCTGGAACTGGCTCATCTAAATAATTGACTTTGTTTTGAAAGAAATGGTTTTTGATTGAAATTAATACATGCTGGAAAAAAGGCAGCATGGAAACTTGAGAGGCGAGCACCATCTACTAATGATTGGAGAATAAACTATACTCCTATAATTTTGAACACCTTTTGAATTGGATTGAGACTTTATTGTTTATTCCACTTATATCGCTATTATGTCTGAAATTGAAGGAACAGCTGTGGAAATGAGAGGATTTTTTAATTAGATGACTTTGCTGTTCCAAAATATTAAGGATTAAATTGATGGTATAGATGAGAAAATGGAAAACATTTTGCAAAGAACAATGAATAAAGATCAAACTATCCATGAATTGGTGGAAGCAACAGAAAGATTAAATGAAATGGATTATTTAAGACAGCATATTGAATATGAACAGGGAAAAATATGGATCAGAAAAATCAGCAAATGAAGCAAAAAGCTCGACAAAGAGGAAGACCAGACAAATGCAGAAAGAACAGATGAATTGGCCACATCAACAAATAAATCAAGGACTGGAGCAAAAAATAGGATTGACAACCAGCTGATAAGGGAAGAAAGAATGAAGAAAATAAAACAAAGAAATCAACAATTGGAGAGACAGAAAGATACCTTTGATAAGGAGATTTGGACATGGGCAGACATCTGGGAGAATTGGCAGTATAAGATTCCACTGGGAGAAATGTTTAGATTGAACAAGAAAGATAGAGATGAAGATAGAGATAAAGATGAGGAGTGAGGAAGGCGAAATAGGAAATGGATAAGAGTAGCACTAAAGAGAATAAGAGATGATGGATAAAAAGAATTGTCCTTTAAAGTATTGATTGTAAGCTGAAAGAGGCAGAAATAAAATTAGATAGGTGAAATATTAGAATATAGATTTTTATAGAATAAATAAAAATAATAGAAAGATTAGAAGTTTGTAGGTGTAAGGCATTTTTTTCTTTTATGTATGTTTAAATAATATAATGAGGATTACTTAAATTTGGAAGATTAGAAGTTTACAGATGTTAGATATTTCTTTTTTTCTTTTATGTGTGTTTAAACAATATAAGGAGGATTATTTAAATTTGATAAATGTGATAGAGATTACCAACATTGTTACCATGAATTGAATTAATGATAGCCAGAACCAACTCTGTTCATATACAATATGGATATATATCTTAATATATATACAATATTTGTTTGATCTTTCTGACTTCAATGCTTTTCTCGCATCTTTTTTCCTGGTCTAAATAGTGAAATGTCTGCTTTGCATACATACACACATACACATACACACATTCATACATACATACATACATACATGTGTATATATGTGTGTGTGTGTCTATGTATGTATGCATGCATGCATGCAAAGCAGACATTTCACTATTTAGACCGGGGAAAAAGATGTAAGAAAAGCATTAAAGTCAGAGTGATCAAACAACATGATTAGTAGTGAATGTAAGTAAATAACTATAGCTTCTTTTTATTCTTTGAACGTATTCACTAAACAAGGGATGTAGAAAAGTGCCCATTGATTATTTTATTTAGAATTCCAAAGGCTCCTGATTAAAATCTTTAAAAGAGCTTATTAAGGACACAATGGCTAAAATACAATTAGAGATTAAGTTATGTTGTGATTTTAAGATGGCTCAGAGATAAGGAAGCAATGAGATAGATATTGTGAACAGGGAGAAAGATTCACAACAAGGAACCCCACCCATGTCACTGCTTTATCATGGGCTTCCAAATAAAGAGGATTGCTAGGTGACAGTGCATGGATAAAATATGTGCCTAGTATTTGTTATGCTTTTCAAGATTGAATATGGAAAATGTATGAACCAGCCTGATTACCACTCAACACAATAGTAGATGAAATTCAATTTAGATAAGTGCATGGTAAATTGGCAGACTACAATGAATGGAACAATCAGAACTACTTGAACATACTGATGTGTTGTGAATGCAAACTAATATTTCTAAAAGGGGAAGCATATCTGCTGACAGCATTGGCGAATGCCTGAAGTTACAAAATGGTGGATAAAATCATTTTGTTTCAAAATTTGGAGAGGCAACTTTAAAATAGATTTCTCTAACTTGATGCTCTTCTAATGTTAGAACTATAATTCCCAGAATTCTCAGCCAAACCTGTTTTGTTTGCAGTCCCAATGAATCTGGAGAGCTTCTGTTTGGGAAAGATTGCTCTTACAATAGTTTACAATAAACTTTCTTACAATAGTTTATTGAGTGACTGTTCAAAGTTACAACAACGCTAATAAAAATTCAGCTGCCTGGCAACTGACTCGTATATATGACCGTTGTTGTGTTCAGGCAGGGGTGGGATTCAAATTTTTTAACAACCAGTTCTGTGAGCGTGTCTTAGTTGGTGGGCATGGCTTGGTAGTTATGTGACTGGGTGGACGTGGCTTGGTGGACATGTTATTGGCTGGGCGTGGCCAACTCAACATCACTCACATCGAGGCACGCATCTCCTCGCCTGGCCTCTCATGACTATAGAGATGCTGCAACAGTCATAAGTGTGAAAAATGGTCATAAGTCACTTTTTTCAGTGCCATTGTAACTTTGAATAGTCACTCCACACAAGCAAAGTACCAGCAAAGGAGGGAAAAATAACTCCAGAGAAGTTCCTGAGACAGGAAGTCCAGTCCTGCCAAGAAGGGTTAATGGAGGGTTAACGGAGAGGCAGTTTCTGTAAGCAACACCAGAATGTTTTCTTCCTACCTTCCTTACAAGATTAGGCCAGTAATTTCTTCTAACAACCGGTTCTCCGAACTGCTTAGAATGTTAACAACCAGTTCTATTGAATAGGTGCAAACTGGTAGAATCCCACCCCTGGTTCCAGGATCATGTGATCGTCTTTTGTGACCTTCTACCAAGCAAAAGCAATGAGAAAGCCTGATTCACTTAACAACCACGTTAGTAATTTAACAAATGCAGTGATTCACTTAACCACTGTGGCAAGAAAGGTCATAAAATGAGGCAAAACTCACTTAGCAAATGTCTCACTTAACAACAGAAACGTTGGGTTCAATTGTGGTAAATTGAGGACTACCTATATATAAGAGAATAATAGTTGAGGAAAAATGAAGACATGGATACATGGAAAGACTCTAGTCAGTCTAGTCAAACATGTGGGCAATATTAACCAGGCTGCAACTGGGTCATGCAAGTTCCACTTGTGTGAACTACGTATGCAACATGCGTGCCCACAGCTTGTAGCAAAACCATCCCTTCTCCCCCTGCCTGCTGTCGCCACCACCAATCCACAAAGTTGGAAAGGCTGATCGATGTACAAGAATAAATAACCAAGACAATCTTATCACTAAACCCAAGCTTGAAAGCCATGATGAAATGGAAATGGAGGTATTGAAGACAAAAAATATTAATGGTGAATAGGATTCACCTCATCGTTGAAGAAAGGGGGAGGGAGAGGGAGGAAGGGAGAAGGAGAGAGAGAGCGATCAAATTCAAATGTGTTAGCCTAAGTTAGAGAAAATTGAATCAATATTGAAAGATGTACAGTAGTGAGCAGTTTTTCTGAAAAGATAGGACAGCACTTTCTGTTTTTAAAAGAATAATTTGTTTTAATTTTGAGAATAACAAAAAGCATCCAATACCTTCTCTCTCCAGAATAATTGTGTGTGTGTGTGTGTGTGTGTGTGTGTGTGTATGTGTGTGTGTGTATGCTACAAACTTGAAATTTGGTACATATGTTCCTCTTGGCTTCTAGGTGCTCACTAAGAAAGGATTTTTCGAAATGACCATCAGAGCATTAGTATTTCGTATATTATTATTATTAACGTGCTCTGATGCTAAGGAGTTCTACTTCCCCTTCCCACCTGAAAAGAAATCTGTTCCAAATGCAAAACAAAAGCAGAGGAGAGAAGTTTCAGTTTTAATTTCACAGCAGCAACCAGCTTTAGTACAGAACAGTTGAGCTAAGCCACAGCCAGGCTCCTTGCTGTCTCCTTCTTGCTCACACAGTAAATACTGTTTTAGTTTCCAAACAGCCCTCAACTCTCTCACACACTGACAGGACGCTAGCTAGATGAATACTGATGGATGTTGGTAGGAAGAGGCACAATTTTCCCCCCTTATTTTCCTCCCCAAAAATTAAGCCCGGCCATATAGTTTTGTAGCGAAACACGGGTATCAAGCTACTATAGTAATAAAAGTTGATATTTGGATGCAATATAACCTGATATTTGGATGATATACCACATGTCTTCTGAATCTGTATTAGAACATGTTCCTTTGCAAAAGACTATCTGTAATCAGGGAGCATCAATGCAGGTTTTTAAAGTGTATTCCAAGGGACTAAACTATGGGCCAAATCTTAACATCAGGGTTAGCCTGCTACAGTGTTGAATGATAGATCTATTATAAGCAATGGATCAGAAAGGGTTACAGAGTGAATCTAGAATCCCATCAGCTAGGTGCTTTTACAATTGAAAAAAAACCTGGGAATCATTGCTGCAGGTGACTGAAGAATTTAGAGAATGAGAGAAATGAAGAATTCTGATAATATATCAGAATTATTAGTCAAATATCATTATATCATTATTAGTCAAACATATATCTCCTGCAGTTTTGCACAAGGAGTAGTAAGCATCTCAACCTTTTGTTGGAGAACAGGAAAAAAGTAGAAACCTAGCACTGCATGCCATGCCCAGGTTGCATGCTAGAGCCACCCAGAATAATTTTGGCACTGCCTAAATCTAAAAGAAAATTTAAAAATAAATAAGCTGAAGTACCCATTCCAAGAACTCTGTCCCAATTATACACATCAGTATAAAATGTCAGTTTTTCAGAATTAGCCATTTGCATTCTGGCATGGGGGAGGGGAACTACCTATGGAAACGACTGCCAAAGTTTTGCACTTCCCAATTCTCTCACCAGCCTTTTGCCACTCTTCTAAATTAATTAAATTCACACAGCACTTCTGTCTGTGACTGCTGAAAATGCATACCAAACAAGGCATTTCCCCAAAGGTAGCTATATCAGTGCTCATTGCCTAATAAAAAGACCTTTCAAAAAAGTTTTGAAAGTAAATATGTTTTAATTTAATAAGCTGATTGCAGTTATGGTAGAGGACTAGCAAACTCTTATTATGCGCCAAAGCCTCTTCTTCCATGAAACGGTGGATGTCTCTTGTCTGTAATATGGCCATTGATCTTAAAATTAAATAGGTCACCAGAGAATAGCAATAGCTCTCTCATGTTAAAGGTGAATGACTAAATTTACAAGCCCTGCCAACTCTGAAGTAGTGCAGCAGTTGGCCCTCCTTAGAGACTATCCCACAGGTGCTCAGAAAATGCATTTGTAATGTTTAATATCTTGTGCTCAAGGAATTCATTACTGGCCAAGGCCACCATTACTAATAAGCTACACGTCCAGAGTCTGCTGTTTAATTTGGCAGGCTAAGAACCTTGCAAATGTGTGTGTGTGTATGTGTGTCCTTCTTTGGGGAGAGTTAGATGTGAGCTAAAAAGTGCCTCTACACTGATTGGATTTCACCCCCCCACCCCACCCTTCCATTATTGCCTCTTGTGTAATTTTAAATCTGAAAGTTCAAAGATGAAAAATGTCATGTTTTGGGAGTTTATGAATTGAATGCCTTCTGACCAGTGGTGGGATCCAAAAAAAAAATTACTACTTGTTCTGTGTGCATTGCTTGGTGGGGGTGGCAGGGGAAGGATACTGTAAAATCTTCAGTTAGAGGTGGTATTTGCTGGTTCTCTGAACTACTCAAAATTTCTGCTACTGGTTCTCCAGAACTAGTTAGAACCTTCTGAATACCACCTCTGCTTCTGACCCAGCTGATGCGTAGTTTTTTTTTTTAATTGTGCCATCTTTTCCAAAATTGCTAAGAGGGAAAGTTGGCATGTTCCAAATAAGTGTACAGTAGTTAATATTGAATAAATGGTAATGTCTCTTTAGGTAGAAATAGTTTGGCCCATACTGAACAAAAAGTCTCATGTGAAAATGTTTTCTAAGGTATCCAGCCAAAGTTAATCTATTTCTCAAGCTAAGATCAAATATGCAAACTTGTATCCTTAAGGCATTTTGGGAAGTTTTTTTCCTATATCAATGTGCCCTCAAACACAATTGGTAATGTGCAGAGATGGGATTCTACCAGTCCACACCTATTCGCTAGAACCAGTTGTTAACATTCTAAGTAGTTCAGAGAACCAGTTGTTAGAATAAATTACTGGCCTAATCCTGTAAGGAAGGCAGGAAGGAAACATTCTGGTGTTGCTTACAGAAACTGCCTCTCCATTAATCCTTATTACAGTATTGGCGGGACTAGACTTCCTGCTTCAGGAACTTTTCTAGAGGTTTTTTCCCCCTCCTTTGCTGGTACTTTGCTTGTGTGGAGTGACCATTCAAAGTTACAATGGCACTGAAAAAAGTGACTTATGACCATTTTTCATACTTATGACTGTTGCAGCATCCCCATAGTCATGAGAGGCCAGGCGAGGAGATGCATGCCTCGATGTGAGTGATATTGAGTTGGCCATGCCCAGCCAGTCACATGACCACCAAGTCATGTCCACCAACTAAGCCACGCCCACAGAACCAGTTGTTAAAAAATTGGAATCCCACCTCTGGTAACATGGCAACATGTGAAAAATTAGAGTGCTTAATTTTATGTAGACAGTTTAATGGCCAAAATGAAATACTAAGGCATTCTGCACAGCTTGTTTTAGAGCTATATTGCTGGAGTTTATTGTGTTCACTCTGTATTTCATTGGGAGTGGGGTGTTTTATAATGTACTTCACACAGAAAATATTTCTGATTGGGTGGAATAAACTTAAAATATACAACACAACGGCTAAATAAAGTGCAATCCTTTTTTCTATGAATCTTCCTCTGGAAGACTATGTTCACAGTAAATGTATCACGTGGAAGATTAACTTCTGCCTGAACTCCTAATATAAGCATCATGTTATTCCAATAGATGGTAAATGTTGTTTATTAGGGATAAATAAATACAGGCTATATATCATGGTTGTCAGTAGAATAGCCAGAGTATTTATCTCATTTATTTATAAATCACTTTCTATGTCAATGGGACAATACAAGCTAACTTGCAATTGTAGCCTCTTCAAAACAAGTAAATATAATCTGGTTTTCTGGCATGTTAAAGGATGCCTGTAAACCACTTATCCAATGCCAATCCAATTCTTATTACACTTCCTGCATCAAAAATCCAATAATGCTTAACTTGCTGCAGATTGTTTAATAGGAAGCAATCCCATAACATTCCCAGATTCTGCTTTTATCGGTTACCAGTATCACTCAAGTCAAAGAGGGTACCTAATCTGAGAGCCTCTGGTACGGTATCAGAAGAAATTGGAAGCATTTAAGTCTATAATACTCATAATGCTACAAGTATATCATCAGAGGCTCTATCGTCTTAACACTATTTATTTACCATCAAGATTACTAAATTGAGTACATGTTTCACAGGTTATATGATCAATGGCCTTATGAAAGAAAAGGAAGCAATAACCTCAACAGAGTGATTCTGTGAATCTGCTTTAACAGATTATTGTTGGAAAACAACAGTGATTAAATATTTTGTTGTGGAGTTTTATGAAAAGTGAACAGCCAATGCCTTAGGGCAGCCTCACAGAAGATGAAGGAATTATTTATAGTTTTTGGTGTTTCTTTTAGATGTATACCCAAAAGGGCTGACATGTGAAAGGGACCTTAGATCTCAGGAAAACTGAAAACATATTTTAGAAGCAAATTAGGAAAAAGAAACTACTCCTTGTCCACTGTATGTAACATAGAAATGTATCTACTACTGTATGTCTAGCAAGATTTAAGCCCAAACATAAATTTTAAAAAATATGCTTTTACTGAAACCATTTTTGATGTAAAAATTTCTTTTCACAATTCTACTGTAAGTTATGTTCACTTACAGCAAGGAAATTCTTGATTGATGATGCAGAAAACCCAAGCAACCCAAAAGCTCTTATTTCTATGCGGTATTCAGAATTGCACTAAATTGACAATTCAAATGATGCATAAGAACTGATGCTACTTTACGCATACATGGCTGTAATTTGCTGTGCTTCACTGACAGCAAAATTGCAGGGTTTTTCTCATGAATATGTAATTTGCCACATTGAATTATAAAGTGCGGAAAAATCAATTTCACGCAGTTGTGCAACAAGGTGGCAAAAACAAAGAGGTTGCAACTTTCAAGGTTAAGAGAGCCAACTGGCCAAACTGTTGAAGTTGATGCCTAATTTTAGAGAAGTAAAATGGCAGGAATCTAAAAAATGAAACTTGAATTTTTCCAAGATGAGATTCTGACGTAGGTGACCTTCAAAGTTGTTTGAGTAGATCTAGTGACCTTTCTAAAGAAGGGTCATGACAAAACCTTTTCTTTTGTACGTACTTGTATTGGTTGCACAAACACACATATATTTAGAATAGTGTATGATTGCATTAACCTCTCAGATGTCTTGTTGGCAACCAATTTAATGTTTAAATGTTTTTCAGAGAATGACCTACAAAAAGTGCATGCCTATAACCAAATATATTAAGGAAGTCATGGATGATGATTATCAAAATGGGAATATATTGGAAGTGGCATTGTAGGAAATCTGACAGAAGACATTTGTCATTTAGATACCAGCTACTAATAAGGCAAAAATTGGCAATTATTTCAAAAGGAACATGATCTCTGTTTGGATAAATCAGCTGGATTGCTTTAGTATCTACATCTCCATTTAATTTGGAGGAAAAATAAAGTCCTAAGGGAGAAAATATTAGAATGGCCATAGTCCATTGAGGGAAAGTTTCATCCTTTCACCAATGCTGATCAAGAAAAGATGCTTTGTCTCTTCGGTGATCAGGAGAAAGAGAATTCTAACTACACATTTCAGATTCTCTATCAGGTTCAATTCTAAAGTGTTTTAATCAGGAAGGAATCCGCCATTAAGGGCAGACTTGCAGGAAATGTTACACAGTCCTGGAAAAAAATACCTCAAAGAATTCTTGCCTTGATTTTGTTAATATCAAATCTTTGAAGCAGACCAGATCAGAAAAGGTATGGCAGGTTTATAGGAATTCTCTCTTTATTGGTAACAGACTCTTGAAAGCCTAACCAGCTTTCTTCCTGTTCCATCTTTACACTAAACCAAATCAAAGGCAATGTCAGAGGCAAAAGATCAGGTCCACAGTCTAATTAAACTGATTTATTGTTGCATAGTCTATCCACAGGAATCTTCTTAACTACCATGTTTCCCTGAAAATAAGATCCTGTCTTATATTTTTTTGCCACCAAAAAAGGCACCAGGTCTTATTTTGGGGGGATGTCATCCACTGACTAACCTCACTTGCGTGTGTTGCTTCCGTCCTTTTTTTCATTGTCAGAGGCCTTCGGGAACTTCTTCTTCTGTGGCCAGCAAGGCTTTCCTAAAGGCATCTGCAGCTGATAACAGAGCTCCAGATCAATCTGCAAGCCTTGTCGGCTGCAGAAGAAATGGGTTGGCAAGGCAGAAGTGTCGGGATTTGTGAGGCCTGGGCATAACTGTCTGAAGGTAAGTAGTAGGGCAACTCCAGCCTCCACCCCCACCCTAGCTTAATATTTACCTGTACACTCTGGAGTGGGTGGGGTCTTAATTGGGGCTTATTTTGGGGGTAGGGCTTGTTTTGAGTACATGTGTAAAAATCAAGCTAGGACTTATTTTTGGGGTAGGTCGTATTTTCGGGAAAACAGGGTAATAATTAACATCTGATTGAAGTTAGATAAGGCCAATAGAAATCAAGGGGGGGCGGGTTGGACTTTGTGGCTTTGTAGGGATTCTAGGCTGATCCCTCTTTTAACTCTGACCTGAGGTTCTGCCACTCCTATAGGGAAGGGGGCAGGTATTTTGAGCTTCTTTCTCAGACTGTGTAATCTTTTCTGCAAGTAGCCTCTTAATCGTTTGTTTACACCCAGCTAAATTGTCCCATCTTAGGATTTTACAGCAACAGGATGATTCTCTTGCATCAGCTATCTGTCTGTAAAGGAATTTAGAACTTTCCTATCCTTTGGCCTTAAGGATAGGAAAGATCCTAGTTTCCTGTTTCTGGTTCCTAGTTTCTGGAATCCTTGGAACCAGAAGAACCTCTTAGAACCACTATAGTGCACCTTATTCCAATTTATTCCAAGCAAATCTACTTACTTCCAGCAGGTTTGGGAGCGAAAGAACCACACTGAATAATTCCTAGACTATTAATCAGAGGTGGTATTCAGCAGGTTCTGACCAGTTCTGAAGAACCGGTAGTAGAAATTTTGAGTAGTTCGGAGAACCGACAAATACCACCTCTGACTGGAGATTTTACAGTATCCTTCCCCTGCCACGCCCACCAAGCCACACCCACAGAACCAGTAGTAAAAAAATTAGAATCCCACCACTACTATTAATGCTTCCTATTTAGGAAGTAGGTTCAACCACTCAGCATCTATGCCATAGAATTTGAATCAAACTGAAATTCTGTGTAGTTTATAAAGCTATACATCTGCAAAATAATTCCAGTGGGACTGGTTTGAAATATCCCAGCACCTAGTTTTGGAAGCATACCTAAGAGCTTCAGTTTATTTGGACAAAACTTCAGTTTATTTGGACAAAATATGAGACTGTACTCTTTCTATACTGTTTATTTCATAAACAGAGCCATCATTTTTTGGAGCACAAATATAAAGGAAAGATTTTAAAAAAACTGTGCAACATCTATTTTGCCTGTATGGTTTTAACTTTCAACAAGAAATTTAAAAGTGGTTTTGTTGATGTCTTACTTGACATGAGCCTTTCTAAATCTGAGACAGTAAAAATCTTTAAGCCCAAAATATCTAAAATTGGAAGATAGTGTTTTTTTTGTTAATTTGATCAAAGGAGAGAAATACTCCTCATTACTTTTCCATTAGTTAAATTGCTGCATTATAATTTTACCTGCATGCTAATTGATCCAAAGGTTTCAACGCTTGTTATTAACTTACTATTTTTATACTTCCTATTAGCACCGCTAATGATTTAATCATTAATATTTGATTTTGTTTTGTCTGTGGATTGGTTCTGGATATCTGTAATCTGAAAAGATTGTTCTTCCATCCGAAGCTGCCTTGCCTTTTAGCTCTTTTCTCATATATTGGTCAAGGTCACAACCTCTATTCTTGGCCAGTGGATTATGGGGCAATCCCCAGAGTTCAATTAAACTCTTCCTCTCCATTGCTCTCTTTGTACAGCCATTGGTGCTGTACAATTCAATTCAATAGAAACAATTCCAATCGGATTGAGAGTGTCTGAACTAAGTTGTTTCAGGCTCTGATGGAAGCAAGTAATGGAAATGCCTGCAGATATCATCTTTGCCTATTGTCCCACCTGACTTTCATTTTAAGTTTACATTTACTGCATGAGATACCAGAAGTAAATGGGAAGCCGATACACTGCCGAGGACTCGTTTCTTTTATCAGCTTTCTTTACAAGAACATTTCTGGGCCTCACCTAGACATTGTTAGAAAATAAGCGAGACCAAGAACTGTGTATAATCCTGTGTTCGTTTATTTAACTGTATCTCCTTGCTCCAAAGCTAAAAGATACATTCTAGTTTAGTGATAAATCTGACAATGAGAAGAGGTGGTAAGGAGCAATCTTGCCAATTTGCATTCTGGAATTTTGGGAAACAACCCATTCCTTCCACCATAGATAGTTTGTAAGAATGATTATAGTATTGCTTTTCAAGAAGACCTTTGACAGATCCCTTTAGATGTCCACTCCATATGGGACAATTGAATTTTGGCAAAGCCATGCTTGAGGTATCCCAGTGCTATGTCATGTAGGGTTTTTAAAGCAACCTGTATGGTGAACTGGTCCCACAAATAGAATAGAATTCTGTATTGGCCAAGTGTGATTGGACACACAAGGAATTTGTCTTGGTGCAAATGCTCTCAGTGTACATAAAAGAAAAGATACATTCATCAAGAATCATAAGGTACAACACTTAATAATAGCCATAGGGTACAATAAGCAATCAAATCATACTAGGAAACAGTCAATAAAAATTGTAGAGATACAGCAACAAAGTTATAGTCATACAGTCATAAGTGAGAGGAGATGGGTGGAAGGAAGATGGGAAAATTAATAGTAATAGTAATGCAGATTTAGTAAATAGTGTGACAGTGTTGAGAGAATTATTTGCTTAGCAGAGTGATGGCATTCAGGGAAAACATGTTCTTGTGTCTAGTTGTTCTGGTGTATAGTACTCTATAGCATCGCTTTTAGGGTAGGAGTTGAAGTCTACTACCAACCAGTGTAATTACTGTTTTTTCTCTTTGCTGAAGTATTGTTTGACCCAAAAGAGTCATTAGTTTTTAGACCAGGGAGGACCAACCAAATGAATCACCAGACACAAGAAATCTTCTTAGAGAAGTTTCCTTTATTGTTGTGGAGCTGAAGGGGATGCCTCTCAGGAAAGAGGACCTCTAAACAATGTGAAATACACACATTGGCACACTTACAAAAAAGAGAAGAGAAGACATTGATTGTTTACCTTTTGAGGTAGACAGGAGAGGCCTTGCTATCAGCCACTAGTCACATTTCGATTAGTTCATAAATTGCGTAATAACTTATTTGACAACTTGCTGATTCATGCCCACTCAACAAAGATCCACAAGTGGTCCCTGCCTATGTCCTACCCTGCAGGCGGCTGCAGTTCACATGCTATTATGCATATTTCATGGGCACAGCACTTTTCCATTTCTTATATCTCAGTATGCTTTTTTATACATTGGCATCTCTGTGTGGGGACAAATGGTAAAACATGTCATGGCACAAATACTGTACATTACGTGCCTTTCAGATATCAGGATGCAAATGTATATGGGCGGGATATGCATCATGATATCATCATGTGTGTATTGCTCGTTTTGAGTAATCATGGCTTGCTGGTTTCTTCAGATATCAGAATAAACGAATGATAATATTTCTGTAATTTTACAATTGGAGATTACAACATTTCATAGATTTGCTAAATTCTTTCCCTATGTAGTTGTCCTGGACTCGCTAATCTGTATCCCTATGGCTCTATGGAAAGCTATCCAAGCAGTTAACCTTTCTTGACATTCAACAAAGGAGACAGTATTTCACCATCTAAACTTTCTTAAATGCTGCAAGTTCTGATAAAAGTATAAAAAATAAACAAAAGTATATGATCACAACATGAATAACAACTAGCAGCCATGCTCCATTAAAAAACAAAACATGTATTCCTAGATATAACATAGCCTACTTACTGTCTATATCAGGGGTGTCAAACTTGATTTCATTGAGGGCTGTATCAGGATTGTGTTTGAACTTGGAGGGGGCATGTCCAGCTTGACATCACTTGTGTCGGGGGAACCTGTGGTGACCCCAGCATTCTGCCAGTGAAATTGGGCTCCCGAGCTCTGTTTTCAGCTACGACGGCCTCCTAAAACCCTTTCCCAGCAAAAATGGCGCTCAGGAGGGCTACAGGCACCATGGGACAGTCCTCTGCTATTACTAGAGCAGCCTTGTGGGCCAGATCTAAACACCCCATGGGCTGGATGTGGCCCCCAGGCCTTGAGTTTGATACCCCTGGTCTAGACTAAAAAAAATAACTGCCCCCATGCCCCACAGGACCTAAACTCCCTAAAGGTGTCAAAGGATACACTGCTTATCTGCGATGGGTCAAGATTGCAACTGAAGAACCATGAGTGGATTCTCTGAATGGAAGCTGGAAGCTGGAGTGGCCTCATTTCCCTTCTCTTTCCCATTAATGCTTGTAAGGGGAAATGATGATGCAGGAAGGGAAGAATTTAATAATCCCTGAATACTTCCTTATGAAGGGAACATGCTGCACCTATTTTAGCCAATATGGTTGGGATTGCTAAACTTTACCTATAAGCTAGCTAAACAGAAAGAAATTAACCCATCCTGCCAGAGCAGCAAATGCTGTGAGCTAAGAACAATAGTACTAAAAACTATTTTAGGTTTCCACTGAAAACTGGGCTTCTAAAAATAATTTTGCTAGCAACCATACTGTCTGGTTTCACCCCACATGCTAATTCGTGGTTTATTTAACCAGAATTTATATTATATAAAAGCAAAGAAATAATAATAATCAATAATACTTTAAATAATGTATGTTATTAATATTAATTATTATTATTATTTATATCATATGTTAAAATAAAAATAATAATAAATAATAAAATAGAAGTATACAATGTCATCAAGAAAGTAAAAAGAATTGAAATGGAAATGGACCATTCATATAGAAGAATTGATGGCAGGTGGATTATAGAATGGATTCTACCTGATAGAAAGCATCCACGAAAGAGACCTAAAACAAGATTGATTGATAACATCAATAAATATTGTGGGGCCAATTGGCAAAAGAAAGCTCAAGACTGTATTGGTTGAAATGTGCAGAAGGGGTCTTCATCCTATAATAGGTAAACAATAACTAGAATGACGATGGTGATGAAATAATTCTTGAGAGGTTATTATGGGACCAACTGAAGTTTACACACAATGGAAAGCAGGTGATGTCCTCCTTCATTTTTCTTCATTATTTTCATTTGCTGCTTTAGAAAATGAAGAAGATACTGCCCAATGAGCTGCTGATATAGTTCTACAGAGGAATTATTGAATCTATCATCTGCACCTCTATAACTGTCTGGTTTGGTTCTGCAACCCAACAGGACAGGCACACACTTCAGAAGATAATTAGGACTGCAGAAAAAACAATTACCACCCACCTGCCTTCAATCGAGGACCTGTATGCTGTACGAGTCAAAAAGAGAGCTGTGGAAATATTTACAGACCTCTCACATCCCGGACATAAACTGTTTCAACTCCTTCCCTCAAAACGACGCTATAGAACATTGCACACCAGAACAACTAGACACAAGAACAGTTTTTTCCCGAAAGCCATCACTCTGCTAAACAAATAATTCCCTCAACACTGTTCAACTATTACAAAGTCTGCACTATTACTGCTACTCTTCTCATCACTCCTTATCACCCATCCCCTCACACTTGTGATTGTAGGACTGTAACTTTGTCCCTTGTATCCTTATGATTTATATTGACTGTTTCCTAGTATGATTTGATTGTTGATTGTACCCCTTGACTATCATTAAGTGTTGTACGTTATGATTCTTGATTCTTAACGAATGTATCTTTTCTTTATGTATACTGAGGGTATTTACACCAAGACAAATTCCTTGTGTATCCAATCACACTCGGCCAATAAAGTATTCTATTCTATTCTTCCTTTTGGTCTTGCTCAGCAGTATCATCCACACGCCAACTTCCTTTATGTTCCATGAGCAAAACATATTTTTACCCACTTTGTAAATTTTAGACATTGTTTAAGGAAGCATTTGCATAAAGTTTAGTTTTGGTAAGTCAGTGCCTTACATACTCTGGAAACCCTCTGTATGTTTTCAACATTAGTTTTTTTTTTAAAAAAAAAAACTTCAATTTTGAATTTATTTTCTTTGCCAGCGTGCATTCATTAGCTTCTTTCCTTTGATACTGTTGTAAATACATCCATATTAGTGATTGGAAAGAAAAAAAAGGCCATTGCCTTTATCCTTCAGATTGCACAGCATTTGTTTTTTTCTTTCTTCAGTTGCATTTTCAGTTTAGTTTAACAGATGCATAATCGAACACCCTTGAGGATACTACATGGAATCTGGGTGTTTTGTTCAGCTCCCAATGAATCCCTAATATGGGTCATACATTTTTTATAAGGAAGATAGACTCGGTTGGTAATTGCTTCTAAGTGTAAGATCTCAGGGTTCATCTGAGACACTCTATTGATTAAATCTCCTCTGTCTGTTGGACAATTGGAAACAGATAAGCCTCTCATTCTATATTTGAGAAGGGTTTTCTTTTTTAAAAAAAAAAACCCATTATTATCAAAGGATTGGTTGTGTTTTGTCGTATTTTAAAACAAAACTTTCACTTTTGTGTACCGCAACTTCTTTTCTGCATCTTGCAGAATCCGGGCAAGAAAAGACTCATTAGAACAGAGATTAGTCTGCTTTGAAGCAAACAGCTGGAGTTGCTATGCACTGTCTCAATTTTACCCCATAGAGATCGTGACAATTTTACACTGCATTCAGTGGTTTTGGCTTGGAGGGATCTGGGCTATCATTTGGTTCCACTCTATCTCTGTCTCTTTAAGATCAAGGTTTTTTTTCCATGTGCACACCCCTGCACAGCAGGCTTGCCTTGGGCAACATGCCGCTTTGTTGCAGGACAGACATTCAATAAAGAAAATACCTCGCTTCAACCTGTGCTCCTCCTGCAACATCAGAATGGAGGAAACATGGAAAGATAGGATTACACCTTAAGGCGGATCGTTTGCTTTCTCCTCTCTTTCTTTCCTCATTCTGAAGTTACTGCAGCTCTGTGGAATGGAAAGTGCAGCAGGTTAAGAGAGCTCTAAGATTGGGTTTAAAGTGAAAAATTATCTTTGCTTATCTTTTTTTTTCCTTCTTCTTGACCAGAAAATTTTCTGAAAGAAGACAATGAAGATATAAATCAGGGGTGTCGTGTTGTCATGTTTTTGTCACTTGACGTATCGCAACTTTTCTCCCCTTCGCTAAAACAGGAGTGGGCGTGGCCAGAACATGATGTATCCGGGCCACAAGCTTGACACCCCTGATATAAATTGTTATGGTGGCCCATTAGATATTGATCTCCCATCAGTTTTATGGAGAGCTACTTTAAAGGAGGTTGACAAGGCAGGAGACAGCCTCATTCTCCTACTGCAATAATGATTTTTTTTCCCTCTCCCTTTCTAGTTTCTAGATAGAATATGAAAAAGATCAATTGTATTCATTAGAAAGGGACATTATACCTGAGGCGTCCCATTGCTAATCTCTAATCCAGCAATTGTAATTCTGCAACCAATGTCATACTGGATTGGTTGCTGGTTTACAAGACATTGCATGACACAATTCCAATTTTTTGTCTACTACTTTTTGTCTACATTTCGTGACTTTCATGAAATGAAATGCAATATTAGGGGTTTTCAATTCAATGTGTAGAATGTGAAGGATGTATGTTTGTGTTTATTTTCATAGTCATAATGTACACTGAAGATGGTATTTAATTTCGTTGTATGAGGTGCAATGACAATAAAGTAAACTAAACTAAACTAAACTTCATGATAGATGCCAGCCACCCCCATCATCATATTTATTTTATTGTAATGTCTTTCATGGACTCAATTTAATTCTGGTTTTTGATCTCATTGTTAGTTGCTAAGAGTCCTTGCTTGAAGAATATAGCAGCAATATACTGAATAAAGTATGAGAACAAATAATAATAATGTCACCCACTGTAAACTATCTGAAATGTTAAGAGGAGGTTAGAGGATGCTGATTTCATGTAATGATGAAGAAATTAATTCAGTGCTAAGCTTGGATGATATCTATTCAAAGAGTTACAAATTAATAATTTTTCTTAGTCATGAATCCTTGATATTCATGCTGAATATCTCTCATAAAGTTTGACCTCCTTGTTAGATCTTGTTGATCTGTTTTTGCATCTTAGCCAGCCAGTATAATAGGAAGGGGTTTTATTATCTGACTGACTACAGTCATATAGGTAGTCCTCAGCTTACAATAGTTCATTTAGTGATTGAATGAAGTGATTTTAAAAAGTGACTTATGACCCTTTTTCACACTTATGACCATTGCAGCATCCCTGTGTGATTTACATTCGGATGCTTGGCAACTGACTCACATTTATGACGGTTGCCATGTTCCCAGAATCATTTGATCCCCTTTTGCCACCTTCTGATAAGCAAACTCAATGGGGAAACCAGATTCACTTAACAACCGTGTTACTAATTTAAGAACTGCAGTGATTCACTTAACAAATGTGGCATGTAAAAAGTCATAATAATAGGAGAAAAAGTCACTTAACAAATTTCTCACTTACTTTAACTACATAAATTTTGGGCTCAACTGTGATTGTAGATTGAGGACTACCTGGTAGATGGAAGAGAAGATGAAAAGTTCTTGCTAAAACTATGTGCAAAAACAATCAAACAACCCATTTGGACAGCAATTGTGCAAAACCATATTCAGGTGGGTCAGACTGTTTAGGTTTGGAAGCTAAGCAGTGTTAGACTTGGTCCCTATCCCAGAGAATCCAAGGCCTAGATGCTGTACTGTGAAATTTAAAAGAAAACTATGTTTTGGAAGTTAGTATTGGCCAATCATTTCTTTGATGCAGTCAAGGAATCTACATATACGATAGCAGTTTCCATTCAAGTTTGATTTGAAAAGGATTTTACGCTATATTTCTTGTGAATAGTATGAGCGTATTTTAGCAGCTAGCAAGTAAAAATCCCGCAAAATTAATAATTTTGTGATATTTTACTTTACTTGTTTGTTTGTTTATTTATTATTTTAAAAAAAAAACTACCCCAATAGCCAAACTCTCTTGAATGGTTTACAATAAAACATCTCCATCTCAGAAATACAATTTTAAGGCAATGTGCACTTTACTGTCATTGTAGGGACCATATTACCTAATTCTTACTTAAACTATGTTCTTGATACAAATCTTTCTCTCTCAAGAGGATTGGGATAACTTCCCATCTCAAATCTCTTTCCTTCCCGCATATGACTGATTTTTATACTACCCAAGTTATCACAAGTATGAAATCCTAGGTTCCCTTTTGCTTATAAAGACTTCTAGGATTGTTACTAAAATTATGTAAATTATACAGTTTGAATCCTTGAAATACATAGCAGCGGTTTTGTATATAATACTATAATGTAGCTCCCAACACTTCCACAACTGGCTTAGAAAATAGCTTCAGAATGGCATGGTACAAATTGGGAAAGCTGAACGGGGTCATGTCCAGGGGTGGGATTCTACAGGTTTGCACTTATTTGCTAGAACCAGTTGTTAACATTCTAAGCAGTTCAGAGAACCAGTTGTTAAAAGAAATTACTGGCCTAATCCTGTAAGGAAAGCAGGAAGGAAACATTCTGGTGTTGCTTACAGAAACTGCCTCTCCATTAACCCTTATTACATTCTTGACAGGACTAGACTTCCTGTCTCAGGAACCTCTCTGGAGTTTTTTTCCCCTCCTTTGCTGGTACTTTGCTTGTGTGGAGTGACCATTCAAAGTTACAATGGTATTGAAAAAAGCGACTTATGACCATTTTTCACACTTATGACTGTTGCAGCATCCCCATAGTCATGAGAGGCCAGGCGAGGAGATGCATGCTTCGATGTGAGTGATATTGAGTTGGCCACGCTCAGCCAATAACATGACCACCAAGCCACATCCCAGTCACATGACCACCAAGCCATGCCCACCACCTAAGCCACGCCCACAGCACGGTTGTTAAAAATTGTGAATCCCACCCCTGGTCATGTCCAATCAAAAGGAAGCACAGTAACAGAATTAAAACAAGGTCCAAGCAAATTTGTTGAGCTCTTACATAAGTTTGAATTACGGTATGGGCAATACCTTACAGCAGGAGTCCCAATCCCTGGTCCATGAACCAGCACCAGTCCACAACATGCCAGAAACCAGGCCACACAAACAAGTGAAGCCCTATCTACGGCATACAAACAGCACATATAATAATGCCTCCTCCAGTCCACAGAAAAAATTCTCTCCACAGATTGGGGGCTGCTGTCTTAAAGCCATGAAATGGGAGCCAGGATGTCAACCTTGAAGCTGACCTGACTGAAGCCATCTTGACAGCTTCAGTGTTGCCATACTGGAGCTGAGGGATAGAGAGGGGGGGATTTGAGATAGTTGAGATTCTGTAGCCAAAACAAAATACTTTCTCTTGGGAACCAAGGACATTCTCACACTTGCTCAGAGGAAGGTGGAGTGATGTCACCCCACAGCCAGCCCGCACTGTGATTGGACCATGTGACCGATTAGTTTTGAGAAAGTGGGAAAACGTTTACTTTTAATTAAGTGAAAACCGCGGAAGTCTTCAGAGTCGGTTTTCACCAGATTTGTGCCAATATGATATTTCCAATAACGCTATTCTTTGAGGAATCTCCCTGCCTTGGAGTTTGCTTGATATGGATCTATGACTTGGAACCCTGATACAGAACCTCCATGGGAAAAGCCTCTAATCATGAAAAGGGACAGGTCTGGATAAAGAACAAAGCTGAAGAGAATGCGAAGTTGGTAACGTTCCATTTTCTTTTCAGGTTGACCTAGCAACCATCTTGGGTACTTAGAGACTTTATTACATTAGCCTAGCTAACCTGAGAAATTGATACTTGTAGCTCCTAGGAGATTTAAAATTAAGTTCTGCAAGGCACTCAGTTTGAAAATAACTGCAGTGTAATCAACAAATGTTCACAACTTGGAAACACACAGAGGACTATTTTCTTTTTCTTTTTTGACATTGACACACTCCAGGAGATGACACTCAACAGTATTAAAAGAAGTACAATTTACTGAACACGTTCTAACTCTAAAAGGCAACCTTTTCTTTCTTTGTCTTAAAAAAAAAAATACTTTCAAGCACGTTGAAGAAAGCCAGGACTGGATTAGCACTCTCAGTCTGCCAAGAATGTGCTGCTGAATACTGAATTGCTTCACTTCCAGCCATGAGGTTGGAAAAAGCAGCGATTTTCAGTACTTTACTGAATGATAAGAGGTTTTTTTAATGGCATTTTGAAACATATATTATCCTATCCGGTTATGAATTTTACAATATATACAATCTTCAATAAATTTAACAGGAATGAAATGAATCTTTCTTAGGAAAAATAAGAGTACCTGTCTCCATTGTCTGGGTACCAAGAACATTGCAACTAGTTACACTAGCTATAAATGCTCAAAATGCTCCATCTCTTATTTCAACATCTATTGAAAACTATCAGAAATGTGGGCTAAAAATTAATTCTTTTCAAAATGAACTGCCAGTAGCGGACTCCCCTGAAATATGGATTTGGGATCAATATGGATCCTTTGCCTCCATGAACATAACTTCTGTAGACTTCTTAGTACTCCTTGAACTTGGTTGTTTTCTTGCTGACATTTCATTACCCAACTAGGTAACGTCATCAGTGCTAGACGGGAATGGGGGATGCCCTCTCTTTATATACAAGTGAAGAGTTCTGTCAGTGTTGATGGGAGTGTTCCTGGTGGTTCCTTGATTAGGCTGTTGCTTACTGTTTGATTTATTTATTTTTTGCCTGAGTTAATAGTTCCTTGGTTGGGATATTGTTTATTGCTTGATTGTTGGTCTGATATTAATCCTGGTATCAACCTCTGCTTATTGATTGTTGATGTGTTGATTGCTGGCAACGTGTTGACTTAGTCTTTGTGTCTCATTTTTAGCTTTTTGGTTGCCTTTTTTGAATGGCATGTAGGTGTTGTTTATCTTTTTGTGCTTGTTGATGGCTGATGAGTCCAAGTGCCAGGCTTCCACAAATTCTCTAGTGTTTTATGGACTTAGCTTAATCATGGATGCTCATGGTTCCCAGTGGAAGTTAGGGTTATGCCTGTCCATGTGTTGTGTGCAATTAAGGAGTTTTCAGCATGTCTTTCAACTACTAATTGGTACTCATGGATGTGCTCCACTAGCCTTCTGCCTGCTTTCTTCTTTTACTTGTTGCAATTCTTTCCTTTAAAAAAAAATCTCTGCAAGCTCTAGCAAATATCATACTTTAAAATAATTTGAAGGGTACTTGTGTATATTTTTAAAAATGGACTTATGGTTGTTGTGTTGTCCCTAAGGTTTGTGTTAGCCATCAGATGAACTGCTTAGATTCGTGAAATTTTCACAAATATTGCCATAACTGCACTGTAAAATGTAAGGAAGTGAAAGCAAAATGTGATTTGAAAGTATTCCGCTGAATGGGATCAAGAATTTAATTAACACAAACAGAAAGCAATTTCTAGACTTAAATCAGCATAGCTGGATTGTGATGATGAATTCAGAGTCTTGCCTTTTCTTCTTATATAACAGTGGGTGTTTTTTGTTCTGCTGGTGTTTGATCACCTGTTCATCTGTTATTAATATATGAGCTAAGTTTATCCTCCCAAAGGCCATCATGTTTGACAGTCACTGTTAGCCCAAGGGCAAGTTAGCACTGACTGAATATTCATTTTAAATTCTGCATCACTTTAATAATCAAATTAATATGGATTTCAGATCAGTTTCTCAGCATGTGTAGCTTAAAAACAAAAAGAAGTTTAACTTGGAATTTGCTTGATGGTTTTCTTTTTCTATCTTTCTTTTTTTGACAGCATGGTAGAAAACTGATGGATTTCCTTGAGCTTTGTCAAAGGCCAAGTAAATGTTGACTTCTGCAAATGTCAGATAACTTGCTGGCACCTGTTTTATCTGGAATGTGCTTGGAAGTCTGCTCTAGGACAACTTTACCTGGCTGGCTTCCTTTTGACTTTTAAAGAGCTCTTATTTCAGCAGACTTATAAGAAAAGTTATTGGGACAGAAGTAAAAACTCCTTTAGTAACCAGAATTGCATTTCCTTTTCTTGAGGGGTCCAGAGTCCCCAGTAGGCATGGCAATATTAGGAAATAGCCAATGCAACGTAGTTTGGTCTGCATTGTGCATGTATGTTTATGTATGTGTATGTGTGTGTGTGTGTAATTGCCATTAGGCCACAGGTTCTCATCCAGATCAGCGATATAGGGAAATGAGTATATATACTTGTGTTACAACACCCTGGTAAGCCCCAGTCAAGGGTTAGGGTATACTATATATATAAGCATAATGCTGTCCTTTTCTGTCTTTCGGCTCATAACCAGAGACCATCCAGACAGAAAGCTATTTGTTTCATTGTCTTTTGTTTATATGTGTGTTAGGTTTTTGAGCTGATAAATAATTAAACAAGGGAGACTAGTATAGATCTATTTCGAGCTACTTAGCTCTGGTCAGCTAGCCATACCCTTACTGGGATTCGAATCTGGGAAGTATTACATGTGAGGCAGTTGTAATTGCCATTAGGCCACAGGTTCTCATCCAGATCAGCGATACAGGGGAATGAGTATATATACTTGTGTTACAACACCCTGGTAAGCCCCAATCAATATATATATATTAGGGTGACTATTTTAGAACTTCTGTGTGATTCTAGACATGCTAAAATTATCTTCAGACTTAAAAGAAAATGATGGTGATTTTTCTTCCTCCTCCACCCGCAAAAAAACAATACCACTGCCAATTTGAGGTATGGTGCCACCAAAATCTGCCAGTGTTACTTGAAAAGGGGGCTCAGAAGTTCACCAAAAGAGAGTTTCAGATTAAAATGCTAGTATGAAGAATGAAATGGATGAGCAGGAACCACCTATTCTCAAGCCAGAAAGAACCAATACATCAAACCTGAGCAAGTTCCTTCCAATCTAAAAGCCATGAAGAGAACAACAATACTTCTTCACTCAAAAAAGTGGAAGGAGAACAGCATAGATCAGGGGTGTCAAACTAACATCGTCACGACGGTATTATGTGATGTATCGGGACTTTTTTCCCCTTCGCTAAACCGGGCGTGGGCATGACCAGTGCATGACGCATCTGGCCCCCAGGCTGGGAGTTTGGCAGCCCTGGCATAGATTATAGAATCAATCACAACCCCTTTCCAAATTTCACCAGAGAAAACATGTGATTTACAGACTACAGTGATTACAGTTTGATGGGGCTGGATTGAAGTTGATCGCTGGAATCAAGAAATAAATTCAATATATATATCTAGGCTGTTAACTCTGCAGACAATTCACAAGGACACAATACATGAACATTTGAATGACTACCGGGGTGAAAATAGCCCTCCCAACCAAAAACCCAAGACACTCACATCTCAGATAACATTTGATTTTAAGGCTATGCCTGCTGGATGGAGGATGAAAATAAGGCCTTGTCCTCCTTAAACGTGGGCAGGAGTCCCCTGGAAGGCACTTCCATTTCAACCCTTTTCAGAGGCATAATTTTAGACTAATGTGGTGGTTTCAGAGGCAAATGGGAACAGTAACTCTCTCAGAGGCATACAGCTCCTATGACTCAGTCCACGCTTCCTTGGCCTTCCAGGTTCAAAATTGCTCACAGCTCTTCAGTGACATACCCCTCACTGTAAAATAAACTGTAAAGTATCCAAGCTGTTCAGAACAGCCAATTGTCGGCCTTGGCTTCATTCCTGGCCTAGAACATGAGACTTAAGGATCATAGAGAGTACTGTACTTTTTATTTTGTGGTAGTGGATTCCCTCAACAAGATGTGTGTGTTTAACCGTTTCAGTGCAAATTAAAGCATTTCCCAAGAATCGTTCACTTAGTAGCCTTTTGGTATTTTGAGTCTTAGGTATTGTACTATTTAATCAAGTGGATGAATACATTTCTATGTAATTTAACTGGATAGTCAATATGCTATCATTTAAAGCAAAATAATTCTCAAACGTGTCTATTTGTTGTATTTATTTTGCCTGGGCTGGGAGCATAGCTCAGTTATAATGATGTATATACAATGGATGACAAAAAGCTCTTTAGAAATCAAGATCTCATCATCATGGTTAATAAGCAGTGGGAAAGATTTCATCATCATAATTAATAAGCAGTAGGAAAAAAAGAAATTTCCCCCAAATCCGGAGTATGTGAACAAAAACACCGAAACAAACAACACCTACAATCCTGGAAGCAAAAAAGAAATGTCTTGAGATAATGTAAGAACAAAGAAGGATTCTGAGGTAGAAAATAATTACTTATAATATGCAAATGAATAATGGAAATGCTTTTAAATACATGAACACAAGGAAACTGTTTACGGGTAGAGGATTATTGAAGTAGCTTTGAAGAAAAGATATGTCAGCCATTACAAAGCAATCAACTGAGCTGGAAGGAAGAGATGAGGAAGACATTCAGATCTGGCCCATTTTGACTCTCATAGGTATAAGAGGGAAGGCAAACTATATTTTGTCAGGATTTAAAATTCTCTTATTATAGATAGTATCGATAGAGTTTTCACATTTTTTTGCAATATCGTTTTTTTCAAAGGGTTGGTACTGCAAAGTCTTACATAGTATTGGACAAGGAAATTTTAAAAAGGAAGCATTCTAGAAACATTTAATGAATGATTGAACTTTATCTTTCCTGCAGAAAATGTAATTACGCTCCTTTCTCTGCAATGCTAATACAACAGAGATCTCTGGGGAGCAGAAGCAAAATGCTTTAAAATCGCCTTCGCAGGAATACCACTCCTAGGCATTGGTCTTTTTTGTTTTCAGTCAGTTCTGCATGTATCGGTGTGGGATTGTATGGCAGTGCCAAATTGGCAGAGACATCTGACCAAAATCACAGCGATGTCATAGACAAATAATAGTTTTGGATCATTTGGACCATGAGAAAATGATGCATGTGATGTCATTTGCCTCCTTGCCTCTCCCTTTGGATAATCATGGGCACGGGAATGCCAATTTGAAAACCAAAAGATTTTTCCATCTCTTTCTGCTCTCATCGGTGGAGCAATAAAGTTGGAGAAGTTGTTGAAATGAAATCTGCTGCAGCACCTGCAACTCATAGAGCGATAATGGGTTTGGGAGTCTCTTCCTCCAACCCCCGGAAAAAAAAATCCAGAAGCATCACTTTCAAGCTGAAAGATCTGCATCTGAATTGCAGGATTACTTACTGCAACATACTCTAATGGAAAATATAACGTTGAAAATTAGGATAGGGTGGGAGAATAATTCTGCAAGGCCCTCTAAAGAGTTTGGGGGGCTTCTGATCATTAACATCCAAAAGTCAATTAAATTGGCACTTAAAGTTAATTCGATAAGAGCAGATTACTGTTTTTTTTTTTTTCCCCTGGAGGACAATACTCTGAGCACAGCATGGTTCTTCTAACGTGGTATTCATCAGGGTCTGACCAGTTCTGGAGAACTGATAGCAGAAATTTTGAGTAGTTCGAAAAATCGGCAAATATCACCTCTGGCTGTCCCCGCCCCCATCTCTTCTCTGCTTCCCGAGTCCCAGCTGATCGGCTGGGTCTTCTTTTGTTGCCCTGCACAGGAGAACGGAGCTGGAAAGCAGGTTAGTGGGGTGGGGAGGGAATGGGGATTTTAAAGTATCCTTCCCCTGCCACGCCTACCAAGCTACACCCACCAAGCCACGCCCACAGAACCAGTAGTAAAAAAAATTGAATCTCACCACTGGGCTAAGAGTAAGCAACTGGCCCCGAGTCACCCAGCTGGCTTTCATGTCTAAGATGGAACTAGAACTCACAGTTCTTGGTTTCTGGCTTCATGCCTTAACCACTGGATCGAAAGGGCTCTTGTTTAAGTTTTTAAAATTGTATGTGTATAAAAAGCCATTTAAGAAAAAGCAAAACAGTTCATATCCCAACATGGATAAAAAAAGAAATGGCAATGGGAACTTGGGAATTACAATAGCAAGAAAATCAGCTGCATTTGGATTGGTTCAAAAATGTTTTTAATTACTTTCAGTTTACCTACTGTGATCCCATGTTTGTGCATAATGCTGTTAATACAAAAACTGACACTGACCTTCTTGAAAAGAGGAATAAAATGCTTAGTCTTTTTCTTCTTCAAAGGATTTGTTGAACTACATTTATCACCTAGAGAATTTTTGTTTCTATGTCTGCTTCTTCCTACTCTAAAGCCTAATAACCGTTCCATATAGAAAAAAATCAAAGAATTAAATCCATTCAATTTTTTTTAAAAAAAATGGCATGGAAAGCATTTGAATTTCTCTGTGTCCCTGTGATTTTGGCAGGCTAGGATTAATTTAATCCAACCATACTGGTGTGACAAAAGTAGATATTCCTTTAGAAAGGTATTCCCAATAAAAGGTGTGTTGTTTGATTTTGTTGTTGTTGTTGAAGTCTTCCCCAAATTTTCATCTTATTTTTACTACCCATATTAAGAAACAGCTTTGTGTGGGATAATTCAAGACACATAATTTATTCTTTATTTATTAATCAAATGTATGTTGCCATCCATATCTTGAAAAGTGACTCCCGATGGTGCACAATAATTAAATAAAAAGCAATCTATTTATAAAAACAAACATTTAAAATATTAAAAAGTCAATTTTAAGAAAATTAGAATTTAATTAAAATTAGTAATATATAAATCGCAGCCAGAGAGAGAATGTGTATATCCATTTCAATAGTGGAGCCATCAAAATACGTCGTCCTGGGAACTCTAGATCTGGTGATCTAATTAAAGCTGGAGGAACTTTCAGGACTTCAAGAGAGATGGACCAAACTAATTTTGGGAGGGGATAAATGTTTCATAAAGCAGGCAGCATAGCATTGAAGGCCACTTGGGAGCTACCAGGTATAAGTCTCTGCCTGGTATCTGCCAAATGTAATTAGATACAGTAGTTTATACACATAATATGTTATCAATAGGATTAGGTTAGGACTATGATAATATTCAGTCACCCAATCACACACAAAACAAAATATTTAATTCTAAGTTATATCTTTATCTAAGTTCCAGCTGAGGAGCATAATGTATTATTAAAAGGATGTTAGAGCCCTAAAACTGAATTCTGTTCAGTATTAACCTAGGAGACAATTAAATTCATTTCCCTTTTAACACTTTTCCCTTTTAATGGTCTTGGGATACCCGGCTTGATGGATGCAGATAACAGATAATCAGAGTTGGAAGGGCCCTTGTAGGTCATCTAGTCCAACCCCCTGCCCAAGCAGGAGACCCTACACCTGGGGTGGCGAACCTATGACACGCGTGCTGGAAGTAGCACGCAGAGCCATTACTGTCGGCATGCAAGCCCTCACCCAGAAAAGGTCTACTGCACATGCGTGCGCCCCGCTTGACAATTGATTGTTGGGTATCTGGCGCATGTGCAGTGACGCACAGGAGACACTCCTGCATGAGCAGAAGCACGCGGCATGTGGGGGCTTGCGCACGCATACACAGAAGCACGCAGCGCGGGTTGCATGGGTTGCGCATGCACAGGAGGCATGGGGGGCCCCGCGCACATTGCCTTCTGGGTAATGGCACATGAGCATGAGCAGACAAGCATGCATGCAATTATCAGCACGGGAGCCCAAAAAGGTTAGCCCCCACTGCCCTACACCATTTCTGACAGATGCATCAAATATAACAGTCCTCAACTTACAAAAGTTCATTTAGTGACCGTTCAAAATTACAACAGCATTGAAAAAAGTGACTTATGACCGTTTTTCACTTACAACCATTGCTGCATCCCCATGGTCCCGTGATCAGAATTCTTGTTGCTTGGTCACTGGAATGTATTTGTCACTATTGCAATATCTGGGGGTCATTTTGCAACCGTTCAACGAGGAAAATCAATGAGGGAGTCAGATTCCCTTAATAACCACGTTACTAACATAACAACTGCATTGATTCAGTTAAGAACTGTGGCAAAAAAAGGTCGTAAAATGGGACAAAATTAACTTAATTATCTCACTTAGCCACAGAAATTTGGGGCTCAATTGTGGTTGTAAGTTGAGGACTACCTGTATTATAAATTATTCCTTCCTAGATTGTACCACTTCCAGCTTCAGTGGGCAATAAATACCCACTCATGAGAAGTCGGCGTGTCTGAGGGAAAAAAAGTCTATTTATTGATCCTACTGGGAGCTCTCACCTTCAGGGATTAGCTATAGATCTATTCTTGGGAGATCTGTCACTTTGTAGGGAAAAGATTTTTAAAGCAGATAATCCTTTTCGACTCCCTTTGGCATCTTCCTGAAGTTCACACTGGTGCTGGGAGAATTAAGAGAAGGAGAATCTTATCTTTCAGCTGCCACCATTGGAGTTCTACAGGGGATTCAGATAGAAAGAGGCTCATTAGCATCCTAGAACTCTACTGGTATTGCATCTATTCTCTCTCTTGCTAAGCCTCATCTTGCCTCTATTGCCTTTATTCCCAGTCATCTGTCTTCTCACCAGGCTAATATATTTTATGTGCTTTGAGCCTATCCTTGACTGAATTGCTACTTTGCCAAGGGTACAGCTAAACACGACTTACACCTGCTTCAGGCGAAGACTGGGGATAAGATGAAAAGAATGCAGGTAGTCCTTGACTTACAACCACAACGGAGACCAAAATTTTTGCTGATAAGTGAGACATCGATTAGGTTTTTTTAGTTTTGCCCCATTTTACAGCCTATTTTGCCATAGTTGTGAAGGAAAAGTATAATAAGTTACTCTTTTATAATAGTCTTTTATGTATTGTTAAGCTAGAACATTCCTTTTGTTAATATTAAAATCCCCACCCTAAAACCCCAAAGTGCATTCAGTTAAAAGTATGTGGTGACTTGTTACAATTTTTTGGGGAAACAGGAACATCTGCCCAGGGCCAGGCAACAAGTAAATAAGATAGGGACGTCCACCCAAGGCGAAGTCCAGAAGCAAAACAAGATAAGACATCTGTTGCATAGAAGAAAATGTCATGCCGACCCTTTCGCTTATGGTTTAGCTTATAGTATGGTTTAAGATAATAAGGAGGGAGTTGGGAGGGCTTCTTAAGCGTGGTGTGCATTGTGTAGGGGGTATAAATGTATTGCTTGAATATGGGATTTTGTGCTTCATGATCTCAATCCATTTTGGTAAGGGACGTGAAGGCCTGCCTTTGCAAATGCATTTTCAATAAACTTCCTTTGTTTGTACATCAGAGTTGTCTGTCAAATTATATAAATTTTGGAATGCTTTTAAATCTCACAGTTGTTCAGTGAATCACTGCAGTTGTTAAGTTAGTAACATGATTGTTAAGTGAATCTGGCTGCCCCATTGACTTTGCTTGACAGGAGGTCACATAACTTGATCCCATGACTCCAGGACATTGCAACCGTCATAAATATGAGCCAGTTGCCAAGGGTCTGAATTTTGATTCCAGGATCAAAATTGTTTTTCCAAAAAGGATGAGAAGCGAAACATCATCAAGGGAAAACAAAGAAAGTCCAGTTGCCTTTTGACGAAGCACCTTTGAGACAACCATGACCTGGATGACTGAGAATCTCCATAAATACTAACCACGGGGATGTTAGAAGTGTGAAAAATGGTCATAAGTCAGTGCTATTGTAACCTTGAACTGTCACTAAATAAAGGGTTGTAAGTTGAGGACTACCTGCATTTGACATGCTTTGAGACTATCCTTGAATGGTGAAAAATGACAAAATGGCCACTTTGACAATGGTATAGCTAAGATGATTAATACCTGCCTTGGGCATAGACTGCGCACAAGAGGAAATAACTATTGATGTAATCTGTTGATGTAACCCTGGTATGTTTATGCCATGGCTAGTTGAAAGTAGGAAAATATATTTAGTTATGCCTTCTGTGAGAAAAGTTGACTTCAAGTTCAATCAGCAAGATTATATTTACACTTTAGGGTCAGGATTGCATGAAAACTCAGGCTTGTATATATATAGTAAATTGTGGTGTTTTTTTTCCCCCCTGCAACTGATCGCCTACTATTTGGGCTACACCAAAAGTAGCTTGAGATTAGTTTCAGAGGTAAGAATAAAGGATAAGCGTGGGGGAAATATGGTAATAAATTAACTTTTGCAAAATTAATTTCACAAAGCCTTCTTTTTTCTTTGTCGCCCTCCCACAAAAGCAGCCTTTTGATAATTATCCCAAGAAACCTGCTAGTGTGAGTGTCTTTAATTGTTTTCAAATAAGGCAAACAATGCTATATTTAATTAGAAGGAAACCTTCCTGCTTTAAAGGCCTTTTAATTCCATGAGAATTACAGCATGCTGCTGCCACTAAATGTTTGTTTTTAGAACTGCTCGTTTTCAAGAGGAACTTCCCCAAAAACAGTGCAGGGAGGGAGAAAATTACAGTATGTGAGCAGATTAGTCCTGGTCAAGCAATGAGAACTTCCAAACTTGCTCTGAAAAGCTGTAACACAAATAACCGCAGGGAGTGAAATGGTTTGCAGCAGTGTGTTGTTGACTTAATTTGTACAAACTCAATCCAAAGAGTTTGCACAAGTCACGAAAATGCGCTGCAGTAATTTTTGAGAGGATTTGGGGAGGGGAGTGTATCTTACGCAGGATCGTTTTCTAAAAATAAAGGTAGATAAATGGTTTGGAAAGGCAGACAATTCACCACTGTAATAATAATGGCAAATAGAGAAAGGGGAGGAAATCCTTTGTAGATCAAAATGTTCAAAAGAGAAAGAGTGTATCGTATTAAAAATGAGAAGTTCCCATTCCTTCCTTTAATGAAGTTCAGAACTTTGGTTTCACTTGTACAAGGGCTCTTATCTGCCTCTCCTTCCATTGCTACATCTATGGCTTTCACAATCTCCTTCCCACTCAAAAACAAAAACAAAAAAAAACCAACCCCAGGAATGAGTGATGTTCTACAAAATGGTTGGATGGGGAAATTATGGAAAGGGAAACTAGAATCTGATCAGCTTTAAATATAATTGATTGCTTCTTTAGTATCCATGACTATCACTAAGTGTTGTTTTTGATGTTTTATGAGGAATCTATTTTACAATGACTATGTTAATGATCTACCACTACTGTTGTATGTACATTGAGAGCTTATGCACTGGAAACAAATTCCTTGAGTGCCTAATCACACTTGGCCAATAAAGAATTCTATTCTAATGGAAAGCACATGTGTACATCAGTGGTGGTATTCAATTATTTTTACTACTGCTTCTGTGGGCGTGGCTTGATGGGCATGGCAGGGGAAGGATATACTGCAAAATCTCCATTTCCATCCCACTCCAGGAGAAGAATACTGTAAAATTCCCATTCCCTCCCCACCCCACTAACCTGCTTTCCAATTCTGTTTTCCTGTGCAGGGCACTCCAATCAGCTGGAACTCAGGAGATGGCAAATAAATGCAGGTGGTATTTGCTGGTTCTCCAAACTACTCAAAATTTCCGCTACCAGTTCTCCAGAACCTGTCATAACTGGCTGAATACCACCTCTGGTGTTACATGTTTAGTGCATTTGGAGAAAGCCCTGATGAAATAGGACCTCTGTGATGACCCAGGGTGGGATACAAAATAAACACAGTCATAAAAAACAGGTGAACCTCCCTTTATTCCTTCACTTTGCTTCCAAGCTCCAAATATTCTTGAGTGGAGACAAAAAAACTCCCACATGAGCAGTTACCAGAAGGAAGAAATGCTGTTAAATTATAAAGAGTAAAAACAACACAAACCAGGCAAGATAAGGTCTGGATGATGTCCACAGATATCAGAGCACACACTGGGAAGGACACCAAACTCAGAGAGGAACCATACACTAGAGATATTTCCATGTTTTGTTTCCAGCACTCGCCCATATGCATCGCCTCTTATCCAGTTGTCACAGCTGCAGCCCATGAAGAGGATCAAAGCCCTGTCCTCCCGAGTAGACCATGTCTCTCCCTTATCCTCTCCTCCCTGTGTACCCTAGGATGAAGAGGGGATGGGCCTGGATCCTCCTCTGACTGCCCAGCCGGCCTCTGCCCTTCCCCAGACTCCTCCACAACCTCCAGAGCCACACTTCCACTCCCTGTCAGCTGTTCCTCCTCTCCCTCAGAGTCAGTCTCCACCAGGGGCATGACAACCTCTAATGTGTTGTAGGATTAACCCTTTCTTCGCTTATCGTGTTCCCCAACAGGGCCAGCCTCAAAAGCTGCCATGAACCCCAGAGTTGATGTGGGGAAGAGAAGACAGGCATCACAATGAATCCTTGTGAGCCACGGTGATTTCAAAAGATCTGTGCAACATGACATCCTTGCACAAATGATGCAGTTTTGTGGTAGGATCATGATCTCTGCAAGAATGAAAGTTTCATGTTTGGGATGATAATGTCATAATGTACATATGATCTTTTGCCCAGTTTGGCTGTTGGATGGATTTCCTTAACCCATAGATAACAGAGATGGGGAAAGGACAATGGGGGGAGGAAAATTAAATTCTCCAGGCCCCAAAAGCTACCCTTTTATCTCATTATTGTCTATCTTGTCCTTTAGTTTTGGAGACCTTAATTATGAAAACGTAAGTTATCTAATCAGTTTAAATGAACAAATATATGTTCAAAAAGATCCTTGCATAAGGTAAATTCTGCGTAACATAATTTCACCTCCAGCAAAAAAAAGTGTCCAGAGGTCCTTGAGCTGCTTGATTTTACATTTGACTATCATTATAGGGCAACTACCCCTCCAGGCACCTGAGAGAGAAAAAGGAAAATAATTTGTCCAGTGTTGAGCAGGCCTGCAATTCATATCTCCCCAATTGTCTGCATGAATATGATGCTTCACTAATGAGTTTTCATTTTGCAAGCAATATACACTTCAAAGAACTTCACCACTGAGTTGCTTTTCAAATGTGCCAACCTTATTTGCATTGTACAGCCACACAAGCTGCGTTAAATAAATAAAAAAAAGAGGGAGGGAGAAATTAATGGAAGAGTTATGAAGTCTGATAACTATTAGAGGCAGAATTAGAGGAAGAAATTGTTAAAGGGAACATGATAGCCTGGAGTAGGAACATAGGACATAGTATCACCTTAACAGAATGGGAAAAGGTCTGGGGTAGAAATAATAAAATCACAAAATCGGTAGCGTACAAAGAAAATGCCTATAAAATGTTTTACAGGTGGCACCTTCCTCCTTCGAGATTAGCGAGGATGCACCCCAATATGAGTCCGAACTGCTGGAAATGTAAAAAAAAAGAGGGAACTTTCTTCCATATGTGGTGGTCTTATACAGAAGTTCAAAAATATTGGCAGAAAATTAGAAATTGGCTCGAGGAAATGACAAGAGAACAGATTGAATTTAAACCAGAGTCCTTTCTATTAGGGATCTTTGATAAATAACTACCAAAAAAAGTGAAATATATAATAATACATATTTTGACAGTGGCCAGACTGGCTTTTGCACAATGTTGGAAACAGCCTCATGTTCCATCAGAGGAAATGATTATTCAAAAAAATTTCAAGTTGTGCAGAAATGGACAAATTGACCTTGGCATTAAAAGATAAAGACACTTCAATATATTACGACAGTTGGAACTGCTGGTACAAATGGATAGACCAAAGATAGATTACACACTAAAAGGCAAAAGAAGATATGATAGAATCATAGTAGTGATATACATATATATGTAAGGATTAATTGTATATATGGCATAAAATAAGGATAAAAAGGCAGTCTCATAAACTGTTGAGGATGAAAATGTTTTTAATCATTTTTTGTCTTTCTCTTTCTATTCTTTTTTCCTTTTCTTTTTCTCTTTTACATTTACGTATGTGCTGTTTGTCTATTTTAATTGTAAAATCAATAAAGTGTATTTAAAAAAAAAAGAATCATCCTGTGTAGAACTAGTACATTTGTGAATACCATGTTTGGGACACATGTCTGGCCGAGGATATTGGGTTGGTCTGGATTAAAAGACAAAAACTGTCTCCATCCACATATCCAAAAATGTATTACAGCTTCCTTCTTTTGTTCTGATAGTGGAAGGGCTCAGAGAGGCAGGAGGCTTTCTTGGCATTCTTTCATCTTTCACTCAGACTACAGTTGGAGTCACCAGACCTGCTTTAAGGGCTGATCACAAGCTTTGGAAATTTTCCCAAGTCAATTTGAGAGCAATCTGCAGCAATTTAATTCATTAATTGAGAGTATGATTTGGAAAAAATGGAGTTTTATTACCACGGGGAGCATCACTTCATTGAATTTAAAAAACAAAATAAAACCTCAGCCCAACGTTGCTATATATTAGCTTTTCTTTTCATTAGTTGAGAATCAACCACTAATTGTAACATTCCCCTGAATATGTAAGGTTGGAAAAGATTGTGGACTACTCTCCTTTTAGGATCTTTTGAGTACAAGGCTTCTAGAAGTACTCTCTATAAAGTTCAGGCATATTTCATGCAAACGCTGAAAACTAGCTGAGAGTCGGAGCTGGTATTCAGCAGGTTCTGACCAGTTCTGGAGAACCGGTAGTGAAAAATTTGAGTAGTTCAGAGAACTGGCAAATACCACCCCTGACTGGCCCTGCCCCATCTATTCTCTGCTTCCTGAGTCCCAGTTGATTAGGTGGGTCTTATTTTGTTGCCCTGCACAGGAGAACGGAACTGCAAAGCAGATTAGTGGGCTGGGGAGGGGATGGGGATTTTGTAATATCCTTCCCCTGGAGTGAAGTGGGAATGGAGGTTTTGCAGTATCTTTCCCCTGCCATGCCCACCAAGCCACACCATGCCAAGCCACACCCACAGAACCGACAGTAAAAGAAATTAAATCCCACCACTGCTGAGGTGATTTATGATCCTGACCATCCAAAGGGAAAGATGTAGTGTACTTCCTGGGAAGTAGTGATGGACTGAAGAGAACTCTGCTTTCAGTAAAACTGATGACCATGGTAGATTGGCAAAATGATGAGCCAGTGAAGAGATAAATACCTCAAAATACCTCTGTGGATAAATGGGAGGTCATGGGATAATTCTCAAGCACTCCATACAAAGGTCCCCTGTGAAGAGACCATAAAACAGTGATTCTGGCACATTTTAGGGCTTAAGCCCAAACAAACTATTAAAGAAACATAGGGATTGCCCACTTCATTTCTTTTGGAAATTGCTTGTTAACTGCTTTTTGGATATTAAAAATCTTAAGACCAACAAGTTTCATCACACTGAGAGATTCTCCTTCAACCCTCCATGAAAGAAGTTTTATTTAAGAATTTTTTAAAAAATATTCTGAAATAAAGAGCAAAAAGTTGATTAGAACATTTTTGGAAAGCTATAAATATTATAAAGGGCCAGATGGATTGAAAATAAGATTTTGAAATTAATTATAAGAATCCCTCCTGTGGATTGTTTAAAATTCTATTAAATATATATAAAGATTTTGAATCTTAAGTATAAGAAATCTACCTTTGGGAAAACATTGTAGATTACAGAAAAACATGCAAAGAGGACAGTTTGAAGGCTGGACACCAGAGGCAACCAGAAAAAACCCCGGAGATTATAACTAAAGGAGAATAGAGCCACTAATACACAATGAAGAAAAGTAATCCAACTATGGAACCATTTGATGATATTTGGGGACAATGGACTCAGAAATTTCTATTAAGATTATCTGCTACTATAAAAAGTGGTTTAAAAGAGGTGTTTAGAAGAGGATACAATTATGAATCAGGCTATTTTGTACTTAGATTTAAAAATGACAAGTTACAAGAACGATTGTGGAAGAAGGCGAGGCAGAGCCTGGAGTCAGAGTCAAAAGAGGAATCATCCTAGAGTCGTTATGTTACTACAAGCAATCCAAGTCCAATGCTTCCTGAATTCCGTTAACTCTTACCTAATGCCAATTTAGTGATAACTGTTAGTTGACTAGATCAGGGGTGTCAAACTTGATTTCATTGAGGGCCATATCAGGGTTGTGTTTAACCTCATGGGGTATATGGCCAGGGTGGGCAGGACCAGCTTGATGTCACTCATTGAGGCTCCATTTTTTGCCATGATGGCTCCTGCAGCCCTCTTCCAGAGAAAACAGAGCCAGGAAAGGCTGGGCCCGGGCTCTGTTTTCGCTGGCAGAAGGCTGCAGGAGGGCATCATGGATGAAAATGGAGCCCGGAAGGGATGCGTGTGACCCTCCTGAGCTCCATTTTTACTGCCAGAGGCACTGCCAGTCCTTTGTTGTTTCCAGGGTGCGCCCGTGGACCAGGTCTAAGCACTCCGCAGGCCGATCCGGCCTACAGGCTTTGAGTTTGACACCACTGGACTAGATTCTTGTGTTTAAGCATGAAGAATAAATCAACTTAAGTAGAAGTTATTATGTGGTCTTGATTCTTCACTCCTGACAATGAAATGGAAAAAGATATTATACTGGATTTACAAATGAAATAGTCTGATGTCTTAATAATTAAAAGGAACACACAAATGATAAATCAGAAGAGTGACTTAGGCAACATTCTTATCTTAGACTTACCAAAGAGATGTATTAAACTCCTTAATGAGTTCCTGAGAAGAGACAAAAGAAAAATGAAAACAAATCTGCTTTGGGGAAATTGTTCATAGGGAGTAAACATCAGAAAGCAAAAGAATTAATAAACATCTGCTTATTTGATCATTAAAATATGTATGATTTCTAGTAGCTCTTAATGGGTTTTTTCTCGATGAGACCAAATAATAAGGCTTTAAAGATTGGTTTATAGATAAGGTATGGGAGGAATATATACTTTCAGAGAAAGTGATAAGCTACAGTGTAAAATAAAGCATTATCAAAAAAAGTCTATTTTGTTAAATGTTATTATTTCTGGCATACTGTAGATTTTATTATTTTTGGTATGTGTAGGAGTTTCTGAAAGAAGACAAAGTGATACGAAATAAATTTGTTGGATACTATTTGAAGAGATTAAAGATCTAGATTGTTGTTGTTTCTGATAGTTCTTGATTAGTTTTCTTGACAAGGCTTTAAAGATTGGTTTATAGATATTGAAAGAAGATTTTATATTTAGTTATCTGGGGGTGCAGATAACTAACAATCAGAACAGGTCTCTCCGCACATCATCCTTAGTGAAGCGTGCAAGCCAGTGTCTGCATTCCCTGCGTTGGATGAGGAGAATTTCTCCTTCTGTCCTGGCCATTTTTTACAGAGGCACAATTAAAAGTGTTTTAACAAACTGTATCACAGTTTGGTTTGGTCATAGCAGTACCTCAGATAGAAAGTCCCTACAGAGAATGGTGAGGACAGCCGAGAAGATTATAGGAAACTTACTTCCTGTTATTCAGGAAACTGCTTATAAGCACTATGTGCTTAGAGCTCAAATCATTGTTAGAGACCTGTTGCTCCCCTCTGGAAGGAAGTTTTGAACTATTTCTTGTAGGCCTATCCAATTCTGTAACAGTATTGTTTTCTATGCCAACTGTCTGGCAAACTCGCAAGATTTGTTTTTCTCACCATGTATATGTATATATCCGAACTAGACTGTGTTGTTTCTCTGTGTTATATAATATATGTGGGTATGTACATAATTTTGTATTTATTTATTTTGTCATGTTTACATAGTATATATTGGAGGTGGTCACCCTTTGAAAGCTGTAGGCAACGAAATTTCATTTTAATGTATGCCAATTAATGTACATTCAAAGCAGAGGTGGTATTCAGCAAGTTCTGACCAGTTCTGGAGAACCAGCAGCAGAAATTTTGAGTAGTTCATAGAACCCATAAATACCACCTCTGACTGCAGATTTTACAGTATCCTTCCCCTGCCATGCCCACCACGCCACGCCCATAGAACCGGTAGTAAAAAAAATTTGAATCCCAACAGTAGTAAAAAAATTTGGTAGTAAAAAAATTTGAATCCCACCACTGATTCAACGTGACAATAAAGTTATTCTAAGTTTAAGTTATCGTTGTATTTTTAGAGAAAATGATAAGTTACTGTGCTAAAAGTAGAGGAATATTAAACTGATGTATTTGATTAGGATAAATATGTATTGTATAACTCTTCATTAGGACTGAGTGATGAGGCTTTATCATTTGTTTATAGATAAGAGATGAGATATGGGAAGAAAAGTCCTTTGGTGAAATATTAAATGCGATAAGTAACTGAAATTGCTTAGACTTTTCTTGAGGAAGAGAAAAGGCCTTTTTTTCCATTTCTTATTTTTCTTTTTCTGTGGACTTTTTTGGGGGCCATTTTTCTTACTTTGTATTATCTTTATATTTTTAAACTTTAATTTTTAAAAAATTATAAAAAAAGGAAGGGATGTATCCTGACCCGATCCTAGCCAGCAACCTTAATTCTTGCCATGTTGGATAGGATCTGCACCTGACCTGAGTTTTTTGTTGTTGTTCTTTTCATCTCCTGATTTTAGAAACCACACTCTTAGATTATTTCCAAAGCATCAGAGGTAGTGTTCAGCCAGTTTGGACCGGTTCTGGTGTACCGTTAGCGGAAAATTTGACTAGTTCGGAAAACTGGCAAATACCACCTCTGGCTAGGCCCATCCACCCCCCACCTTTACCTCTCCTATATTCCCTTGTTTTTTAGTTCAGCTGATTCGCAGGGCAGAGCAGATTGCCACGCCTCAGCTGAGCTAAAAAAACAGCTCACCTCATTAGCGCTGACACGGAGGGTGATTTTTGAGTGCTGCGCGTGCGTGCAAAATACACTCTCATGATAGAACTGGAAGGAAAAAATTTGGAAACCCACCACTGCAAAACATCTCCAAAATTACCATTAATCTTTAGCCTTCACAGTTTGACTAAAGAGAGACTTTATCCTTACCTTCCTTGCTCTCTTCAGTTGGCATTGTTGTTCATCAGGGTCTGATGAACAACTCTCTGCCCCCACCACACAGACACCTCATGATCTTGTCCTTCATCCTCTATGCTTTGAGTGACTAATGGTGGTCTGATTGCAAAAGTTACTCAGGGTTGAGGAAAATTCATGCAATCCAATCTTCTTCCCCTCTATAACATAGCATTTAGCTGAGGAAAAGACCGTCCTCACAAATTATGATGTCTGTGAAATTTAACATGTGAAAGGTGCTAATTAATTCAAAATAATTTCTATTACTTTTACTTTAGCTGAGTTGGAATATTTGCAACATTGCACAATTATCTTATTAGCTTTCACTGACCAGTAAAAATTACTTATGATCAAAAGTTTTCATGTAAAAGTACATTATATCAAAATATTTTTTTTACTCACATTTTACTCATGTTCTAAAAGTAATCTTTTCACGTTATATTTGTATAGATGTGGCCCTACTTTCATCATAAAAAACAAATCTTTAAAATGAAGCTTCTCCTTGGAGAAGAAATGACAGCAGAATCTGATTAATAAGAACAGGATCGATTGAAATTAAATTAGAAGCCTCATGCTGTCTGAAGATTCAGTGGAGAGAAAATAAGACTTTTTGTTTTGTTTCTTCCTCTCAAAATTTATAACTATTGTTAGAAAGCAACATTTAGGGTAATTTCTGGCATGCTGGAGTGCTTATTTTGATAAGTGACACAGGCTGCACAATATATATTAATCTGGTATCACTTCAGACTACTCTAATATAAACAGATAGGAAGATTTAGGATTCTAAATAATGGAGACAGTCTAAAAAAGAAAATCATTACATCAGCCAGTACTCAATATATTGAGTGCTCTACTGGTCCTGTATACATATACATATACATATACAGGGGTGGGATTCAAATTTTTAACAACCGGTTCTGTGGGAGTGGTTTAGGTGGTGGGCGTGGCTTGGTGGTCATGTGACTCTGTGGACATGGCTTGATGGTCATGTTATTGGCTGGGTGTGGCCAACTCAATATCACTTACATCGAGGCACACATCTCCTCTTGTGACTGTGGGGATGCTGCAACAGTCGTAAGTGTGAAAAATGGTCATGTCACTTTGTTCAGTACCATTGTAACTTTGAATGGTCACTCTACACAAGCAAAGTACTAGCAAAGGAGGGGAAAAAAAACTCCAGAGAGGTTCCAGAGACAGGAAGTCTAGTCCTGCCAAGAATGTAATAAGGGTTAACGGAGAAGCAGTTTCTGTAAGCAACACCAGAATGTTTCCTTCCTGCCTTCCTTACAGGATTAGGCCAGTAATTTCTTCTAACTGGTTCTCCGGTTGTTAACAGTGTGTGTGTGTGTGTGTGTGTGTGTGTGTGTGTGTGTACATACAGATCCCCTGCAGATGGCTGAGGGACTTCCAAGTCATGCAAAAGGCAACAAACATACCTAATATTCCTTCTCTTATTTTCCCCAAAACAACAACAACCATGTGAGGTGAGAGAGTGATTACCCCACAGTCACCTGGGACTGGCTTTCTTGCCTAAGGTGGGACTGGAACTCATATTCTCCTGGTTTCTAGGCTGGCACTTTAGCTCTTACAACAAACGGGTGTGTATATTAAATTTAATTAAAAGATTCCTATGTCTTCTTTTCGATCGCCCTCCTTCATGGCTGCCTGCAAGCAAAGTGAATAACATTGAAGCAACTCTGCCATTGAATTGAATTAAAACAGCAATATATTATCCATTAAAACACAATCGAAACACATACAAGCATTGCACAGTTGTGCCTATGGCTGGTACCAATTGCTTCTACTTTTAAAGGATGTGTTGAGACACTTATTGTTGGCTTAACTTTTAAATGGTAGGGACACTGACTCCTGGATTAAGCAGAATCATTTTTTTAAGATATATACATGTCCCAAATCCATTTTTTAAATTAATCCCACCTAATGGACTTCTGAATTCTAGTAAAAAACACAGTAAATTTTGTTTTGTCTGCCTGCCTTGGGCTAAAATTACTTTCTGTATGTTATACAAGATACCAAAATCTGATCTATCAACGTTCACAAGTGAATATTGATAGATAGTCTTGGATTAATTTGGCCTGTAGGCCCCCATGTCTCAAAACAAAACAGGCATATGCAAACGCAGCTATTATTTATAATCAAACTGACTTTAGCTGGTAGGTGTTGAAGGTCCAGGGGAATTTCCTGCAGCAACTGCAGAAGGCCAAAAGCAGTGAACTGAAATCATCTCTCCCATGTGCCTCTGTGCCATCCAGCAATCTGTAAGTAAGCACAGCCCCAACACCATAAAGGTGGGGTGCTGAGGATAAACTTCAGCAATGAGGAGATTTATTTCATCATAATGCATAAACACATTATCGTAAGGCAGTAATTTCTTAATTTTCTGGGAATGCTGTTTAGCCCAGCACTATTGAACGCCTTTGCCCAGTAAATGGGAGGGAAAATGATTTAATCAGAGTTGCCTTTTGAGGATACAGTAAGAATTGAAGAATGAAGAAAGTTTGAAGTTCTGTTTTGTTATTGAAGTACATCAGTGGAGGGATTCAAATTTTTAACAACCGGTTCTATGGGCGTGGCTTAGGTGGTGGGCATGGCTTGGTGGTCATGTGACTGGATGGATATGGCTTGGTAGTCATGTTATTGGCTGGGCTGGCCAACTCAATATCACTCATATCGAGGCACGCATCTGCTCGCCTGGCCTCTCGTGATTGTGGGGATGCTGCAACAGTCGTAAGTGTGAAAAATGGTCATAAGTCACTTTTTTCAGTGCTATTGTAACTTTGAATGGTCACTCCACACAAGCAAAGTACCAGCAAAGGAGGGGAAAAAAACTCCAGATACCTTCCTGAGACAGTCTAGTCCTGCCAAGAATGTAATAAGGGTTAACGGAGAGGCAGTTTCTGTAAGCAATGCCAAAATGTTTCCTTCCTACCTTCCTTATAGGATTAGGCCAGTAATTTCTTCTAACAACCGGTTCTCCGGTTGTTAACAGTGTGCGTGTGTGTGTGTGTGTGTGTGTGTGTGTGTATGTACTGGTATGTATGTATGTACGAACTGGTAGAATCCCACCCTTGAAGTAGATGTTATCATACCTCCTTGTATTTTACCCTGAGTTGAAACACAGACAGAGAAGCCTAAGAATATGACATTAAATGTTCTGATTCCACATTTCTTGTATTGCATAAATACCAAATTTAGTCAAAACAATAAAACTTATCTAAAATCTAGCAGTACATTCCCTCACCATAGATCCCATAATCAGAACATTGGCAAAAATTGGCACAACACCCAAGATTCCAGAAACATGAGTTTCCATGAAATGTAGACACTTAACTCAAAATGCCTTGAAATAGATGATAGTTTGGATACCTGTGGTAGCATCATCAACAACCAGTTGGTAATACACAGTAGCTAGATCAAGTTTTGCAAAGACTTGCCCCAAAGCAAGAACCGTCAAGGAATTGATTTGACCAGTGGCTCCTGATTATGTATACTGTTTAATTTTCAATGTACTTATCATTCTATATTCTTTATTAAATTTTAATACTGATACAATACATATAGCCTACTGGTTCTCTGTATCTGATTCAAGAACTTGTTTCATTAGATTTTCAAGCACTTCTCTTTTTTCCATGTGAGGCAAAAGACAGGTTTCTGGCTTTTATGAAGATTGATGCAACAGATGTATCCAAATGGAATACTAATGTCTTCCCTATCGAGACTCCTAGTTTCTCAGAAAACACTTTGGAAATTTATCAATTACTTCTGATACTTGACCAAATGTAACTCTACCCACCTCTTGGACATGTCTTCTATTGGCAAGAACCAGTTCCTCCCTTAAATATTTTTTACTTCCCTTGCTGTAACATTGATTGGAAGTTTCTCTTGAAAACAGCCATTTCTGGATACACTTGTTACAGCTTCCTGCTCCCTTTTTCTTTCTAACCACAGAGAAAACATCATGGCCTTAACAATCAAGGAAGTTGTTTCACAGGAAGCTCCTGTGAAAATATGCAATACAAAGTGTTCTTCTGACTTTGAGGTAAGTCAGATCAGAAAATAAACTGTAGGGCAACTGTAACTCTATCGTGTAGGAAAACAAAATCTTGAAAACCTGAGAGTTTACCTCTACTCCTGTTTTATGAAAAAGAATCATTGTGAGGTTATCTCTAATTTAAGGTGACCAACTTTTTTACAATGAGAAGGAGGACACAAATAAGTTGAAGAAAAAAAAAACAAAGCCACTTACGCGTGGCACACTCTCTCAAAACAATTCTCCTGTGTGGAGCGCATGCGTCTCATAATTGCAGCACTGTACCGAGCCTTGACGAATCGTCATGTCAAATACAAATACGTCACATCACACACAACGGATTGGCTCGGCATCGATCAAATACAGAGATTTACAGATTAGTCTTCAAACATCAAAAAGGAGGACATGTCGGAGGGCACTTTTCGAGACAGGACAGAACTTACAAAAGGAGGACTGTCCTCCCTAAAGGAGGACGGTTGGTCACCTCATCTAATTTCTTTACCTCTTTTTCCTTCTCAAGGTTGTTGATGTTTTGTTAACCAATCTTGCATTTTTGACAAGGTTTGCTCTATATTATTCTTGTTGAGAGTCAACAAGAGTCAGAGTCAACAGCTCCTATTCTCATCTTCTGTTAACATTGTTAGAAACATTTTGAACACAGTACAATTGCAAGCCTTCATTATCATGTGAAAAATCACATACATGTAAAACTAAGTAATCTAAGTCCTTAGTACAATCCTTGGCTTTTCACTAAAGTACCTTGAACTATATACTTTTTTGATGTCTCCCGTATACAATCTGTGTTCCACATCTTTGAATCTAAATGTGGAGTGCTGATGTAGCTCACCACATTCTGTATATGGATGGTATATCTGGCTTTATCTGAAGACATTGTGGAGGATGCTTTTTCTGTATTTGGCTAATCTTGTCCCATATTTGTAGTCTTCTAGGTATGCACAATACAGGTAGTCCACGACTTAAAACAATTCATTTAGTGACTGTACAAATTTACAACGGCACTGAAAAAAGTGACTTATGATTGTTTTTCATACTTACAAGTGTAAGTATGGTCATGTGATCAAAATTCAGATGCTTGGTAATAATAGATCAGCTTTTGCAACCTTCTGACAAGCGAAGTGAATGGGGAAGCCAGATTCACTTAATAATGTCATGACTAATTAGATAACTGTGGTGATTTACTTAACAGTGGCAAGAAAGGTTCTAAAATGGGGTAAAAACTCTTAACAAATGTCTCACTTAACAACAGAAACTTTTGGCTCAAACTTGTGGTCATAAGTCAAGGACTACCTGTACTTACATCACTTGATTCCTGTGACATATTGTGATGCAGTTTCCCTGGCTCAAGTCCTTTCTGGAAACACAACAAATGTCAGTTTTGGTTAAGGTCTTCTTCTTCTCCTTCTCCTTCTCCTTCTCCTTCTCCTTCTCCTTCTCCTTCTCCTTCTCCTTCTCCTTCTCCTCCTCCTCCTCCTCCTCCTCCTCCTCCTCCTCCTTCTTCTTCTTCCTCTTCCTCTTCCTCCTCCTCCTCCTCCTCCTCCTTTTGGGAGTGCTTGATCATAAGAAATGTAACAAGGCAAAAAAAATATATCTTGAGATAAATTAGGTGGCTCTGTAATATAAGTGGCAATGCCTTGCTTGGCTTTTTGAACTTGTTTATGAAATTTAAATAACCATACAATAATGGATAGTATTAGTGAGGAATTATCTTTCAGGAATTTCAAAAGGTCTTCAAATATTTGATGATGAACACAAGTGCAAATATTACTGAAAATGTCTGGGATCCTCAGACACTCAAAAGGATAACTGGTTTTTGTCAGAGCTATTTTTTTTGGGGGGGGAGGCTGAAGAGATTCCTGTATAATCCTAGGAAGCAGGGTAATTCTTCAATCAGGCTCTTTAGTGTGGCCAAGACTGATAATTAAAAAAAAAAAATCCAGAGCCTTCCATCTGAGATTATGTCTGGCTGTATTTCAAAGCAATTGAATTGACTTCCAAAAGTCATTGAAAGCTTGACTTTGCTCCCAGCTTTCCAGTTAGTTGAGCTCCTGTCCTTACCCCATCCTCTACTCACAAGGGAGTACCTTCCCGCACTCTTTTAAAACCATATAAGTTTAAGTTCTTCACCAAAAATGTGCACAATGCTTGTTATTATAGATGATATAATATATACAAGTGAATATTGATGGCCCCTTCCTTCCTTTCTTTTTCTTGAAAGGATGTTAACATATTGTTCAGATTCTAGACATAAAAATTTGCTTGGATTGAAAGTATTCACCTGTGATTATTTAAATATTCCAAATTGGGATAGTGACTTTATGTATTATATATACCTTAAACAAACGGAATTTTAGAAAAAGACAGCTAAAGCCTGCATCACTTTCCATTGTCCTTATACACTTCTCTCCCTTTTGGCACGATTCTTTAATTTCGCAAACTTTTTCCAGTTTAAAAAAACAGTATCTTTTGGGGTAAGTGGGTTCCTCTGGTGCTTTGGTAGATCCATGTTGCCATGGAAACTGAAGAGAGGTAACCATGGATGCCCCTCCCGAGCCCTTTATAAGGAAGATGACTGCACAATAAATAAAGACAGCTGTCCGTATCTCTAGGAGCAGTGGGATGGCAAAAAAGGATTACAATCCAGGACACCCATATTGGGTAGTGGCAAGGAGGCAATGTTAGCAGACAGCTAACATGTTTCCATGGAAACCAAAAGATTCCTTTATCTTTGAGCAACTCCAGATCTTTGATTCTCAGAGGGAGTTCTATAGGCTGTAAAGTAATTTTAGGAATCAAAACACAGTAGAAACCCTCTATAGTAGCCACTATGCTATTTGCTTACATATACCAGCTTCCCACAGAAATAATATTTCATCAGATTCATCTGAGCAACTCTGGAAAGAAAATTATGGTCTTAAGACTGATTTCCCAAACATGCATTAAGAACAATCTGTGCATTGTCATTTGTACATAGGTTACACCTGTGTCACCTATTTGCTCTGATCATCATCTCTTCCACTGGAAGTAAATAACATTAAAAAAGAACACCACACATGTTCTGAGATGGGTTTTTCTGTCATATATTATCAGCTGGAGGTCCTTTTGCAACATCGGTTCTTCTGTAATTGAAGATTCTGTTGGTTAGCACCACATATGGTTGACTCTTCTGGCTCTCGTCAGTTTGGAATAACTGAGAATCCTGTCATGCTGACTTTTAAACCAACCCTGTGGTCTGGTCTCCTGGCACGTTTCAGACAGAGCCTGCAAAGATCAAAACTTCCCAGCAGCACTTGGCCTGCTTAGGAGCCTAAATGAAAATAGGATCGGTGTTCTCCAAGCGATGAATTATGTAATTTTTTCTTGCTGTGCTAATTATGGATCACACTGACAGGAATAGGATTCCCGCAACATGTTGGGACAAGGTTTTCCTGAGTTATATACTTCTTCCCTTTCTCAAGAAAAGTCTTAGTGAATTGTATAAAAATCTCAACCCCCCCACCAAAAAAAAACCTCATTTTGCTCATCTACTCTTTGAAGACAAAAACTAAGGCAAAAAAATCCTATCCATACTGACTTAGGAATGAGCCCCATTGAACTAAAGGATGGTTCTGAATTAACACACCCAAAGAGAGAGAGGGAGAGCAAGGGTGGGATTCTACCAGTTCGCACCTATTCGCTAGAACCGGTTGTTAACATTCTAAGCAGTTCAGAGAACCGGTTGTTAGAATAAATTACTGGCCTAATCCTGTAAGGAAGGTAGGAAGGAAACATTCTGGTGTTGCTTACAGAAACTGCCTCTCCATTAACCCTTATTACATTCTTGGCAGGACTGGACTTCCTGTCTCAGGAAGGTCTCTGGAGTTTTTTTCCCCTCCTTTGCTGGTACTTTGCTTGCGTGGAGTGACCATTCAAAGTTACAGTGGCACTGAAAAAAGTGACTTATGACCATTTTTCACACTTACGACTGTTGCAGCATCCCCACAGTCATGAGAGGCCAGGCGAGGAGATGCGTGCCTCGATGTGAGTAATATTGAATTGGCCACACCCAGCCAATAACATGACCACCACCTAAGCCATGCCCACCACCTAAGCCACGCCCACCACCTAAGCCACGCCCACCACCTAAGCCATGCTCACAGAACCGGTTGTTAAAAATTTGAATCCCACCCCTGGGGGGGAGGGAGAGAGGGAGGGAGGGAGAAAGAGGGAGAGAGAGAGAGGGGGGGGGAGAGAAGGAGAAGGAGGGAGGGAAGGAGAGATAGGGGAGGGAGAGAGAGAGAGGGAGGGAGAGAGAGAGAGGGAGAAGGAGGGAGGGAAGGAAAGATAGTGGGAGGGAGAGAGAGGGAGAGAGGGAGAGAGAGGGAGGGAGGGAGAGAGGGAGAAGGAGGGAGGGAAGGAGTGATAGGGGAGGGAGAGAGATGGAGGGAGGGAGGGAGGGAGGGAGAGAGGGAGAAGGAGGGAGGGAGAGAGAGAGGGGGGAGGGAGAGGGAGAGGAAGAGGGAGAAGGAGAGAGGGAAGGAGAGATAGGGGAAGGAGAGAGAGGGAGGGAGAGGGAGGGAGAGAGGGAGAAGGAGGGAGGGAAGGAGAGAGAGGAGAAGGAGAGAGAGGGAGGGAGAGGGAAGGAGAGAGGGAGAAGGAGGGAGGGAGGGAGAGATAGGGGGAGGGAGAGAGAAGGAGGGAGGGAGGGAGAGATAGGGGGAGAGGGAGGGAGGGTGGGAGGGGGAGGGAGAGAGAGAGGGAGGGAGAGGGAGAGGGGGAGGGAGAGGGAGAGGAAGAGAGAGAGAGAATAATTGCCTAGGTAAAAATGTGGCAGAGAACAGCAGATTGGAGTCCAAACAGTGAGAACAAAATAATTACTTTAAAAAAAAAATCTCAGGAACAAAGAACTTAGGAAGGGGTATGGTGAGCCTTTGTTTTCCTTTCAAGAAAGCTGTTTTACTGTCAAAGGAGATGCTGACAAAATTAATACACTGAGCAAGCATAATGGAATATTTGCCACATTATGTCATTATAACTTAGAGAAAAGGGCTTTATTATAAAAATTGAAGTGCTGCCTTTCGAAAAGGGGGCCTTTTGCTTATCTATTCCCTCAAGAGGGGTTTTTTTCTTTCTTTGTTTGACAGGAACCCTGAGTATCTGCATCCTTGAAAAAAAAATAGAAAAGCTGATTTTACGTCAACAACTTCCCTTTGTCAAAAACAGATGGAAATTTCAACCTGTCCTATAATGGGTGAATCTGAACTTTGGGGATTGTCTATAATGAGAATCAGTGTCAGTACAGTCTAGAACTGAGAAGACTTTGGTTCAGAGGCCTGGGGAAAGATATTTTTTAAAAAGTCAGACTTGTAGTTGCAGTGGTGTAATTAAAGCTCTATTTTGGTGCACACACAAAATGGATAGGCTTTTTTTGATGACTTTTTTGACCCATCCATCCATGGATGTGTCTGCTGTGGTTCAGATTTCCAGATATTCCAAAAATACAGATATTTTTGGAAATATCTGTAGCTGCAGATGAAACTTGACTGTTTTATTTTTATCTTATCTTTTTTCTGGAAACTCAACAAGGCTTCCACAGGAATCTCTACTTTATTCCCATATTGGCAATCCAGTGAGGTCAGTTGGACTGAGACAGAAGAACTGGCCCAAAGTCACCCAGTGAACTTCTATGGTTGAAGATGACCTACAGCTTAGATATCTCCAGTTCTAGCCAAACATCTTACTCTGTTCCATCCTAACCTATAACTTCCACAGTTTAAATTTTAAAAACTAAAATTAAACCAGGAGTGTCAAACTCAATTTCATTGAGGGCCTCATCAGCAGAGGTGGTATTCAGCAGGTTCTGACCAGTTCTGGAGAACTGGAAGCTGAAATTTTGAGTAGTTCGGAGAACTGGCAAATACCACCTCTGATTGGCCCTGCACCCATCTAGTCTCTGCCTTCCAAGTCCCAGCTGATCGGCTGGGTCTTCTTTTGTTGCCTTGCACAGGAGAACAGAGTTGAAAAGCAGTTTAGTGAGATGGGGAGGGAATGGGATTTTGCAATATCCTTCCCTTGCCACACCCACCAAACTTGCCCATCAAGCCAAGCCCACAGAACCGGGTAGTAATTTTTTTTTTAATCCCACCACTGCGCATCAGGGTTGTGTTTGACCTCACAGGGGCAGTGTGACCAGCTCGACATCACTCTTGTCAGGGGCGCTTGTCACTCTGTCAGCGAAAACAGGCTCCCAAGCTCCATTTTTGTCTGCATCGGCCTCCTGCAGCCCTCCTGAGCTCCATTTTTGCTGACAGAGGCACCGCAGGCTGGTCCTTCTCTGTTTCCAGGGCAGCCCTGTGGGCCAGATCTAAGCAACCCCTGGGCCATATCCAGCTACTGGGCCTTGAGTTTGACACCCCTGGTTTAAACTAAAAAAACTAAAAGGTTTTATTTGTTTTGTTTTATATATCTTATCTTTTCTTCAGGATATATATATGTATCAGCTCAAAAACTTAACACACACATATATATACATACATATATACATACATATATAAAATATAATATATATATATATGTTTTCATAGATTTTCACAGATACAGGTATGCAGATCTTGGTGTGTTCAGGTCTTTTCCCGTGTAAGATTGAGAGTATCCTGGCGACGTTTCGACGAGGTCTGACTTGCCATCTTCAGGCTGGTGCTTTCAGCTTCGTGCTTGTGCTAGCAAAGCGTGGTCGGAGCTGCCGTCTCTCTATAAATACTGGAAACAATAGAACTCAAAACAATAGAACTCAGAAGATCATCACACAGCCCATTACCCAGGTTGTTACAACACAGGAGGCTGATAGACACACAGCCAATACCTCAGCCACACATGTTCTTGCAAAAAAGCCAACCAATCTGCAAACATCAACTCCATCAAACAATCAAGAAATGACAACACAGCCACCCTCCCCACCAATATTTATAGAGAGACAGCAGCTCCGATCATGGTTTGCTCACACAAGCACGAAGCCGAAAGCACCAGCCTGAAGATGGCGAGTGGGACCTCGTCAAAACATCACTAAGATTTAAAAATGGCTTGTGATGCAAGTAAAACATTTATTAGAGACTATTTTATATAGTATAATAATGAACTTAAAAAGAAAAGTTATGAGAAACAAATAAACTGTTTTGGAGAAAATAAAAGAAAAAGAAGAAGAATTCCCAGAAAAGATCAGCATTTCTCCAAAAATTAAGCTTTTAAAATGACAATTATCTATATTAACAATAAGAGAAATGGAAATAAAAATGAATTACATAAAGCAAAAAAATGAATTTTCAAATAAACCAAGGAAGTAGCTAGCATATAAATTATTAAAAGAAAAAAATGATACTGAAATTATGAGTGGCAGATATTGTATTAATAGACAATGAGGCTATACAAAGAGCATTTCATCAATATTATTCCAATCTGTATAAAGAAAGTGACATCTCTATAGAGAATAGAGAATAGATGGAATATCTAAAGAAACAAAATTTACCTAAGACTACAGAGGAACAGAGCTATATTATGAATGGACCTATAATAATACATTTCTGTAGTTATAAAAAAGATTAAATCAGAAAGGTGCCTGGACCAAATGAATTATCAGATTCTTATTAAAAAATGTTTTAAAGATGAACTTTATAACTTCTATATAACACAATGAACTCTAATCCTACAGAGAGAAAGATTCCAGAGATTTAGAAAAGGCCAGTTTAGCATTAATACCTAAAAAGCAACAAGTTTTAACTTTAACGAGAAACTATAGGCTAGACATGGGGATATTATGGTCCATGGGCCACTTCCAGTTTTTTATTATCCCTGTCCGGCTTGCAGAAGTGTCAGTGGAAGGGCAGTGGCAGCCAGAGAACAACAGCATGGAGGGGGAGCAGGAGGCCGGCAGCAGGGTCAACCCTAACCCTTTATAACAGTTCCAATTTTTCATGTGGCCCTTTTGGGAAAATTAATTGCCCACCTCTACTCTAGGGCAATATTACCTAGGCAGGAAAAGACAAAGGCACAAATACAGAGTAGGTGAAACCTGGCTCAAAAACAGTAACTGTGAGAGGGATCTTGGACTTTTAGTGGACAATCACTTAAACACAAGCCAGCCGTTGTGTGGCAGCAGCCAAAACAGCTAATACAATCCTTGGTTGTAGAAAATTAGCATCCACCCCTCCTTGAAGAACGAAATATTTTAGGAAATGTTAAAAAGGCAGAATATTACATTTCCCTGGATAAGAAAAGTAGAAACATGTTTCTAAAGGCAGAAACTCAGAGCCTCAGCTCCCTGCTCCCAAGCAGATAGTAAGCTGAGGCCAACCTTTAGAAATGCAGATTTGGTAATCTATTGCTCCCAGCAGCAAGGTCTGAACAAAGATAGGATTAGCCCTCAGCCCCTACACTGCATCAGCCCAAAGTTCAACCAAACTTGATTCAGACAAACATGACTCCACATGGCCCCATGCGAGCCTGACTACAGCCAGTAGAATATATGCTCTTGCCACAGGAACAGGAAGCTCAAGGGTTAGGGTTATGGGGTATAAGGTATAAATAACACTCAATCTCCACTCCATGTGGTCAGCTGCCCAGGATCTAAAACCCATGTGGTCCTGTTCACCAATAAACTATCTTTCCAATCAGCCTCCATGTTTCCAGAGTCTTTCTCCCACTTGGAACTGAACCAGATGGATATGTCTTCCAACAGAGGCATAGAACCAAAATCATGTGAAGTATTATTACCGCTTTATAAAGCCTTAATAAGGCCATATCTGGAATACTGCATCCAGTTTTGGTGACCACAATACAAAAAAGATGTTGAGACTTTGGAAAAATGGAAAGAAGAGCAACTTAAGATGATTAAAGGCCTGGAGACAAAAACATAGAAGGGTTGGACTAGGTTGGACTAGAAGATCTCTAAGGTCCCTTCCAGCTCTATTCTGATTGAACAACAATTCTAGCCAATAGACTCAAAATAATTTTGCCAGAATTTATTCATGAGGATCAATGGGTTTTTTTTTAACCTAATAAAGCAGTTAAAAGATAGTGTTAGAATTGTGTTGGACTTATTGGAATGCTTGGAGTGTAATGAAAAAGAAGTTACATTGGTTTTTTTAGATGCAGAGAAGACCTTTGACAATTTGAATTGGGCTTTTTTTGGTCACAGTTTTGGAAGATACGAATTTTGGAGAGAGCTTTATAAATAAGATCAATTTACACTGCATAGAAAATACAAAAAAATTGTTAATGGAGATCTAACAAAATCCTGTGAGACATAAAAAAGAACCAGATGCGAAAACAGGTCTCCTCTCTTGGTTATTTTGCTTCTTGAAATACTGAGTACAGATATAAGACAAGAATTGTCAGAATAAGGTTAAAAAAAAGAAACTTATGAATTAATGGCTTTTGCAGATGCCTTGGGTTGGTATTGGAAAAAACTCTTAAAGAGAATTGAAATATTAATGGAAAAATTAAAATAATTTGGTGCATTAGCAGGTTTCAAGGTTAATAAGCAGGAGATGAAGATGTTAGCACAAATATGAAAATAAAAGACCAAATAAATTGATGAATAAAATGGGTTTAAGATTGAGAAGAAGGTAAAATAGCTGTATCATTATGACAAACGTTATTTCGAAATAATTGTGTTAAGACATGGAATAAAGTTGAAAAAGACATGTTAAGATAGGAGAAACTGCAACTATCATTGCTAGGGAGAATCTCTGTGATAAAAATGAATGTCTTGCCTAGAACAATGTTTTCACTTCAGACAATACCTGTTTTGACAACTGACACATCGTTTAAAGAGTGGCAGAAGGATATATCTAAATTTGTGTGGTGGAGAAAAAAAACCTGAGTTAAATAGACATTACAAGATACAAAAGAAAAAGGAGGATTGGTTTACCTGATTTGAAATTGTATTTTGCAGTTTGCTGTTTGGCTTGGTTTGAATGGGAAAAAAACTGTGCTTGAAAATAGAAACCTTTTGGAACAAGAAGGGCATGACCTGAGATTTCAGTGGCATGGGTACTTGGGATGTGATAACATCAAAGTTTATGTGGATTTTTATAATCATTGTTATATGTGCTATATTGAGAATATTGGATAGATACAAATACCAGGTGTGCCCGATAGTATCTTTGTGGCTCTTGGCAAAGACATTGTTAAAGTATATAGATTTAAGAGCTGACCAGTTGCTGTAAAGTTGATGTAATGTAAGGCTGATGCAATGTAAAGCTGATGCAATGAGGATGAATCAGCATTGGTATTGCCTTTTTAAGACTATGTATGGGTCCACAGAAGTCTTTACCTCTTTAAGAGGTGTTTATATAAGGCAGCCATTAGAGGATGTGTTTCTCTCTCCTTGTCTTCATTGCAAAGTTTTCCATGTAGAGTTAAAAAGATTATTTGTCAGGTATTTGCCTACTATGTTTATTTCTGTATATGTCTTATATGTGGTATTCAGCAGATTCTGACCAGTTCTGGAGAAACCGGTAGTGGAAATGTTGAGTAGTTCAGAGAACCGGCAAATACACCTCTGACTGGAGATTTTACAGTATCCTTCCCCTGGCCATCAAGCCATGCCCACAGAACTGGTAGTAAAAAAATTTGAATCCCACCACTGATATAAACCAATGTTAAATGTCTAAGTCTCTGTGTGCTGTGGTTTGCTCTTGGGTTGTCTCATAATAGTAGTCATGCTGCAAACACTCTGACAGAATTATTTTATAGATGAGGCAAGTGTAAAGAATTAACCCATTGTGAGATGTTAGAATTTTGTCAAGGGAGTATAAAATAAAATTAATTATTGTTGGCAAAGGAACTTAAAGTAGCTGTCAATGGTCTCTTATTTACAAATATTAGCAAGATTTCTAGTAGACAAAAAATATGGTTTGAAGACTGAGTGTGAAATAGAATTGTAAATAAATGATGAACTTATAAACTTTTATTGAAATTTGAAACAGAAGAGCAACAAGCGAAAGAATGTATAATAAAATGAGCTTACAGTTTTGATTATAATACAGGTAGTCCTTGACTCACAACAGTTGGTTTAGTGACTATTCAATTATAACGGCATTGAAAAAAGTTCAGTTATGGCCATTTTTCATATCTTATCACTCCTAGTTTGGAAGTATAATTCAATATTTTATAATATGTGACAGTTAATGTGCACCTTTGGTTTCTGTGAATGAATTAAATAAACTGATTTTTGGATACAGAATTTGATGTCAGGTTTTCATATTCAACTTTCAAATTTTGAAAATGCATTAAGTTTTTTTTTCCCAGTTTATTTTAGCATGCTGATTTTTGGTTAGTATTCTATATTTGATTGATTTAGATAAGTGGTCCCCAATCTTTTGGGCACAAAGGACCAGTTCAATGGAGAGAAGCTTCCCACAGACCAGAGGAAGCATGGTTTCGCATGCTGCCTGCATCCCGCAGATGGAGCTTCACTTTTTTTGTGTGGCCTGGTTTTTGGCATACCATGGCTTGATGCCAGTCCATGGACCGGGAGTTGGGGACCTCTGATCTAGATTAACAAAAATCATAGCTTTTTTTCATATCACCTGATAAATTGTCAAGGTATTTTATGGTTGGTTGCATGATTAATCTAGTATAGGGGTGTCAAACTCTATTTCATTGAGGGCCGCATCAGGGTTGTGTTTGACCTTGGCGGGGGGGGGCTGGGGGGGGCATGATCAGTTCAAGGTCATTCATGTTGGGGGTGCCTGTGGAGGTCACTCCATTTTTTGCTCCAATGGACTCCTGCAGCCCTCTGCCAGATAAAATGGAGCTCGGAAGGGCTGTGTGCGGCCCTCATGAACTCCATTTTCACTGGCAGAGACAACACTGGCCAGTCCTTCACTGTTTCCAGGGCAACACTGCGGGCCAGATCTAAGCACCCTGCCAGCCAGATCCAAAACATCTATTATGGCCATGATTGTACATCTTCCTTACTTCATATTTTTAAGCATTTTTCTAAAACAAGCATAAATTTTGGGCTTGCTAAGCCCTGCTGCCTGTCTTTTGGACATCAAAGAGATTTGTGCAGATAGATACAAATAGGGAAATTAGATAATTTTACAAATGGAGTGGCTAATTTGATAGGGAATCAATTAAATTCATTGCTAATCATTCAATTCATGTTAAACGTTGTTTTTTCTTATCTTGACAGGAGGGCAGGGGCAAATGGTCTTAAATTCAAGGGCAATTTCACAGAATAAATATTGCATTTTAAAACTAAATTTATTTTTTCGTCTAGGGCTTATATTGCACAGAAGTACCTTGAAAGTGAAATGGAAGAAATGTATTTCTAACTAGCCTTTCTAAAAAGAAGTGAAGAGTTTAATATGTCATAGCAGTGAAGTTATCTGAGGAATTGTAATGTTCTTATATGTCTGACTAATTTCACAATATCATAATTAAAGGTGAGAAATGTAGCAAGTATTTTTTTATCTGAAGAAACACGATGGCATGTTTGACATGAAGGGCCCTTCAAATATGACCTGAGAAACTCTGCAACTGCTATTATAAAAAAAAAAAACACCATTGTAAGGTGCCAGTTAGATTGGATAATTCACTCTCTCTATATAATAGCTGCCAGCTGCTTGAGTTTTTTTTCCCCCTATAATGCTCAATGGGAGCTCTGGGAGGTTACTGTTAACTGAATTCAGCATTGCCAAGAACTATGCATAAAAAATAACTGGACTGAGCAGAATCCTATGGGTTGATGTGGTGAAAAGCTTAAAGGCAGGAGAATATTACTTATGGTGTGTCAAGACCTGAAAAATGAATCACGCTTATGTTTCTGTAAATGAGGTCATTTATCTGTTTAGGGCACAGTCGGTGAATGGATATGCCCATCCTATCTCTTGATAGTACTTGCATGTAAGTATAAGACCTATATGTCTTTGGCAAAGATATTTTCACACAGATTGCCATCAAATTCCTAGCAGCTGCTTTGTGGCAGTGCAAGATGCAGGGTAGCCCACTTTTACATATACCATTAATAATAGGAGTATTGCACATGTAAACTGGTTATCAAACATTTTTATTTATTTATTTTATTTATTTATTTTTGTCAATTGCTGAAAAGATAATAGGTATAAGTAAAAACATAGTTATGAATACATGGATACATATAAGAAAAATAAAAGAAACAATAGGACAGGGACGGTAGGCACATTGGTGCGCTTATGCATGCCCCCTACAGACCTCTTAGGAAAGGGGTGAAGTCAATAATAGACAGTCTTAAGGTTAAAGTGTTTGGAGTTTGGGGAAGAAACCACAGAGTTAGGCAGAGTATTCCAGACATTGATCACTCTGTTGCTGAAGTCGTATTTCCGGCAATCAAGTTTGGTGCGATTAATTTTGAGTTTGTATCTATTATTTGCTCTTGTGTTGTTATGGTTGAAGCTGAAGTATTCATTGAAAGGTAGGACATTGCAATGTATGATTTTATATACTATACTTACATCGGACCGAAGGCGGTGTAGTTCTAGGTTTTCTAGGTCTAGAATTTCAGGTCTGGTGGCATAAGGTATAATAAACATAAAACAATTCATCCAATTGGTAAGAGAAAGTGCCAAGAAGGTGATAAGGAACAAGGAGAAAATTCGCTTTTTCCATCTGCCTTTACACAAAGGGAAAAAACAGTCCAACCTATCAAAAACAGCACCACAAAAAACAGATTAGGAATACAAGTTAAAATAAGGAAGAAAATGGTAAGTGAGCACCTGTCTACCCTAGATGAGTTCAAATCACCAGGACCAGATGGATTACACCCCAAGGTTCTGAAGGAACTGGCAGACGAGATCTCAGAACCACTGAATTATATCTTTCAAAGATCATGGAAATGCCAGAGGACTAGAAAAGAGCTGATATAGTTCCCATCTTCAAAAAAAATAAATAGATCCAGCAAACCATAGACCTATCAGCCTGACCTCAATATTGATTGAGGGAAGATTCTGGAAAAGATAATCAAGCAATAAATCAGCGAACACCTAGAAGTAAACAAAGTAATAACCAAAAGCCAACATGGGTTTGTCAAAAACAGATCATGTCAGACAAATCTTATTGCATTCTTTGACAAACTGAAAAAATTAGTGGACCAGAGGAATGCTGTTGATATAATTTACTTAGACTTAAGTAAAGCATTTGATAAAGTAGACCATAACCTACTACTTGATAAGACAGAAAAATATGGGATAGATAGATGGATTTGTAACTGGCTGACATGTAATCCTCAATGGAACTGGATCTACATAGAGGGAAGTATGCAGTGGGGTACTCCAAGGCTTTATTTTATGTCCAGTACTCTTCAATATCTTCATCAATGATTTGGACAAGTGGATAGATGGGAAACTCATCAAATCTGCAGATGACACCAAGTTAACAGGAATAGCCAACACTCCAGAAGATAGACTTAAGATACAGAAGTAGTTTGAACATTGGGTGCTATCTAACAAAATGAAATTCAATGGTGAAAAAAGTAAGGTTCTACATTTAGGCAAGAAAAACAAAATGAACAGATATAGGTACAGTATATGTGGTACATTGCTCAATAGTAATAATTTGAGATGGATCTTAGAGTCCTAGTGGAGAATCATTTAAATATGAACCAGCAGTATGCTGCAGCTGCCAAAAAAGCCAACGTAGCTCTAGGCTGCATAAACAGAGCGAAAGAATCAAGATCACGTGAAGTGTTACCGTAACACCTTTATTATGCCTTAGTAAGGCCACTTGGAATATTGCATCCAGTTTTGGTCACCACAGTGTAAAAAAGATGTTGAGACTCTAGAAAGAGTGCAGAGAAGAGCAACAAAGATCATTAGAGGACTGGAGGCTAAAACATATAAAAAAATGGTTGCAGGAATTGAGTATGTCTAGTTTGATGAAAAGAAGGATTAGGGGAGACATGATAGCAGTGCTCCAATATCTCAGGGGCTGCCACAAAGAAGAGGGAGTCAAGCTATTCTCCAAAGCAGGACAAGAAGCAATGGGTGGGAACTAATCAAGGAGAGAAGCAACCTAGAACTAAGGGGAAATTTCCTGATAGTTAGAACAATTAATCAGTGGAACAACCTGCTTCCAGAAGTTGTAAATGCTCCAACACTGGAAGTTTTTAAGAGGAGATTGGATAACTATTCATCTGAAATGGTATAGGGTTTTCTGCCTAAGCAGGGGGGTGGACTAGAAGACCTCCAAGGTCCCTTCCAACTCTGTTATTCTATTCTATTCTATTCTATTCTATTCTAAAACGATAGGAGCAAACTGCCAATCCTTTTCAGAGGGATCAATTCATATATACACATTTATATTTACTGCATCATTACAGAATTCTCAATATATCTAAATACATGGTATAGGTAGTCCTCGACTTACGACCACAATTGAGCCCAAACTTGATGTTGCTAAATGAAACATTTGTTAAGTGAGTTTTGTCCCATTTTATGACCTTTCTTGCCACAGTTGTTATATGAATCATTGCAGTTGTTAAGTTAGTAAGTTGTGATTGTTAAGTGAATCTGGTTTCCCCATGGATTTTATTAGTCAGGTCGGAAAAGGGGATCATATGACCCTGGGACACTAAACCGGTCATAAATATGAACCAGTTGCCAAGCGTCTGAATTCTGATCACATGACCTTGGGGATACTGCAACTATCATAAGTGTGAAAAGTGACCATAAGTCACTTTTTTCAGTACCGTTGTGACTTTGAATGGTCACAAAATGAATGTCGTAAGTCGAAGACTACTTGTTCTTAGCTGCAGTAGCTGAGTTGTTCATATTATCTGATGTTGCCACAATTGTAATAAGCATTAGCTCACACATTCTGTATCATTATCAAATCAAAAAGCTCAGAGTAAAGAGACAATAACTTCCTCTAGGTTAAATCACAGTTCTATCATTGAAATTTTACCTGAACACTGTATGAATTCCTTTATACTCCTGATCACAAACATAATTATATATAGGTCATCCTCACTTAATGACCGCAGTTGGGTCTGCTAACTCCATCACTGACTTATGTGGTCATTAAGTGAAACAGTCTTTCATCACACCGAACTTATGATATCAGGTCCATTGCGATCATTAAGTGAATCACTAGTGGTTGTTAAAAATGTCATTTAATCACAAAGCTTTCTGTTTGACTTTGCTTGCCATAAACCAGCTGTGAAGATTGCAAATAGCAATCATGTGTTCTCACCCAAACCCTTTTCCAATAAAACAAACACGATCCAAAGGGAACAGAAATCTTTCAATGATTCTTACAAATCCCCAGTTAAAAGGCTGCTGCAAACTAATTAACTTTGATAAGCACGAGCCTTGCCAAAACTGTGCAAGGCTGCACAGATAAGAAATAAAAGACAGATAAGAAATATTTCACAACACAAGAGCCTTCAAATACCAACTTAAGATACTGCAATGTCCATGAGGCTGAGTTTTAAAACGTCTTTGCTTCCTGCAAAGAACGTTCGTTTCACAGCTGGCTTTTATCTTCTTGAAGGAGGGGCCATTACCTTGCAGCCTTATTCCCAAGTCGCCCGTGCTGCTGCAGCTGCTCTTTCCTGCGAGTAACACACACGCTTGGTACAGGCTCCTCAGGAACCTCCTCATCGCTGCTGCCAGCCCGCACAATCTCTGAAGGCAGCAGTCCACTCCCTAATGGTCCTGGCCCCTCATCTGAGTCCTCGCTCTCCTCAGCCATCTGCATCTGCTGCCAGCTAACCACAACATCATGTAACTCTGGGATGTTGTGACTTTTGTAAATCTGTGCCAATTGCCAAGCACCTGAATTGTTATCATGCGATTATGAGGGATACTATCCCCATCATAGGTTCGAGGACCAGTCATAAACAGAGCAGTATGAACTGAGGACTACCTGTACAGCCATACATACCCATTTCTCTGAAAATAAGACCCATCCAGAAAATAAGTCCTAGCATGACTTTTTTCAGGATGCTCATAATATAAATCCTACCCCCAAAATAAGCTCCAGTTAAGATTGTCAGCCAGACAGACGCGTTTATTTTCCCCAAAATAAGACCTAATGGAAAATAAGTTCTAATGCATCTTTTGGAACAAAAAATAATAGATCTTATTTTTAATATATAAAGATCTTATTTTTGGGAAAACACAGTATCTATGCCCATGTAAACCCAGAGAGCAGACTGAAGCCTATACAAATACTTCAATGCATTAAGGATTGGAGAAGAACCATTTCATTAAAGTATCTAAAATTCTGAATAGATTGTACTGAATGTATAGACTTCTATTTTATATTATTACCATATCGTTAGTGTATGTATTCTTTGAGAAAAGAGCACAAGTGAAACACAGAGAGAAGTCGTAGCTGCAGATCTGTATGACCCTAGTTTTTTAAATGTCTGAAAATTGAACAAGGTTCTGACATGGTTTGTAGATGTAGACATGGTTTATAGATATGGTTGCCCATATAATATATAGATGGAAGACACAGTTTCTCTAACTTTCCTGACTTAACATGCTGTTTTGCTTGACCACATCACAGAAATGCAACTTGGTTCCATGATTCAACGTGGAATTAACAATTCTAAGTTGGGTCTCAGTAGAGATGGAAATGAATTCTGTCAAGAGACGCCTAGAGAAAATTAAAAACCACAACCTTTTATTCTACACACACACACACGCACACACAAACACACACACACAAACGTCTCCTTTTGTGGTTGTTTATCTGAAGATGACAGAACTATCATCAGAGGAAGAGAGAAATAAAATAAAGGTATTTAAATTTCTTTCCTTTAATTCCCTGGGCCAAGCCACAATGTTCATGGCTGACTTTAAAGATTTGGCACTCACAAAAGGAGGGAATAGACAATCGTTCGCAGTGAGTGATATTGCCTTGTGAAAGCACACAACAGGAGGCGGGAACCTTCTTGAAATGTTTTATAAAATAGATTTAAAAGGGGCAGAGTAGCCAGGCAAGGAGGTAAGATGACTTCAATGTAAGGTGTGAATGTGGAACTCCAAGGTCAAATTGATATTAAATGACTGCAGTATGGTTTACAGTCGCATAACATGTGGATGACGGTGAATGCTGTACGTTAGGTTACAGGTAGTCCTCAACTTACAACCGCAATTGAGCCCAGAATTTATGTTGTTAAGTGAGATATTTGTTAATAGAGTTTTAGAACCTTCTTTGCCACATTTGTTAAGTTAATCATTGGAATTGTTAAATTGCTAACATGGTTGTTAAGTAAATCTGACTTCCCCATTGACTTTGGTTGTCAGAAGAGCACAAAATATGATCACATGCCCCCAGGACCAGGGATGGGATTCTACCAGTTCGCACCTATTCGCTAGAACCGGTTGTTAACATTCTAAGCAGTTTGGAGAACTGGTTGTTAGAAGAAATTACTGGTCTAATCCTGTAAGGAAGGCAGGAAGGAAACATTCTGGTGTTGCTTTCAGAAACTGCCTCTCCGTTAACCCTTATTACATTCTTGGCAGGACTAGACTTCCTGTCTCAGGAAGGTCTCTGGAGTTTTTTTTCCTCCTTTGCTGGTACTTTGCTTGTGTGGAGTGACCATTCAAAGTTACAATGGCACTGAAAAAAGTGACTTATGACCATTTTTCACACTTACGACTGTTGCAGCATCCCCAGTCATGAGAGGCCAGGCGAGGAGATGCGTGCCTCAATGTGAGTTATGTTGAACTGGCCACGCCCAGTCAGTTACATGACCACCAAGCCATACCCACCAACTAAGCGACGCCCACAGAACTGGTTGTTAAAAAATTTGAATCCCACCCCTACCCAGGACATTGCAAAAGTCATAAATATGAACCAGTTATCAAGCATCTGAATGTAAACTATGTGACCATGAGGATGCTGCAATGGTCATTAATTATGAAAAATGATCATAAGTTTACTGATAGAGGAAAATTTGTGGTTGAGTGCTGTGCTGCTGTGAGACGTTGACTTGGCCACACCCACCCAATCACATGCTCAACAAGCCATGCCCACCAAGCCATGCCCATAGAACCTGTAGTGAAATTTTTTGAAGCCCATTTTGAAGCCCAAAGTGCCTCTTCCAAACCATTTCAAAACCATTTGTGCTGCCTCATTTATGATTTTTCCATATTATGTTGCTTACTATAGGCCCTGTGATGACCTGGGGCGTGGCACAAAGGCAACACAGTCAAATAAGCAAGAAGTGTCCCTTTAGTACCTCCAACTTTTCCTCCAATGTCCAGGTTACCTTCAGCTGGAGAAAAAACTCTCCCAAGTATAACCTTTAAGTGGAGGAAATTCAGTCCAAAAACAAAGTACATACAAACTTAAATAAAAATCCACACAAACCACGCTGCAGCATTTAACTGGACAGGGCAGGAGAAAGAATTGCAGACTTGAAAGCCCAGCAAAACACACAGTTGGGAAGACGCCAAGAACACAAATAAGCCTCAACGATACCAGATAATTCATGATTTGCTCCCAATAACTTTGCTGTGCGCAGCTTCCCTTTGTGTTCCCAGCTGCAGCTAATAAAGGGAATCAGGGCCCTTTCCTCTCCCCTAAGCCATGCAACTCACTTTGCTCACTGCTCTGCTCCTCCCTGCATGCCCTAGGATGAAGAGGGGGTGGGCTTGGGTCTTCCTCCGAATTCCCTCTCCCTTGCCCTTCCCCAGTTTCTTCCACAACCAACGGAGCCACACTCCCATTCCCTGTCAGCTGCTTGGCCTCCCCCTCCGAATCAGATTCCAACAGGGGCATTACAGGCCAGATGGAAGTAGAATGGAAGTAGAATTCTAAACAAAGGCAATAAAAACTATAAACCTCCCTTATAGTATAGCTGAATGTCTATGGAGATTCTCAATCATCCAGGCCATGGTTGTTCCAAAGGTGCTTTTTCAAGAGGCAACTGGACTTTCTGTTTTTTCCTTGAAGATATTTCATTTCTCATCCAAGAAGCTTCTTCAGTCTGTCTTTGAAGATGTTTTGCTTCTCTTGCTGTTGGCTAAAGAAGCTTCTTGGATGAGAAGCAAGACGTCTTCAAAGAAAAAACAAGAAAGTGCAGTTGCCTCTTGAAAAAAGCACTTTTGGAACAACCATGACCTTGGTGACTGAGAATCTCCATAGACCAAGACTCCATAGACCAAGGAGAATTATCAATATATTTGTTCACCCTGCTTGAGAAGGTGATGTTCTGTAGATTTTATACCTTTAACTGGAAATAATTAGAGGCTTACTGACCATTAACAAAAATGGACAAACATACAGTTTGAACATACAGACCGTATAAATACCCAAACAGATAGATAAAGGGCAATGCTGCATACACATCAGCTCTACGGAGAGACACTCCAAAATGCTTGCAAAGTTCAAACTCATCTTTAAACATGAAAAGAGCCCTGCCGGATGCAACCACAATTGTTTATCTATTTCAGTATCTCATTTCCCACAGTGCCCACACAGATGAGCACAAAAGCCCTTTCCGCCTTGTTTCCCCAATCACTGGTTCTGACAGCCATATATTGCCTGGATATTGGAAGTAATGTGTCTATTAGGGGTGTGCAAATCCTTGCATTCCACTACTCAATAGCATTTATTGCTAATGCATCCAGGTCCTTTTCCAAGTTTCCCAGCTAGTGAATAAAAATTAGTCAATCCAAATCCACAATTGACAATAACACTATAAATAGAATCTGGATTCTTCGAGATCCAAGGTTGGTACTTTCTGATTGAGTTCTGCCCCTGCCCTCTTCTCATAGATAGAGGGTCAATGTTAAAGGCAAAGAGACGGCAGTTACAAACCAAATTATTCCTCTCCCCGCAAGTCAACCCTCTAAGGCAATTAAATTCCTAACAGACAGTCAGGCAAGAGTAGTCACCACCACGTGTGTCATAAGTCATAAATGCTTTGGACAGTTCAGGAACAGCCAGCCTTGGTGCCATAAGATCGTAGCTATTGAGAGAACCAATTATAGTTAGTAGTCAAAGGTCTGCAATGAGCTGCAGTGGCGCAGTGGTTAGAATGCACTGCAGGCTACTTCTGCTGATCACCAGCTGTCAGCTGTTTGGCAGGTTGGATCTCAACAGCTCAAGGTTGACTCAGCCTTCCATCCTTCCAAGGTCAGTAAAATGAGGACCCAGATTGTTGTGGGCAATAGGCTGACCCTGTAAACCGCACAGTGTAAAGCACTGTGAAGCAGTATATCGGTCTAAGTGCTATTGCTAATGTCTGTGGCTCAAACCCAATGTGCAGTGTCCACTACCTGATGGCTCACACAGCAGTCCCCAGTTAGAGATGATGATGGGCAAGTGGTGCACTGGAACAGAAGAATCAGCCTAGCAAAGAAGATATTCAACACGATGGATGTGACCGTACTTCATGATCTTGAAGTCCCACGATCTTTCAGTCTGTAGCTGCAAACCATGGAGACCTCAAGGACCCACAGCTGATGCATTGTTGATTGCACCAGGAGTCTTGAAGACTAATGACTAATACTTATTCATCTCTGGTGGAAGAGGAGAGGGATCGTAATAGGTATTCTGCAAGGTCCTGGACACCACAGTAGAAACACCATCTTTCCTCTGGAGCTTTGGATGGTGGCAAAATTCACTCTGTGGAAGGATTTGTTGCTCCACTGTCGGGTGACAGTCTTGGATCTAACAGTGGGTGGCTTCCATTTGGGGGGAACCATTAATGGATATGACAAAGGAGGTTCTCAGTCATCAGGTCATGGCTGTCTCAAAGGTGCTTTTTCAAGAGGCAACTGGACTTTCTGGTTTTTCTCTGAAGACGTTTTGCTTCTGATGAGAAGCAAAATGTCTTCAAAGAAAAACCAGAAAGTCCAGTTGCCTCTTGAAAAAGCACATTTGGGTCATCACTGGACATGTTCTTGCAGGAGGTCTGCACATCAATGCAGGCTGGGCTCTCCAGATGGAAGGGCACAGGTGATCAAGCTCAAGGTGCCAGCTCACCTTTTTGGTTCTTGAAGATGTCACATGGTAAAGTCTAATAAAGTGAGTCTCCATGGAGCTGCAGGATCAGAAGCAGGATCCAGATCAGGAACTGATGCTGCTGGAGATAGTGGATGAACAAAAGATGATGGTTGTGAAGAAAGAGGATCCAAAGATAGAGGGGTTGAAAATAGAGAGGGTCATTTGATGAATTACAGATGTTTCTTCATGGCCTCTGATGAACCACCGGGAAGTGGGGAGCCAGTAGTATATAAAGCTCCTTCCTCACTATGCCGGTCTTCCAAAGATGGTCAGCATGATGTCATCTTCAGAGGAACTAGTAGGACCTTTAGATGGAACAGCAACTACAACTCGGCATTGAGCGTCAGTAGAACCGATACGTACTGAGGCGCCACTACAATGGAAACTGGAGCCCACAGGAACTGACTGGAACTGGATGAACTGCCTGAGGGAACATTTAGGCCTTTTGCATTCTTGTCTTTACTGCAGAGGTCTTGGGATCCAGAGGGACCAAGATTCTTTTTCTTCTATTTTGACATAATCAGAAGCTTGCCCCCTACAAGGTGGTTGGCCTGACAAAGGGGTGGCCTGGATTACAGCTCGGGCATATAGGGTGCAGAGCCTCCTCTCTTGCCTTCTCTAGCAATTACAACAAGGAGGCAACCCAGCCATGTTTCCTGACCCCCTTAAGAGAGTTATAGTTATTCCCTAAAAATTAACTAAAAATTAATGAACCCAGATCCACAATTGACAATAACTCCATACATAGAATCTGGATTCTTTGATATGCAAAGTTGGTGCTTTATAATTGAGTTCCGCCCCTGCCCCCTTTTCATAGTAGAGATTTTTACTTCCACTAAGGAGACTGTAAGATATAAATACATCAAAAAGGCAAGTTTAGCTTAAAAGGAAGACCTGAATCGGTGAACTATGCCATTAAGTGATACTAATGAATCCCTGAATGCCTCATATATTCTTTGCAAAATGCACAAGGCTGAACTCTAATTACAGGTACAGGCAATGCAGGTGAAGAGCAGTGGGTCCTCAGAGGAGGTGTTCATACCTATCTGCCCACCCCTCTTTAATATTCTTGCAGTAGTATTTGGGGTCTGGAACTGATATATAGGAGCCCAGAAGTGATAAAATAGTATGGTAGAGCAACTGAAGTGATGGTCTAGGAAAAGGGTGTCAAACTTAAAGGCCCTTGAGCCGGATCCGGCCTTCGGGGTGCTTAGATCTGGCCCAATGGGCTTCTTTGGAAACAGCAAAGGAATGGCCCATGGTGCCTCTGCCAGCAAAAAAAAGTCCTCTGCCAGTGGAAATGGAGCTCGGAGAGGCTGCACATACCCCCCGGTACCGTTTTCACTGACAGAGGGCTGCAGGAAGCCATCATGACTCAAAATGGAGCTCAGGAGGCAGTTTTTGCTGGCACACCACTTGGGCCACCACAGGCACTCTGACATGAATGACCTCAAGATGGCCACACCCACCCTGGCTCCCGAGGTCAAACACAACCCTGATTGGCACTCAATAAAATCAAGTTTGACCCTTACACTATGCCACCTGTTGATATGAAGGTCATGTTGGTGTTTTAAATCACCTAAGGTAGGCAAATGTTTAAAAGCAATTTTAAAATATAATGTCCCACTTTATCGGGAAATTAGCATGCAGCTATTTATTTATTCTCTGTTTCTATTCCACCACAACTGAAATGACTTGTGGTGGCTTTCATAGGATATAAACAGAAGCAAATTAAAGCATCTATAGTAACACTATAATCCGTACAAGAGCAATAAAAACAATAATCAACAAGAAGAGGATAAAAAATAGGGAGAACAGCCAATGTGCTGCCGTCATTCGTAACATAAAAACAGTAGGAAGGCTTCTTGAATTTCTATCTCAATTTTCTTAAATTATGTAGCAAGTAAGACATTTATTTCAACATCAGGGTTACTGACTAAAAGCTATGGAAACTCATCCTCATCTTTAGCAGTCCCTCCCAATACTTAAATCATTTTCTCATAAAAAAGGAAAGACAGGTGTCGCATATCTATATATGCTGTGCTGCTAAAACTCTCATTGTCGTGACCTTTAACTGAGCAAAGCAGTGCATCAATAGGGCAACGATTTTTGAACCAAGGTAACTTAAATGGGCTAATTTTCAGAATTTATCCAAAATCCAAGGCCCATGACTCCCATGGAACTGAAATTTGGGGAGGTTATGGCTGCTTCAGTGGTACTGGATGCTGTTGTGCTTCTGGACTGTTGTTGCAGTCATGTGATCTTCATTTTCAATGGTCCATGACAGTTTCCAGCCAGTCTAACAATTCCTCGTTCCCTCCCATACCCAGCAGCCACCATGTACCTACCTGCCTGCTGGGAAGGGAAGGGAAGGGGCAACTGGGAGAAAGAAACCTCCCTTCCTGGTTCATGCTGTCACCCTGCATACACCCCCAATTTGTACTTCCCCCATGTAGCTTCCTCAACTTACATTTTTTAAAAAACAGAATAGAATTCTTTATTGCCACGTATGATTGGACACAGAAGGCGTGTGTCTCCAGTGCATAAGCTCTCAGTGTACATACAAGCAACAAAGTGATAAGTTATAGGTCATAAAGCATAAGATGCAATCATAATTACAAGGTACGAACAACAAGTGATAAATCATAAGATAGGAGAAGGTAGTAGGAAAGATGAGAAGGTAAAAAAGATGAGAAGGTGACAAGGATAATAGCAATACAGCCTACTACATGGGTAAATATCTTTAGGCATAAGACTGCTGTGGCTGTTAGGTAATTAGCAAAGTGATGGCATGGGGAGGGACAGGACTGCCTCTGTGTCTAGTTGTTTTGGCATCCAATGCCCTATAGCACCGTCCTGAGGGGAGAAGTTGAAACAGTTTATGTCCAGGATATGAGGAAATATATGCACAGCCCTCTTTCTGGCTCAGGTGGATATAAGTCCTCAATGTAAGGGAGGCTGGTTGTAATTGGTTGTTTTTTTTCTACAGTCCTAACTATCCGTTGAAGTCTGTACCTTTCCTGTTTGATTGTTGTACCAAACCAGATCATTGTAGAGGTTAATGGCACCTCGTGCTCAGTTCTACGCACCCTACCTCTTTTGTATCATCCTCCCATGTGCCTTCCCTGACCTGCAAGTCACAAGTTGTACACTATCCCCTTGCACCCTTTCCTACATCCTGTTCCACACACACACAATGTCCTTACACAGCACTTCTCACACACTCCCAAGCACCCCCAGGCACCCTTCCCTATCCACACCTCCTTACATGCTCTCTTCAACACATGCAGAATCTCTCACTCAGTCCTGCAACCCCCAAAACACCCTTCCTGACCTGCACTGCACCCTTCATATCCTACCCAACCCCTGTGGTTCCTCTCACATCTCGCAGAAAGCTTCACACAACCTTCTTGACCTGTGCCACTCTACCACATACCCGGCTTGCCCTGCCACATGCTCTGTGCAGGTTGGGAGGGAAGGAAGGAAGGAAGGAAGGAAGGAAGGAAGGAAGGAAGGAAGGAAGGAAGGAAGGAAGGAAGGAAGGAAGGAAGGAAGGAAGGAAGGAAGGAAGGAAAATTTTTGAAACTTCCCACAGAGAAATTCAGTGGGGTAGCCAAAAGGAAGTCAGAAGTTATTCTCATTTCCACTGGCTTTTGTTTTTCTTTTACGCTCACTCTATTTCTCTGTATAGTTAAGGCACATGGGTCGTCTAGTCTAATCTGAATTCTTTATGGACACTTGTTCCAATTATACTTTCCCCTGGTAGAGTAAATCAGATTTTAGCACCCTATGCTTCCTCCCTGTGGAGGTACTGCTTTACAAATCTTCATCAAGCCAATTCTTAAGCCTTTTTTTTCCATGTTCAATTCAAGTTAATTATGGCTTGCTCTTTCAGCTTTCAGATCATTCTTTTATTGCCCAACATCTTTTATATATCTTGTTAAAACTGTGAAACAGGTCCTTTCCTTTTTTTTTTTTCTTGTTAAAAGTAGAAGAGGAAAATGGCAAAAAACAAGACAGATGAACACAGCAAACCACACAGAGCAGAAGGAAAACAGTACTATAAGAAAAAAAAACTGCCAGCTGTGATTTATAGTCCTGTGTCCAAAAATCTCCTAAAATCACTCAGTCTTAGCTAAGCCATTTCAAGTTGCTGAAGTACGCAGGCAGATTTCTCTAGGACAATGGTCTGTTTTAGAATCATGGTGTTTTATGTTTGAACGATTCTCTCAGACTGCACCTCTTTTTCATTAAAACATCAGCTCAGCTCGTATCAACTTTATTGATACTGTTTGCTTGGTGTGACATGTTATAGCCTAAATCAGATCTCTAGTACATGTTTACATCAAGCCTCACAAAAATGTTTACCAGATTTATATAGACCATGCCAATGGGAAATGAACCCATGTTTTTTGACAATTGAAAACGTCTTTTGTATTCATTTAATACTTGTTTTCATAAACGAATTAGTTGCTTAATATTTCATGCCCCCTGCCTGACAGATAGTTGAGTGTAGATAATCTGAAATAGTGCTATTTTCTTTCCCAAACTTTACAATATACTTTGGTTAACCATTTTTGTGAATCCATATATTGAGATAGATTAATGGTCAAATTTCAGACCTTTCCCCACAGGGAAATCCAGTGAGGTAGCCAAAAGGAAGTCAGAAGTTTTTCTCACTTTCACTGATTTTTTATTTTGTTTTTTGCCTCTTCATTTCTCTGTATAGTTAAGGACATGGGTTGTCTAGTCTAATCTGAATTCTTTATGGCTATTTGTTCCAATTATACTTTTCCCTAATAGAGTAAACCAGATTGCTTTTTTTTTTTTTCCTTTAACAACAATTCTCTAGATAATGCCATCTAAGAATCTTACAATGAATTAATATCTTCGATGTTCTCCTTTTTATGATTATTCCTAGCTCTGGATTCATGGGCTCTGTACCACAAGATGCCAGGCAAAGTAATCAAGTTAATTGTTAATCTCTCGCCTAGAGCTTTTCTTGCATTATAAGATCTTGGTTTATTTGATTTAATGCTATTTTCCTTGACTATACGTACTTGAATCACAAATATTCTCATCCAATTTGGATGCTATTTCCTCTGTCAGAGCAGGTTTAGCGCATTATGAGCTCCCAGTTTTATGATTTTCAAAGGAAGGCTTATTTCAGTTTCTTTGTTCATGGTGCAAGTAGGAAGCTCAGCCGTTAACCTAATAGCATCAAGAAGGGAAGGAAAAAGAGGAAATGGTTTATTAGAAAGGCCAGGAGAGAGCATTAGACCCTGAGTCTATTTTTCGGGCATCAACACTGAGAAAATGTTGTAGTTATATAAGGAAACAACCAGAATCATATAAAGGATTACAACGGTGGAAACAAGAATTTAGTCAGCATGAAGACAATATACGGATCCAATTGTGCCTGGCAATGCGGATAATGAAGATAAATATGTTTTACTGTCTCTTATGAAGAAAAGGGGCCAGGTATTCAGGATGGTATTGATGTCAGGGACCCTGACACATTATAGCAGCTAACATAAGTGTCTGCTACATGCTGTTAGCTCAGAAAAATACCAGATTTTCAGATGATTTCAAGAGGAAGGGAAAGACGTATTGCAGCATTGAGGTATTTGTCTTCATTTGGTTCTCAAGACATAAAAGATTTTCCAATTAGGGACAAGGTTTGTATGACATATGGGACTTGCACTTGAGGCACAGGCTAGGAAGAGTAGTAGATCTTGCCCTGGAAAAACATCCATCAAATCATCATAACAGTGGTATTCTCTAATAAAGAATAAATATTATATGAAGAGTGATTTACAGGGAAAAGATTTATTGGCTCAGTAAAGAAAACTCTAAGTGGGAGTTGGATAAGCCATCTGCAAACAGTTGTGATTCAGCGCATGCACTGGAGAAGGTGGCATGCTGGTCATCTGACTTCTGGAACGACATTCCCTGAGAGCCACATAGTTCCAGCCTTGCTGTCTTTCAAAATACTTAGTGACTTCCACAGACCTTGGGCCACAGTGATATATGAGCTCATTATTGAATCAGGATTCTTACGAACCATATTGGTGATTTCTCCTGCCATTGCTACCTCTATTTTTGTTTTAAACGTTGTTGGTGGGTTAAATGTATTTCCCAAAGGTGCTTTTTCAAGAGGCAACTGGACTTTCTGTTTTTTTCTTTGACGGCGTTTCACTTCTTATTCAAGAAGCTTCTTCAGCTCTGACTGGGTGGTGAGCAATGGAAGGATTTATATCCTTGACTGGTCATTTGCATTATTTTAGTGGGTCGTTAAGGTCACCTGGAGGGTTATCTGTGTCATCAGAGTCACCTGAGTGGTGCAAATGGGTGTGAGCCTTCTTGGAACTGTTGAAAGAATTGTGTTGTAGATTGGAGACTATAAAGCGGTATATAAGTATAAGTGCTATTGCTATTGCTATATCCCTCCCCTTCTGTTTAGAGAGGGCTGTTCAGTTTTGACATAGATGGCCTCTTTGACCCCTTTTTCAAACCAGCAATCCTTTTTGTCCAAAATGTGGACTTTGCTGTCTTCAAAAGAGTGGCCTTTGTCTTTTAAGTGCAGATGGACTGCTGAATCTAGTCCTGATCTGTTTGTTCTTCTGTGTTGTGCCATACGTTTATGAAGTGGTTTTGTTTCCCCAATGTACAGATCTGTACGTGGCTCACTACATTGTACTGCATAAATTATTTTGCTCAGTTTATGTCTGGGGGTTTTATCTTTGGGGTGGACAAGTTTCTGCCTTAGTGTATTCTTGGGTTTGAGGTGTGTATGTAGGTTATGTTGGCTGAAGATCCTCCTGAGCTTTTCTGATATGCCTGCAACATACGGAATGACAATGTTGCATCATTAAATAAATACAACGTTAAATGTATGTATTTAAATTAAATTAAAAGGTGTTTTATTAAATTTATTTAAACAGTTTAATCTTTATAAAGTGCCCAAAGTATGAGCACCTATAGAAATCAGATTGACTGGTTGGTTGGTTGATTATTGATTGATTTGTTACAATGAACACCATTCATTAGATTACAGGTGAAGGACAGATTTTTGTAAAGTTAGCAGATTTACAGCCTCATCGGACAGCCCAGAAAACAAGCTCTATTTACAAAAAAATATTTAATAGATTTGCACATTGCCAATCTCACCTAAATGACTGGAGCAAATAATTGTAAACTTTGATGTAGATTGTAGAGCCGCTTGTAATATTCTTCCCATGACTCTATTGAGCAGAAGCATCAGACTGAAAAATGTCAAGAAATGCCTTTAATGTAGTAGAAGCAACTCTGGGGTCATTTAAAAGGGGGGGAGGGAGAAATCCATGAAAGAAGACACTGCACTACTTGGAATTTATAGTAATTGACAGGGCAGACACAAATATATTGCTGTGCAGCTGGGAGCCAGCCTCCTGATTACAGAAGAGCAAGAATGATCATTAGATTCCCTATCAAATTTCTTGTCAAAATATGGAGATGTAATTAGGAGTTAGAAGTACACCAACAATTCCAACCAACATAATGCTAAGCATGAGAATTTGCTAGCTCTGCTAGCTCTTGTGAAAACAGAGTTGCCAAACCTTCAGAGAGAAAAAGACACAATCACAACATTGGAAGCAAGAACTGGCTAAAGCCCTGTTCAACAATTTGTGGGATCAGCTCATATGGAAGGGAGCCCATGCAGAAGAAAGTTTTGTTGAAAATACCTATGGTTGAATTCATGGATGGCAATATTTTTCAGCAGTATCGTCAATATAACTTGACATATTGTCAATATGAACTTGTCAATATGAAGTGTCCACTGCTCCTCCTAAGTGGAATTTAGCATAGGAATGTGTTAAATGCATTGAATTCATCATAGGGATTGAATCATCTCTTAAGGGTAGAAGGGAAACTATTCAGAAAAAAAAAGAGAATTTGCAATAATCCAAAATTAATCAAGGCATCTACTCACTGCAGCAATTGAAGATATACTTCTTTCCTTCCTTCCTGATTTGTTTGATGTCAAGTATGGGTTTTGGTATATGATGGTGGATGACTGATTGTAGTATTATTATAGGAAAGGGGATGATGAGGATAAAACAGGGATGAAAAATACAGAAGTACTCTGTGTCAAATATTTTTTAACCTTGAAAGGATTATGGCAAGGTCTCTACCAGTTGACAGAGGCCAAAGGATAACAGGAGTCCAACACTTTGAGATAATGAATTGGGTGTTCAAATGTTATATATATACTGTCAATGTTAGACAGCCATTCAGATTGTTAATGTATAATTGTGGAGTTGAGTATAAACCAAAAAAAGACAAGAAGATCTATGTAAAAACTCATCTATTAGGTCTCAATATGGAAGTGTTAACAGAATAACTAATATTACAAAACAATGCTTTGTAATATTACAAGGGGTGAGGGAAATCTTGGAGAAATACTGAAACAGAGCCAACAGCCAATAACTTTTGATAGTAGAGCAATGACTGAAACCAAGAGGTTGAAATGCACAGATGTAAAAGGAATTACTAGTGATTTGGAGTGGAACAAACTATTGGAGATTATAATGAAGAAAACCTTGCTCAGTGCACCTAAGAGATTTCACTACACGAAAGTGCATGCTGAGACTTCTGTTTTGTGATGTGAATATAAACTCCTACCCAGGTAAGTGGCAGATTATTAAAGAAACTTACCATCTGGATATAACTACAGTTTCGTCTGTAGAACAAGAGACAGACTCTATTGTTAAGATTCAAGAACTCTGTACTTCCCCAGACAGATTCACAAAAGAGTCCAAGATATGGTACTGTCCTCTAAAAAAATTAAACTATTTTGGGGGAAAAAAAATTGGCTGAAGCACCAGATGTACCTTATAGCAGAAATTGTTCTATGCTAGAGAGGAATGAATAAAATTCTAAACAAACAATTTAAAATGAGATAGGGTAAAATACAATAGTTATAGGATAAAATACAATAATTTAATACATAAATATGTAAAATGGAATAAAATGATATAAAATTATATTTCTTTATTACCCCTGTAACCTACTCCAATCAGTCCCACATATGCCAATCTCAGGTGGACCATTTTAGTCAGAAATTATGCTGTATAAAATATTTTCAGATTCTGGCCACACATGAAGTATGTTGTTTTAATATTGGCCTCCCACTGGGCTATAAATTTAATATGTGGATCAAGGTACTTATCTCTCACCCCTTATACAAACAGCAATCGAATAACATATGAGTCAGATCTTCTACCTCTTCAGCTCCACAAATATACGTATGGTTAAACAAGATGAAATTCTGTTCAAGGGAGATAAAGTAAGGATCCCCAAAAGCTCTAAGATGAAACATTATGATCTTCATGTCTCAAGCCAGGAAATACAATCATGCCTAAAATGAGGGTGAAACTTCATGTTCTGATCAGGTATGAATGTCCAGTCAAGAATTCACCTGGAGTTGTGTATAGTATTTAAGAATATAGTGACAAATAGCAAAAGGAGCCTTAAATACTTTATTTCACTTGACTCTCAGAGAAAGTAAAAATTAAATTATTTAATTTGTTGAGGCAAGTAACCTTGATGATGTACAGATTAGTACTATGATCAGAAAATGTAAGAACTCATAGAAAAATATGGCCTCAGAAAATGACCCACAATTTACTTTTAAGAAGAATTAATATACTTTATTATAAATATACCTGTTGCCAAACTTGATCATATATATGTGTATGTATGTAAGTGTGTGTGTGTGTGAGAGAGAGAGAGAGAGAGAGACGTGGTGGCTCAGTGGCTAAGATGCTGAGCTTGTCGATCAGAAAGGTCGGCAGTTCAGTGGTTCAAATCCCTACCACCACGTAACAGTGAGCTCCTGTTACTTGTCCCAGCTTCTGCTAACCTAGCAGTTCGAAAGCCTGTAAAAATGCAAGTAGAAATACACACACACACACACACACACACAGTGTGTATGTACTATATTAAAGTATATTAATTCTATATACATAAATATACAGAGAAATATGTCTCTGTTCTCTGTTCTGAAGATAGAAAAACTGGGTGCTTTTAAAAATAAGGCAGATGTTGATAGACCAAAGCTGGAAAAAAAAATCCCATTAATTTCAATTTTGATGTTTATTTCTTTGTGCTTTGTAGACCTAATTTCCCTCTGTGCATTTTGTTCATTGCGTTTCAGCCTTTTATACCTATTTACGTTGGTGCATGAAGAGTTTCTCTATAGCCTCTTTTGTGATTTAGAATAACACCCGTCATCAGTTTTGTTACATGGATTGTAACGAGTGTTCTAAGCATGCTGAATTTTTCATGCTGAATATAAAAAAATGAATTCAGCTTCCCTATCAGGTTGTTTTCTTGTGACTCCATCATCATTACTGTGTTCAATTAATTACACCGTGGTACTATATTTTAACTATAGTACCATCTTTGTAACAATCGTTAAAAGCAAAATCTAGCTGTTGTTATTATTGTTCTCTAACAAAACCAACCTCAAGAGGAAGGGAAAAGGTGGTGACAGCTAGCACAGAAAAGCCCCTTGTACAGGTTGAGTCATGCTTGGACACACGTTGAGGGACAAAATCAACATCTGCCTGGAGAGCAGTTCCTTGTCAGACCACTGTCAGAGCACACAATTTATAATGTTTTGATAATTATATGAATAAGGCTAATGTAATTAATATAATTAACATGGATAAGAAATGAAAGATACAAATAGAATACTTACTAACATAGGATTGGTGTTATTAAGATATGAAATAGAGGTAGAAATTAGAAAGGGGAATACTACAATACATATTGTTATATAACATATTAAAATCAGCAGGTAGATGAAAGGATAAGAAGTTGAAAGATGGCTGTATTGTGTATGATGTTGCTAGAAAGATGTGAGTATGATTAATGTAAGATGATCAAAGCTGTCAATTTTATTATTATTATTTGGTATCAAAATTAACACCTAGAAACCACACTGTTCATGTATTTAATACTTACATACATTTAAAAAATAAAAAACTGAAATAAAAGAGAGCTCACAATGTAAACAGTTTAAGTATATACTGTATGTCTTCTGTATTCAAGTTAAATATCAGCTTGATTGCAATAATGTAGTCATACAGACATGTTATTATGATACAAAAATGTATAAATCATTCTGATATTTTCTGCTGTATGTGTGGTAGGTTGATTTTTAAATCTCAGAAAGAAAACATCATCCTTCTTGTCAACATAGAATATGAGCTTTATTTTGATTGTAAGTTTGATGACCACAGTATGAATTAGGCTCTTCATGTTTGGTGTGTGATCTGTTAGACTTATAACAGGATAGTTAAAGAGTTCGCATGTTTAGCATTTTTATGATTTGGAGGGAACTGAAAGACCATTCATCCGATTGTTATCCTTACTTAATAAGCACAACAGGGATCATCTCAAGAAGGAAGCATATCGAAATACACTGATTTACTATCTGCAATGAGGCCAGTAACACATAGTGAAGTATTGTCTATACCAAAGTTTCTAAAAAATGTGATGTTTAGTGACAATGAATCTGATGGTGAAGATGACAGTAGTGTTTATGCACCATCCTAATGCAACATTTAAGTTATCTGCTCTTCAAATGAGCCGTATTTGTTGACCGAAAAGGATCTGAATGATCTTGTCCTGATTTGAACTCGTCTAAAAAGGAGGGTGAACTTTTCAAGATTAAAAGACTGGAATCTTCTCTGCATGTTACTAAAATGTGTTTCTTTGTGGTATATGCTATTATGGATGTAATGAATAATTTTTCCGAGAAGGTAGACATTTGTAATTATTTGTTTGTTCTTGGCCTTTTCTATCTTGTAATCCACACTTTTTTTTCATTATTCAGTATTTCTGCTTCTAGTATTTCTGTATCAGATTTAGTATCTTTTGGATACACTCTACATAAAAAAGACATCATTTCTAACATTTCTGATTGTAGCTACTAATATCTGGCCCCATTTTTCAAAAGTATTTCTAATGTTATAACATTTTGTGTCATTTTGAAAATTGCCACTAATCAAAATCCAAAGATATTTATACTTTTTTCCTCCTGCCTGGAAATTTTAGATTCCTGTACTATGCAGTTTCTGATATCATAAATCTCCTGTTTTGACTCAAATAGACAAAACATTCTGATTCCCACAAAATTCTGTTTGATTTATTTCCAAAACTTTAAAATAAAAAATGTTAATGTTCCAAAGTTGTCTGGATCCTTAATTTGTTTTCAACTTTCTTAGATCAGAAACTTATTTAGCTTTTTGCCATTTATTTTCAGTTCTCCAAATTCTTGACATTAATGTTTCTTTTGTTCAACTACAAGGATAAGCTCACTGGATTTTTGAGCTTTCCAAACTTGTTGTTCTGTAGGTCTTTTATAGCTTTAAAAAGGTTTTAAAAAGCAATCTGTAAAAGTAACTTGAAAGTGAAGTTAGCAGGGAAGTTGATCTCTTTATCTCCTTGCTTTCAGACTCACTGGACCCTGCTGTTCTGTAGTGTCTTTGTGAGGAGTAGCCAGAGCCCATATGGGTGATTTCCCATCCTCTCCTTATCAATAGAGATTCTCAAGAATTGGTCTACTTGATGGAAGTAAATTACCATTGTATCATTAACCCATGCTGCTGACATGGAAAAGTTGTATGAGAACATGAAATTATTTTTGGAAAAGATCCACTATGAAGAAAATATAAAGGGAATATTTGTGAAGAACTGAAGCTGAAGGGCATTGCCATTCACCTCAGCCTGCAACTTGTATGTAGTATATAACATACGTATGTGTCTGTGTGTGTGTTAGTGTAATTGTAAGACCAGGAAAAACCATAACATTGAGAAAGAATGCCCAAAATGTACTTCACATGTTTCAGGGAAAAAGAAGAAGAATACTGTTTCCTTCCTCTTTGCCATATCAAATTTGGATTTCTGAAAAACTTAATTAATGCAATGGATGAAGGAGGAACTAGGTTCCTATACCTAAGGAATAAATTTCCCAGAATTAGTAATGCTAAGAAAATATTTTTAAGTTCACCAATAGGAAAATTGATAAAAGATGAGAAATTTGATGAAACATTCAGTGAAGTTGAAAAAATTACATTGCAATCATTCAAAAGCTTGTGTAAATCCTTTTGAATGAATGAATGAATAAATAAATTTATGAATTCTTTATTGGCCAGGTGTGATTAAACACACAAGGAATTTGTCTTGGTACATATGCTCTCAGTATACATAAAATAAAAGATATATTCATCAAGATCATATGGTACAATACTTAATATAGTCATAGGATACAAACAGACAATCAAATCACGCTAGGAAATAGTCAATATAAATTGTAAGAATACAAGCAACAAAGTTACAGTCATACAGTCACAAGTGGGAGGGGATGGGTGATAGGAGTGATGAGAAGATTAATAGTGATAGTAATGCAGACTTAGTAAATAGTTGGACAGTATTGAAGGAATTATTTGTTTAGCAGAGTGATGGCGTTCGGGAAAAAAACTCTTCTTGTGTCTAGTAGTTCTGGTGTGTAGTGCTCTATAGTGTCATTTTGAGGGTAGGAGTTGAAACAGTATATGTCCAGGATGTGTGGGGTCTATAAATATTTTCACATATTTTTGACTTGTGCAGTATACAGGTCCTCAATGGAAGACAGGTTGGTAGTAATTCTTTTTTTCTGCAGTCCTAATTATCCTCTGAAATCTGTGTCTGTCTTGTTGGGTTGCAGAACCAAACCAGACAGTTATAGAGGTGCAGATGACAGACTCAATAATTCCTCTGTAGAACTGTATCAGCAGCTCCTTGGGCAGTGTGAGCTTTCTGAGTTGGTACAGAAAGAACATTCTTTGTTGTGCTTTTTTGATGACGTTTTTGATGTTAAGTGTCCATTTTAGATCTTGAGATATAATAGAACCTAGAAATTTGAAGTTATCTACTGTTGATACTATGTTGTCTAATATTGTAAGAGGTGATAGTATGGGAGGGTTTCTCCTAAAGTCTACCACCATTTCTATGGTTTTGAGTATGTTCAGTTCCAGATTGTTCCGGTCGCACCACGAGGCTAGTTGTTCAACCTCCCGTCTGTTTGCAGATTCATCATTGTCTCAAATGAGACCAATCACTGTTGTATCATCTGCAAACTTCAGAAGTTTAACAGATGGATCATTTGAGTTGCAGTCATTGGTGTATAGGGAGAAGAGAAGTGAAGGGAGCACACAGTCTTGTGGGGGTGCTAATTGTACAGATATCTGATAATTTGGGGAAATTATAAAGCAAGAAAGTATTGCAAAATAGTGTAGGAGAAGAGCAGACAGAGCTGGGGGAGTGGAGTTAAGTGCATCATCAGCTTACAATCTTTGCATTTCCACAAGCGCTCCAAGTCCAAAACTTACTAAATTTTGTTGACATTTATCTGGCACCAATTTAGGGTTGAAATTTAGTTGACCAGATTCTTATATATAGGTTTAAATAAATCTTCTGTGCTAGAGCCTTACAAAAGGTCCTGATTCTTGATGGCTGACATTAGTGAGTGAGTGAAGCCATACCAAGCTATGGGATGTAACATAGCACTGAAAATTCATTTCTTGGACACTCACTTGGACATATTCTTTGACAACATATTCCCTTGGTGTAGTCAGTGGCAAAGAAGATGAACAATTTCACCAAGACCTTTTAAACGTAGGAAAATAGTCCAAGGCCAAATGGAGTTACAGAAGGCTGCCTATTGCTGGATGTTTTGGAAAGATGTTTCAGATTAAATTAAGCATAAAAATCAAACACTGCTTCTTTTTAGGTAACATTTTTATGCTTTTAATTAACTTGTAAATATAGGCTATTTTCAAAGTAAAATGGTGTGTCACTCAAAAATTCTGCCTGTCAGCAAAAAAACTGAAAGCCAGCTGGCATAAAAATACCATACAATTAACTATTTTTTTTTGCTTGTGTAACATACACACAATTTTTGTTTTTGCTCCTCAGTGTAATTTGGAATCCTGCTTCACCCTTTTTTTACAGCAAATTTTCTCTCTTTTTTCTTGATAGCAAATCAGTATCATCTTCTGGATTACCTGGAACATTACATTGGAGAAGGAAAATATAATCCTTCTGGAAAGTACTGTTTTCTTGTGATTTGTACAACTCTGCAGTTATTTCCTTCCACAAGGTATGTTTCTGTTTAAATATTAAAAAAGTAAAAAATAGAATAGAATAGAATAGAATAGAATAGAATAGAATAACAGAGTGGAAGAGAGCTTGGAGGTTTTCTATTCCAACCAGAGGCGGTATTCAGCAGGTTCTGACCAGTTCTGGAGAACTGGTAGCGGAAATTTTGAGTAGTTCGAAGAATTGGCAAATCCCACCTCTGACTGGCCCTGCCCCCATCTATTCTCCACCTCCTGAGTCCCAGCTGATCAGCTGGGTCTTCTTTTGTTGCCCTGCAGAGGAGAACGGAGTTGGAAAGCAGATTAGTGGGATGGGGAGGGAATGGGGATATTACAGTACCCTTCCCTTGCCATGCCCACCAAGCCACACCCACCAAGCCATGCCACACCACCAAGCCACACCCACAGAACCGGTAGTAAAAAAAATTGAATCCCACCACTGCCCCATTCCTTCTATGGGCAGGGATGCCTCTTAGCTGGCTGTTGCCCTAGCTCCTCAGACAGGATATTCAAGAGCATTCCCGCGGACCATTAGAGACTCTCAATTAGTGAAGACTATTAATGATCAGTCTATCATTGATTTTCTATGTGTCTAGTTCAACAGAGGAGAAATTTCAGAAGCCAGAGGCATTGTTAAAAAATGATGATTTTTTTTTTTTGCCCACTTTCACCAGAGATAATTCCAATGTATTTGATGAGATTTATTTCCAAGTAGCTACTCATAGGATTTAGCAGTGTGATATATAGCAGCAGGACTTTTCACTGCTCCTTATCTTCAGTTAGTCCTGTTCTACAATTAGCAGAAAATGATATGAAACAATTATTTTCATTCTCTTTTCTGGACTTAGAATTTGAATGGTTTAAATCTATGTCTTTAATGATATTTATGTTTAAGCTTTCCATGCCCAAGCCTGGTATTTACGCAGGCTTGGGCAATGTTTCAAATGAAAAGCTGACAATTCTTTCACAATTTGGAATTGTTCCATTAGCACCAATTGAATTGTCACAAATCCTTTACCACATATTATGCTACAATTTAAAATGTATATAGTATATGCAACACTGAATGCAAATATTCAGTGCCTTTTCATCAAGATTGTTTCTTACTTTGCATTGTTATCAGCATTTTTTCTCCTTTTTCCCTTCCATTAAAAATAATAGTAATATATGTCACCATGAAAACTTACAGGGTGACTTTCGGCCAATTGTTTTGAATTCAACCTTTGTCAAGGTTGCTATAAAAAAATGAAGGGAGACCCTCCAGCTAATGCACTGTTGGAGAAAAAGCAGGGCACAAACCTAACCTACCACATAAATACTACAGCACTGAGGTCATACATTACATTTTTGCTGTGCTTTTGAGGGGTAATTTGAATACACAGAATGTAACCTCTAGTATGGCGGCAGCAGTACAAGATCAGTGTTGCATTGCCATGTGTTTCTTTCAATTCATTTTTAAAAAGCCAGATTTACAGATCTGGGAAACTGAAGTGGTGGGAACACCAAACATGCAAAGTTAATGGCTAGACAAAAGAAGAGACATGAGCTGTTAGTCAAAAAAAAAAATGCAGCCAAATCACAATTGGATGCAAAGGTAAGACAGCGGGATCTCCAGGAAAAACAGAGCTTTACTTAGTTCTAAAAGTAACCCTGTTGAAAGCAGCATTGGATCCCTACTGAGTAGCAAGGTGTTGGAAATCTGCTTTCAAGTGACTTGGCCAATTTATTTCTAAAGAAACAGCAGATGGCACTAGACAGATGGCTTGGTTTTGCTAAAGCCTCCGGAGAAGGAAGGTGGCACATCACTTTAGTTTTACATTATCCTGACAGTAAATCTGGACTTCAAGAATGAAAGCCTAGGCACATGTGATATTGAAATATCTTTGAGGGAGGTGGAGCTGAAGTCTTCTATTCGATTTCATTTACGTTTACAGTTTCTATATGATGTGAATTTCTGAGGTGGCTACTCATAGATTGCGTTGTAATACTGACCAAATCTGACCAACTCTCATTAGAAACCAGTGTAGTAAATGGCATTCAACAGTGTCCCCAGCCAACTACTTTGTTGAAGGCCAAAGGCTCTTCCATCTCCTTGGGGTTCTCCTGGCCTTTGTTGGCATGAGGTCTTTGCAGAGGGGCATAGCCTGGGGTTAAGCTTTCACATCTGGCAGAAATTTCTCATCCCTGCCTTTAACCAAAGGCAATCCTCTCCCACAAAATAGTCAAGACTGCTGAAATGAAGAACTCTGAATCAGCCAGAAACAGGTTTATTTTTTGTTTTCTTACTTTGCCTTTTATGGAATGTGGATGGGTGCAGCCTATGACTTCCAGTAGAGCAATAGATAATTTATATCAATTAATAAAAATGCAGTAGGAATCCATAGGAAGAGGGAAAGACATCAAAAGATTCAACATTAAGAATGAAAACATTAAAATTAACCAAGAGCTTGATAAAAATGACCAATATGCAACAGGGTGGGAATGGAATCTTCAGTTAATGAATTAAAAAGGGGACTGACTTACAATACCACAATTTACTTTATATATTATTTACTTTATCAAATTTATACACCCCCCCTCCCCCATATCACTATCAAGGGACTCTGGATGACTGTACACAACTGCACAACTTATCTGGGGGAACCCAGCCAACCTAGCACACTCAAGAAGACCCCCTTGGATTCATAGAAAAGACTTGATAGCTTGGGAGAAAACAATATTGGGAAAACCTTGGATGTCTTTAGTCCAACCCTCTGATCAAGCAGAAGATATTTTACCACTCCAGACAAATGACTATCCAATCACTTCTTAAAAGAGAGGAGTGATGAATTTATGAAGCACTTACAACCTCTGGAGGGAAGTCATTCCACTGATTTGTTATTCTTACTGTCAGGAAATTTCTCCTTAGTTCTAGTTCTAGGTGGATCCATCTCTCACATAAATTTCCAACCATTATCTCAATGCACAGAACATGCTAAACGTGCAAATGAATTGCATTAATGTGCAGCCATATTGAGACATATACTTTCATTACAATAAACTTCAACACATCAGACTGATGCTTCTGGAGTCCATATGCTAAAAGAATACATCTCTATGACAGAAGCATCTGGGATACTTTCCCCAGGCAACAGTGAAGCCATTACAAGATTATTTTATTCTGATTTAAAATGTTTTCCTTCCATTTAAGATACGTCTTTACAATTCATGCAGCTAAATCTCCCCTATCTTTCAAGTGTTTGGGAGAGATAAGCTGAGTCACATCAGGAGAGATAAAGCCAGTGGCATCTCCTTTCCTCTCTACAAAACTTCAGAAGGGAAGTTCCTTCAGCTTTACTAACAACTGTCTGCAGGGCACCTTCAGAGTTCCTAATCAAAATGTATTTCTTTATATCTGCTGAATGAAACATTTTGCCTGGCTTTTGCAAAAGAGGACAAAAGAGGAAAAGGAAAAGGAGAAAGAGGGCATAGCAATCATATACATAAATACCTTAAAACCATATTAAAATAGAGAACTTTGATAACATGATCAACCCACTTGCTTATCCTAGTATAAAGTCTTAAAGGCATCAAGAAGAGTTACTGTAGTAAGAAAAACCTGTTACTTTATCAGTGGTTCCTACATGTTCCTTTACCATTTTGAAATTTGTCTCTTTTCTTCTTTTTCTTATTTTGTTCAGTGGTCTTAAATATAACCTAAGCTTTCTGCACAGTCCATTCTGATAGATCAGAAAGACTGTTAGATGATACAATACGGGATACTCGTCCTGAGGCCTTCTGATATTTGGAATAACTCCCCAAGCATTGATTTGGACAGATAAGAATTGAAATCTCCAAAGCATATTGGACTGCCTAGTCCTGATACAGTGCTGTTGATTTAAGATTAAAATGGTGCAGGTGGAAGGAGATATAAAGCAATCAAAATCCTGCAGAATTCTGGGAATCTATACGTATATTTTAAATCTTTTTCAGATCTGCAGTTATTGAAATGTAGAGTCTCAGAAGGCTATATCCTCTGATATTTCTGAAAGCATGAACTTCCTCCAGGTGTGGAAGAACAGCTTCCTAGTCCATTTGGGAAAATATAGTTGTTTTTATACCATTGAGGGCTCTTATTACAAACTGCTTTGATTCTTCTTTGAGAGCTACGTGAAATAGAACTCAATGTTAGAATGAAATCAAAACTTGTTTCATGTTTCTAGTGACTGCAGTATTGAAAATCCATCATATATAGCAGTGGTGGTTAATGGGAGTAAGCATGGGCGCATGCATGCACCGGAACCCGGAAGAGCTGCTCTTCCGGCTTCTGGTGCTCCCACACGCGTGAAGATCAGCTGGCTGGTGCATATGCACACACCAAAACTCACAACAGCAATGGGCGATGGCTGGCATGCCCAGAGAAATGGCTATGCGTGCCACTTCCGGCATGCATGGCATAGGTTCGCCACCATGAATATATAGACTTTCATGCCACTCTATGCCACTCCAATGTAAGTGTTCTTCACAGGATGCATTAGAGCAGGAGTGTCCAACCTTGGCCATTTTAAGACCTTGTAGACTTCAACTTCTAGAATGGAGATGGTTGACTGGGGAATTCTGGGAGTTGAAATATACAAGTCTTAATGTTATCGAGATTGGACACCCCCTGCACTAGAGTGTACAAGAAATTTTGGAGATGGGCTAAAGCAGGGGTGCCAAACTGATGGCATGTGGGCCGGATGCATCACATGAAGGCCAAGCACGCTTCAGCTCTGCAAAGGGGAAAAAATGTAGCGATACATCATGTAACGGCAACGTGACATAGCAAGTTTGACACCCATGGGCTAAGTATTACATGCTTATTTGACTATTTGAGGGTACAACAACTCTTTTGATGGGTTTATAACACATGGCATCCTATTTCAGGACATTCCTGTTTGAACTGCTAGTAGCATTAGAGGTATATCCAATTTATTTCTTATAATTACAGCCTTAGATATTTTCCATCGCTTTCCTTAATAGCCTCATTTTGTCTCTGTGTAGTCGTGTGCATTAACCCTTTGCAACTAAGTGGTCTTAATTAGCTTTTGAGATAATATGTTTGTACTGAAATACATATCTGTTTGCTTACAACATGGTAACTGTTTAAAATGTGTCTCTTTTCCCTTGGCAAGGACAAGGTGGTGTATATTATATTGGAAATTCAGCAAGCAATCTGATACAGATGATGTCACATGGGATATTGCTGCTGAAAAACACAAAATGTGAGCATAAATCCAACTATTATAAGAATGGTAAGGTGCCACTTACAGATTCTAATGGAGAAATTTCTAAGGGGGGAAATAAATAAATGATGGCATTCCTTCTGGAGAAATGCTGCAATATGTTATATTTAATTCAGTGTTTTCAGTAGCAGTCTGGGCATCAGATGTCAAAGAAACCAAGAATGATTACATTTGTGTATGACAGCAGTTGATAGTGCAGTATTAGTATAGAGAAAGTATGAGTTTATCCAGAATGAATGCAAAAATTTAGACCTCTTAGGGGAAAAAATAGTCTTGAAGTATAATATGATCAAGATCAAGGGAGGTACTAATACCACTCTATAAAGCCTTAGTAAGACCACACCTAGAGTACTGCATCCAGTTTTGTTCACCACATTATAAAAAAGATGTTGAGACTCTAGAAAAAGTACAGAGAAGAGCAACCAGGATGATTAGGGGACTGGAGACTAAAACATACAACAAACGGTTGCAGGAACTGGGCTTGGCTAGTCTAGTAAAGAGAAGGACCAGGGGAGACATGATAGCGATCTTCCAATATTTGAGGGGCTGCCATAGGGAGGAAGGGGTCAAGCTATTTTCTAAAGCACCTGTAAGCCAGACAAGGAATAATGGATGGAAACTGAACAAGGAGAGATTTAACCTGGAAATAAGGAGAAACTTTCTGACAGTGAGAACAATCAACCAATGGAACAGCTTGCCCTCGGAAGGTGTGGGAGCGTCATCACTTGAGACTTTCAAGAAGAGATTGGACTGCCATCTGTCAGAAATGCTGTAAAGTCTCCCGCTTGGGGGGAGAGTTGGACTAGATGACCTACAAGGTCTCTTCCAACTCTGATTATCTGTTATATGTTGGTGCATAAGCTCAAATAGATAGCAACTGCAGATCACCTAAAACACTGTGACCCATTTCATAGATTCATATCATTTCCAACCTTCAACATTGGATTAAAAGACTGATTAGGCTAGTGACCATAATCTATCTACTAAGATCAGCTGTTGTGTCCTTACAGCACTCTGATGACACCCAAACAGATATTTTCTCAGGCAGCTCAATTGCTGATATCATTAAAATCAGGGTTAAGTATGCTCCATGCCCTGTAGACATGTCAAAAACATTGGTGCTGCCACATCAGTGTACAAAGGTGGCTGTCAAAGAAAGGGACAAGAAAGAGAACAGCAACTAGATCTTTAGGCAGTGACCATGTTGGTAAGTTAAAAGGTGAGGAAAACTGAGGGAAAAGTATTGATTTCTGATATGAAATGTAGCATCTAGGTAACTTTAAGAAGGTCCTTGATACCTAAGACCAGAGTTCAATCTAATATAACATTTATCTGCATCAACCTTTTCCAATTCTGTACTTTTCTTCTGGGTGGAATTTCAACTTGCTTAAGCTTTATCCAATTGAACATTGATCCATTCCCAGCAGAGAAAAAACAGTCTACATGAGTGGCAGCAGCTCTCTAGGGTATTCTTCCTACTTAGAATCTATATTTTAATACATTTGGGTGCCCACTTTTTAAAGCGAACAAAAATAACATACATAGATTCCAAAGAGAAAGAAAAAGAATCACAAAGAAAACAAATGGTTTAATTTAAAACAGTGTTTCTGAGCTTTAAGATGTTGTATGATGTCTGGGGAATCCTGAAAGCTGAAGCCCACACATTTTAAATGCAGTTGCAAGGGGGACTGTGTTGTACACGAGCTATTTGTGCCATCGAGACAGGTTTCCTATTCAGAGCTGGAAGAACTTGAGCGTTTTTGCATCTTTGGATGATTTCCAAAGAGCTCAGCAAGGAGTTCTGACTCCCAGTTGTTCAAGATTAGCAACAAAATGTTTCCCTGTTTGCTCTACATATCCCATTGATATAACAAAGTTTAGAGGCTTCTTTTGTGAAAATATCCAATATCCCTTCAATTTGGGAACTCAAATATATTTTAATTTGAAGTCCACGTCTCAAGGATGAGACCGTAGTTAATAAATGCACGTATGGGCTCTTGTTAGGATATTGAGTTAGTAGCTAGAACAGTAAAGTGTACAAAAGGCCAGAACACACACAGTTGTAGTTAATTAGTGTGTGCTGACTCACATGTGAGGCAATCTGCGCTATGATTGGTTGCCATAAATATGAAGGAGTTTCCCTTTTTTCCCGCCTTTTTCTTCTGTATATTATTTTTTAATTAATCTCATGATGTTGCATTGTTTTTTTCTGATGATGACAAAGACTGCTGTAAATTTGAATTTTATATATATATATATATATATATATATATATATATATATATATATATATATATATATATATATATATATATATATATATCGGTCATAAGTCACTTTTTTCAGCGCCATTGTTAAGTTTGAACCATCACTAAATGAAGTGTTGTAAATCAGGGACTACCTGTATTGGAAATCCTGTGGAGAGATGTACTGGTCTGCAAAGAATAGCTAAAGAGAAGTGAAGGTGTGACAGTTCTCTTGCCTTTCATTAGCTCTATAGTAGAATTAGACCAGCCTACAGTACAGTTGGAGATTATAGTCCAAACATATTAAATTGGGAAAAGCTGCTCTGGATTCCTGACAATGGAGAACTCTACTAGGCAAACCTCTTCCAAAACTGTCATTGAAATATGAATGAAGTTCACTGAATAAAACAAAGGCTGCCATCTCCTGGAAAAACAGAGATGGTTCAAGATACAGTACATCTGGTACTGAATGCATGCAACTGCTAACAGGTACTCTGGACCACAGTAATAGAACAAACAAAAATCCAATGAAATATTTCCACAAAAGGAAATTTTCCACATATGTAAGAGAGCTAAATAAATAAGTAAGCAAGCAAGCATTATTGTTTAGTGTTGGCATAGTAACTACTGCATAGCTCAGGGGTCTGCAACCTTAAACACTCAAAGAGCCACTTGGAGCTGTTTCCCACAGAAAAGAAAACACTGGGAGCCTCAAAACTTGGGTGGGTGTGGCCAACTCAACATCACTCCCACCCACTCACAGGACCTCCACCGCCATCACCCCAGTGGTAGGATACAAATTTTTTTACTACCGGTTCTGAGGGCGTGGCTTAGTGGCCATGGTGTGGATTGGTAGACGTGGCTTGGTGGCAAGAGAAGGATACTGCAAAATCCCCATTCCCTCCCCACCCCACTAACCTGCTTTCCAGTCCTGTTCTCCTGTGCAGGGCAACAAAAGAAGACCCAGCTGATCAGCTGGGACTCGGGAGGCAGAGAATAGATGGGGGCAGGGCCAGTCAGAGGTGGTAGTTGCTGCTTCTCCAAACTACTCAAAATTTCTACTACCGGTTCTCCAGAACTGGTCAGAACCTGCTGAATACCACCTGTGCACCACGCCTACCCTGGTTTTGTGGCTCCCAGTGTTTTCTCTGGGAAATGGGTCTCTCTTTCTCTCTCCTTCCCTCACTCCCTCTCATTTCTGTTTTTTGTATTTTACCTTCTCAGGCCAGGTGAGGAGTGACTGGGCCAGTCAATGTTGGGATCATCCAACAGGGAGCCATAGCAGAGGGCCCAAAGAGCCACAGGTGGCTCCAGAGCCGCGGATTGCTGACACCCAGTATGGCTGAAGTCAGGCAGAGACATTGCTGTTGCATTCCAGGAATACTGACCCATAACAGCCCATGGTTTCTCTGGCTTGTTGCTAAAAGAATAGCTAACAATGGGTTGCTTGTTACATTTTTAATCATCTTTTCTGTTGCACATATCCTCCGACTGTTTCCTTTATGCTTGAAATCAAGTTTGTATAAAATAGGAAACAAGCTTTTGGCTGTTTGCAGATGTTGGGGCTTTAGTGATTTTGGATCAACAGCACCCTCCAATGTGATTTTGTGGGGTGGGGACTTCCAAGAAATTTGGGAAACCACACCAATTAACTATTGGCTTGACTCCAGTTCCAGAAGAAGGGCTGACTGGGAAGACATGTATGGACTGTTTTTATTGAAACAGCAGAATAAATCTCTTCCATTGTTAGGAACTGAATTTCCTGAATGGTTAGGATTGTTGTTAGGATTGCCTGAATTTCACTGAATTACATGGATACAAAGGGGTGGTTTTGCAACTTTACCAGAACAAGAAAGAGGCAGGATTTTAATATATTTTTTCTTTGCCATAAAAAAACTGCTGTGTATCCTTTCAATGATCAATATATCTATTCTATACAATCTGGACTTTTGTAATTGATGGCTCCTTTTCTCAGTTGCGTCCAAAAATAATTATTGGCATTCACAAGGCAATCTTTAACATATATTAGTTTCCTAATCAAAGCAAACTTCTGAGAATTGTAAAATGATATTTTGCTAAGTGAGTTATAGGGCTTAATAATGCCATGCCAGAAGCTAAGCATTAAGTCATACAGCTTTTATGGGTTTAATGTTTCTAGAATGAATTCAAATTACTGCTCTTAATATTACTAACATTTGCTGACAAAAAAAAAAAATAAGAAAGCATTATTTTAAAAAAACTGTGACAAAATACAAAAGCCCGGGCATGTTAAACATATGTTCATATGAATCAAACAAGCTTGATGGCCTTTGCATTTGAATGCACGGGAAGGGAATAACAAAAGTTGTGGGTGGCCAATGAAAAATCTTTCTCTTTATTTTATTTTATTTATTTATTTATTTGATTTGATTTGTCAATCGCTTACAAGATAATAGGTATAAGTATAAACATAGTTATGAAGACATGAAATGGATACATATAAGAAAAATAAAAGAAACAATAAGACAGGGACAGTAGGCACGTTGGTGCGCTTATGCACGCCCCCTACAGACCTCTTAGGAAAGGGGTGAGATCAACAGTAGACAGTCTAAGGCTAAAGTTTTTGGGGCTTGGGGAAGAAACCACAGATTCAGGTAGAGTATTCCAGACATTGACCACTCTGTTGCTGAAGTCATATTTCCTGCAATCAAGTTTGGTGTGATTAACCTAGAGTTTGTATCTATTGTTTGCTCTTGTGTTGTTATGGTTGAAGCTGAAGTATTCATTGACAGCTGGACATTGCAATGTATAATTTTATATACTATACTTAGATCGGACCGAAGGCGGCGTAGTTCTAGGTTTTCTAGGTCTAGAATTTCGAGTCTAGTGGCATAAGGTATTCTGCAATGAGTAGAGGAGTGAAGAACTCTTACATCCTGTCATGCCCCTGTCGGAATCTGATTCCGAGGGAGAGGCCAAGCAGCTGACAGGGAGTGGGAGTGTGGCTCTGTTGGCTGTGGAAGAAACTGGGGAAGGGCAACGTCCAGCTGGGCAGAGCAGGGGCGAACTAGAGCAAGACAGAGGGAATTCAGAGGAAGACTCAGGGCCACCCCATCTTTATCCTAGGGCACGCAGGGAGGAACGGAGAAGGGAGCAATGTGAGTTGCATGGCTTACGGGGAAGGAAAGGGCTCTGATTCCCTTCATTAGCTGCAGCTGGGACCACAGTGTTTAAAAAGGGAAACTGCGCACAGCAAAGTTGTTGGAAGCAAATTGAGAGTTATCTGTTATTGCAAGGTTTATTGGGTTAATGGCATTTTCCCAACTGTGTGTGTTTTGTTGGCCTTTCAAGGCTGCAATTCCTTATCCTGCCCTGTCAAGTTAATTGCTGCAGCAAGATTTGTGTGGATTTTTATTTACAACTTGTATGTACTTTGTTTTCGGACTGAATTTCCTTCACTTAAAGACTGTTCTTGGGAGATTTTTTTCTCCAGCAGAAGATAACCTGGACGTTGGGGGCAAAATTGAAGGTGTTAAGGGGACTCTTCTTGCTTATTTGACTGTGTTGCCTTTGGGCCACGCCCCAGGTCATCACACGTCCTGCCAAAAAGGTTCTTACATGTTGATCGGGGACCAAAAGAAGCATCTCTTAGAAGTTCTCAAGCCATGGAGAGTAAAAGGCAGAACTTCTGATATCTCAAAGCTGAAAGCTACTTATGATTTTATAGATTATAATTATTTGCGGATGAAATTAAATAATGGTTCAGAAGCCTAGTATACATGGATCCTTGTTAAAGGGTGACTGAAGAGGACACCTTGTACCTGGAAAAGTATTATGGGATGGCTGAAAACCAACTTTTTCTGTGGATGAGGCTTGTATGAATCCACTCCTCTTTCTATCAGGCTATGTTTAGCTATTGAGAGTTAGGATTCATAGATATAAAACTTTATTTTTCTGATGCACAGAAAGTACAAGCCAAATGTTAGGGGCTACAGCCTGATTAGTGCCAATTTGTTTTTAAGTATACTTTAATTAGGAATTATTTGAAGAAATGATTTACCTGTAAAGTTTTTAACTTAACATTTTCCTAATACATTAATACAGGTACTTCTCGATTTACGATGACAATTGAGCCCAACATTTATGTTAAGTGAGACATTTGTTAAGTGAGTTTTGCTCCATTTTATCACCTTTCTTGCCTCAGTTGTTGAATGAATCACTGCAGTTGATAAGTTAGAAGCCAGATTGTTAAGTGAATCTGGCTTCCCCATTGACTTTGCTTGACCGAAGGTCACAAAAGGTAATCAGAAAATTGTCAGAAAGTTGCAAAAGGGGATCACATGATCCCGAGACACTGCAACCATCATAAATAAGAACCAGTTGCCAAACATCTGAATTTTGATCACACAATCCTGCAAAGGTCGTAACTCTGAAAAACTCAGAAAAATGGTCATAAGTCACTTTTTTCAATGCCGTTGTAACTTTGAATGGTCACTAAATGAACTGCTGTAAGTCGAAGATTACCTGTACTTGTATGTGATGACCCGTAGTGTCTCAAAAATAACACAAAAGCTAAAACATGAATCAAGGTCTTGCAATGCCTCCAACTTAGCTTCGCTGTTTTATTAGTCACAGTTTAAATTCAAAAAGTAAATCATGAAGCAAAAGGAAACCAGAAACAAACTGTATTGAAGAGGGTTCCAAGGCAAACCAAGATCATTAATCACATATTCCAGGAAGATAACCAGGGAGAGTCCATGGGAAGAACACCAACAAAGATAAAGCTCATCCGAGGAAAACACTAATTTGACTTCAGAGTCTGTGAACACGCAGTTTCAAACTCTTATACAGAGTTCACAGCTGCAACCCAAGAGGAGGATCATGGCCCTCTCCTCCCAAGTAGACCACGCTTTTCCCTAATCCTCTCCTCCCCACGTGCCCTAGGATGGATAGGGGATGGGCCTGGGTCCTCCTCTGACTGCTCAGCTGGCCTCTGCCCTTCCCCAGCCACCTCCACCACCTCTGGAGCCACACTTCCATCCCTGTTGGCAGTTCCTCCTCTTCCTCAGAGTCAGTCTCCACCAGGGGCATGACAGAAAGTTTCTTGAATTTAAAGGGGGGAGCCTTGCGACCCACAGTTTTCAAATCTCAGATATACTGTGCTTGATAGTCATTTAGAATAGATCTTATATTAAAGGGGCCTACCTGTTTCATGAAAAAAAAGGATCCTACAGAGGAAATGTAGCCCTACCTACTATTGACATGTAACCCCAACAAATTTCCTATGAATGTGTCAGCAAATCTGCAAGATGGTTCAGATGCTTCTGTTTGAAGGCATTATCTCTGGAGATGACCAAGGCTGTCCATGGAACTGATCAATACCAGTCAGCCAAGGGCTCATTGCCCTCATTTCCCAAGAATCCTCAGGTTCTTCTTGGCTGGGATTCAAGAGCAAATTGTTCTGCTGGCTGCCCTTAAGCCCTGGAGCTCCCTTCAAAGGAGGTGCCTTGCTAACCATTTGTGTAACCCTGGTAGGAAGGTCTTCAGCGTATCATTTTTACCAGTGATGTAAATTAATCCCTCTTTCATAACTTTTATATAACTTTGGTGGTTATGGCTTTGACCTTCTTCTTCTGAGGCTCTTTTGTTTATTTTTTTATTTTTTGTGCTTCAGAGAAATGCTTTTAGTTGTTAACATTTAATTCTTGTAATCCATCCAGAGATCTTTAGTGAATAAGAAAGATATAAGAGTAGGAAGGATATAAAAGCTTTAAGTAAACAAAATACATATGTACGGTAATAGGATGGATTTGCAAACTGTCCATATGTCTTATTCACGGATAACACAATTGAATGTGAACTCTGAATTCGCCTCCAAAACTACTACAAAGCACCCAGATGAATAGCGCTTTGACACTATGACAGCTGGATTTAGTTCAGCTAAAGTACAATGTTTTTAACATGAAGCAGGAACAGGTTATCCAGCACAGATCAAAACATTAGCTTGATCAGGGCTGCTTGTTTGTAAAGAAAGCTCTTTCTGGCACTGACAGGTCCTTTAAGCAGGATCTATTGAGTGCCCTTATTCACGAATAATTCTTCTCAAGAGGCATTAGTAGATATAGCATTATAAATCATTATTAGCGGTAAAAGGAGGGTTAACTTAAAGCAGTTCACAATAGCAGTGGACTGGGGTCTTCCATATGTTGAGGGAAGGTTGTTTCAGCAGTGGCAACCAGTTAGAGAAAAGTGTATACCTAAAATAATGGAATAGCTGGAACCCAGGAAAGTCCCAAAGAAGAATTCAGAATCTCCCAAAATAATTCAAAATAATTCAACACCTTTACATACTGTGTTCGGCTTGTCTAACCAGAGAGGGGGACCTAGCTATAATTATCTCCATTTTTAAGAAGAGCAAGAAATACAGGTAGTCCTCAACTTACACATTGATTGTGATGACCCTGGTGTGGCACAAAGGCAACACAGTCAAATAAGCAAGAAGAGTCCTTTTATTATCTCCAACTTTGTCCCCATCGTCCAGGTTACCTTCAGCTGGAGAAAAACTCTCCCAGGAACAGCCTTTAACTGGAGAAAATTCAGTCCAAAACAAGATACATACAGACTGTAATTAAAAATCTAAACAAACCAATCTGCAGTAATTAACTTGACAGGGCAGGAGAAGGAATTTCAGACTTGAAAGCACGGCAAAATTCACACAGTTGGGAAGACGCCAGGAACATAGATAAGCCATGACAATACAAGATAAATTCACGATTTGCTCCCAATAGTTTGCTGTGCGCAGCTTCCCTTTTTAAACACTGTGTTCCCAGCTGCAGCTAATGAAGGAAATCAGAGACCTTTCCTCCCCCGTAAGCCACGCAATTCACGTTGCTCCCTTCTCCATTCCTCCCTGTGTGCCCTAGGATGAAGAGAGGGTGGGCCTGGGTCTTCCTCTGAATTCAGTTTCTTCCACAGCCAATGGAGCCACACTCCCACTCCCTGTCAGCTGTTCGGCCTCCCATTCCGAATCAGATTCTGACAGGGACATGACACTTAATTAGTAACTAAAGTTACAACATCACTGAAAAAAAGTGAGTTATGATCACTCTTCACGCTTATGACTGTTGCAGCATCCCCGTGGTCCCAAAATTCAGACGCTTGGCAATGGACTCGTCTTTATGATGGTTGCCCTGTCCCATGGTCATGTGATCACCTTTTGCGACCTTCTAACAAGCAAAATGAGTGGGGAAGCCAGATTCACTTAACAGCCATATTAACCCCTAAGAAAGGTGAGAAGAAAGGTTGTAAAATACACCAGACTTTTCTAAACACTATGTTTGAGGGAGAGAATACTTTACCAGATGCATAAGAAGGCTTTAGATCAGACTAATCTGCTCTGGATCTCATCACAGGGCTTTATCATCTGGTCTTAAAGTACATTCAGTCACTTGAAGGAGCTTTGCATACTGCTTTCATAGACTTTAATCAAGATTTGGTTAAAGCTACTGAAATCTTTTGGCACAAGCTCACAAGATTGTCATTTCCATTAGTATTAAATTATATCAATCTGGAGGTAATGGTGCATCAGAGTAGGTCATCTTTTACAAACAGAGCAAGAAAGAGAGATAAATAAAGATGCATCTTTGCCATAGAATTCAGTATATACATAAAATATGTGTATTAATGGATATTTAATCAAGAAGGAACATCCTCTCCCAAAGTTAGCCAATAAACACATACAAGAGAACACAATATATCAGTGTAATTTTATCACAAAACCTAATAGGTGTGGGAAAATCATGAACTGTCATTTCTGTCATGATGGCTCACTATAGATCGGTAGATCAACTAAGTTTAGACAGCTCCCCCCTAAAATAAATGACTTTAAGTATTGTATTGGGAAGCACAACACTCAGATGTCATCCTTCAAATATTTAAGTTTGCGTTTCAATCAAAATATTAAAAATATATATTTTAGGGGCTGCCACAAAGAAGAGAGGGAATCAAACTATTCTCCAAAGAACCTGAAGACAGAACAAAAAGCAATGGGTGGAAACTAATCAAGGAGAGTAGCAGCTTAGAACTAAGGAGAAATTTCCTGAATTTCCTGTTAGAACAATTAATCAGTGGAACAACCTGCCTCCAGAAGTTGTAGATGCTCCAACACTGGAAGTTTTTTTAAAAATGTTGGATAACCATTTGTCTGAAGTGGCCTAGGCAGGGGGTTGGACTAGAACAGGGGTAGGGAACCTTGGCTCTTTTATCACTTATGGACTTCAACTCCCAGAATCCCTGAGTGAGCCATAAAAGGTTCCCCATCCCTGGCCTACTGGTTTTTCAGTTGTGGGGGAAATCAATTTTTGACTGGAATGGGACTGTTTAATATACAAATGTAGGACATATTCTTTATATATTCTTTATATGTCCTACATTTGTATATCAAACAATCCCATTCCAGTCAAAAATTGATTTCCCCCACAACTGAAAAACCAGTAGGCCAGGGATGGGGAACCTTTTATGACTCACTCAGGAATTCTGGGAGTTGAAGTCCATAAGTGATAAAAGAGCCAAGGTTCCCTACCCCTGGACTAGAAGACCAAGGTCTTTTCCCACTCTGTTATTCTGTTAAAAAAAATGAAATGCCCATGTTATTCATGCTTTACTAATTGTGTGAAGGAGCTTATTGGCAATTGCTTCCTTGTTCTACTCCAAAAGTGCAGAATATCTTCTAGCATTTCTAAAATTAATTTTGGCCAAAGAATTGGCACACTTCTTTTACGGAACCAAATGTTTAACTTGGTTAAATTGTTTCAAGGTTCCCCTATGGAGCCTATTAATGTAGAAAAAGGCAAAGATCAAACTGTGGAAAAATATCTTCAAGTATAAGCTAAAGCTTCCCCCCCCCCCCCCCATCATGCTTGGCCATTTTAATTCTGTTTGACTGTTATTTATCTCAATAGAAGATAATTTCTGTACCTCAGAGTTGGACAGTTGAACTATTGAACTGTTCTTGTTACTCTCCGAGCTTGGATATTTGCTTGCAGACAATTTCACTCTCCAATGTATCAGTGTGGGTATGGAGTTTCCTACTTGTGTATACAGTATGTAATAGTTTGTCTTGTCAGGTTTGGTGACTTCCTCCTTGGTGGTCCCTTGATTAGAATATTGTTTTCTGCCTGGTTGTTTGTTAGGTATTGATCCCTGCTTATCTGAATGTTGGCTGCTGAAAGGGATATGTTCTGGTCTTTTTGTTTCCTTCTTCTGTTTTTTTATTGTCTAAAAGAGCTGACAGGAGAATGTAAGGGAAGAAGTTATCAAGCTTCACTATTTCTATCAAAACTCACAGTAGCACTTGAAAAATTAGGACAGAATTATACCATCAGTCGTTTGAGGCCCAATCCAAGCAAGACACAAGGTGTGCTTTTCACATTCAAAACTGAGATGCAGGAATCAAGTTCAACGTTTAGAATTTAAAAATTTATTTGATTTGTCAATCATTTACAAGATAATAGGTATAAGTATATACATAGTTATGAATACATGAAATGGGTACATATAAGAAGAATAAAAGAAACAATAGGACAGAGACAATAGGCACGTTGGTGCGCTTATGCATGCCCCCTACAGACCTCTTAGGAAAGGGGTGAGGTCAACAGTAGACAGTCTAAGGTTAAAGTTTTTGGGGTTTGGGGAAAAAAACCACAGAGTCAGGTAGAATATTCCAGACATTGACCACTCTGTTGCTGAAGTCGTATTTCCTGCAATCAAGTTTGGTATGGTTAACCTTGAGTTTGTATCTATTGTGTGCTCTTGTATTGTTATGGTTGAAGCTGAAGTATTCATTGACAGGCAGGACATTGCAATGTATGATTTTACATACTATATTTAGATCAGACCAAAGACGGTGTAATTCAAGGTTTTCTAGGTCTAGAATTTCAAGTCTGGTGGCATAAGGTATTCTACAATGAGTAGAGGAATGGAGAACTCTTCTTGTGAAATATTTCTGGACTTTCTCAACTGTGTTAATATCAGATATGTAATGTGGGTTCCAGACTGATGAGCTGTATTCGAGTATTGGTCTAGCAAATGTTTTGTATGCTCTAGTTAGTAGTGTGATATTACCAGAGAAAAAGCTACGTAGGATTAGGTTAACAACTCTTAATGCCTTTTTGGCTATGTAGTTACCGTGGGCTCTAGCACTTAGATCATTAGAGATGAGTATTCCAAGGTCCTTTACACAGAATTGAATTCAGTATTGCCCTATACTGAAGTATCTCAGTGTAACACTTGATAGGACACTTTCATTTAAACAACACTGATTGAATAGAAAGGCTAAAGTCAGTGCGAGGGATAACATTATCAAGAAATTGACAAATTATACATGCAGAGAGGGACTCAGTCATCCAAGCTGTGAACATTGGGTTTGCCCCTGAGTATTTCTGCAGTAAAGTATGCCATTCCAGTATGGTATGCATCCACACCTGCGAAACAAGTTGGCATTGCTGTCAATGAAGCGGTATGCATCGTGACAGGGTACCTTAAATCACACCAATTGAGATAATGTATCCTCTTGTTCGTGTTGTTCCACCTAGGATCAGGAGAGATGTAGCAGCAGATGCCAAGAGAACCAAACAAGATAATGATCCCTGGTATCATCTGAATGGATGCATGCCCCAAACTCATCAATTTAGATCTAGGGAAAAAAATTATAGCAAGAACAAGTATTCTTGAAGGCACACAGGTGCAAAACTGAATTAGAAGATGGAGGAGAGAATTTATAGAACAAAGAATAATCCAAGAAGAGAACATGACTGAAGGATTTGATCTCCCCTATGTTACTTGGAGGACACTGAATAGGTTGAGGGTGGCAGTGCCTAAATGTAAGACCAATATGCTCTAGTGGGGGTTGTGGTGGATAACACCGCAACCTGTGTGAATGTGGGGAATGCAGAGTCCAGCCTATTTGTTGGTCTGTCAATTACTATTAGTAGAATGCACAGAAAGTGATTTGTTTCTAACTAATGATACAGTCAAAAAGATGGGTTCATTTAGGTAGTTTAAGGTTTGATCTGGACATGAAATAAATAAACAAACAAACAAACCACAACTTCTGGCATTCTGGAATCAGCTGTTCCCTCAAATCAACAGTTCTAGCAAGTCTACTACATGGAGAGCCCTGAAGAATTCTGCTGTTATGAAAAAGCAGTCAAACAAGTCCTCCCCCCTCTTCTTCCCATTTGCTTAATTACTTAAATCTAAGGATTGGACTCCGTGCCTCAGCTCTCTTAAGTCTCTTACCACTGGGAGACTCTGATCTCCCCTTGAGGGTTCATCTTGGGTTACTAGGAGACTGTGGCAAGCATTAAGAAAAGAATTCTGGGCATGGAATCATGAATTAAACTTGGAAGAATTTCTGCAAGTGTAGAATTGAATAAGAACCATTTAAACCAGCTAGGTTCCTCAAGCAACTCAGTTATCATCAACAGTTCTTGAGAGCAGATTTGGAAAAAGCCTCTTGGCAGGGAAAAACTGCCCTTGCAGAGTTGATGATGTTCAGTCAGTGGTTCACATCATTGTCTGTTGTGAGTCCCATTATTCTCTAAACCTCTGGGTTTCAGGTGGATTTGTGACATATGTAGCTTCCTTTTTCCCATTAATCCCATACTAATAGAAGTGATATCCAACTGAAATATACAGCACATACAGATATCAAACAATTGCAAAATGCCACAGAGTTTTAAAACATTAAAGACATTGTCCTTTTACAAAAACAGACTGTCTGATGCAAAACTGTGAAAGCATCTTACAGTATTCAATGATTGTCAAGTATTGGCCAGGAACTTTGAGCTCTTCAAATTCAAAATGCAAAGCTCGGTGTTCCCTAAATCTCTGTCTAATATGCTCACAATCCTTCATTTGAATGATTAATCTGCTGGTCTCAAGATTTGAAGTGGCAAATAAGCAGTTTGGAAAGGTGATGCCATCCCAGCTGCCAGCTTCTGGTTTGTTAATTTAGTACTGCAGGGGCAGCACTTGTAATAGATATATTAATGCATTTCTTTAGAGAACTAGTTTGGCGCAGTGATTAAGGTTCTGCACTGGAAGCAGGGAGATCAAGATTCTAGTCCTCCATAGGCATAGTTGGATCACTTTGGGCCAGGCCCTCCTTCTCAGCTCTAATCCACATCAGGCTCTGCAAATAAGCCAGTTGATAAAATCCCCTGTCACATCATGCACTGATAGCTTCACTATAAGAACAAAGTGACTACAGTGCAAAATGTAGTCACTGCTCATTCATTCATTCATTTCAATTCAGTTCAATTCAATTCATTCATTCATTCAATTCATTTCAATTCAATTCATTCATTCATTCATTCATTCATTCATTCAATTCAATTCATTCATTCAATTTATTGGCCACCCATCTTACGACAGGTAAGTCTTGATGCAGGACAACACTAAGAATAACAACATTAATGAAGTAGTCATTTAGAACTGGATCACTAGATGTACAGCATCTCAAATCTCAAACTCAAGGATACTACAGAGCAGGCAGATATCGGGGCCATAGATGTTGGTCGCCTTTAAAGAAATTAAACAATATGTTTCTGAAACAACTTCTTTACACTGCCTCACTAACTCAAGTGCATCTTTTCCTGGAAATGCATAGCTACTGTATGAACTCAGGGAAAGAAATGACTTCTTTAAGGAGGCACTGAATTTACCCCAGTGTTTTCCAAACTTGGTAACTTTAAAACGTGTGGAGTTTAATTCCCAGAATTCCCCAGCTACGGGGTTGGTTGGGGGTCAGGGAATTGGAGTCTGTACATCTAAAAGTTGTTAAATTTGGAAAAAAAATCATTGCTCTACCCTATCTAAACTCACCATTTTAGCTTCTGCTCCAAAGCGTTGGACATCCCTATAATGTAAACTGAAGCTTATCCATAGCATTTCTTAACAATCTCTTGCTTCTATCCTTTCGTGCTTCTTTTCTGCCATTAATTTCTACACGTATATCTCCTCACAGATTCCATGCTCTAAAACTAAGCCTCTGACACCTGCTAACTACGTATTGTGGAAATATGGCTGATCGCTATCTATTAGTCCAAAGGATAAGCAGCGTTGTCATGGGGAGCAGAGTCATTATCATAACTGTCCAAGCCCCTGCTTTTTTCTTCCATCAAAAATGTATGTTCTGGGATGCTGCCGATATACCTTGGGAATTTTAGAATCTGATTAATGTGGGGTTCAGGAAGTGTTCTTCATTTTCCTCTTACAGGTGGTCCCCAACTTAAGGGGCAGCATGGTGGCTCAGCTGTTAAGATGCTGAGCTTGTTGGCTAGAAAGCCCAGGTTTGAGATTGGAGTGCCCTGTGATGGGCTAAACTCCCGTCCTCACCCCAGCTCCTACCAATCTAGAAATTCAAAAGCTGTTCTGACCCACGCCCTTTTCCGACAAATCAAACACCATTCAAAAAGAACAGAAACCTTGTAATGCTTTTACAAAATAATTAGCTGTGATAAGAACAAGTCTTCCCAAACTGAGCGAGACTTGCCAAAAGATAACAGACAAGAAATAATTTGCAAAATAAGAATCTTCAAATACAAACTCAGGATACTAGAATATCCACGAAGCTGTAGTTTCAAAGCATCTTTGCATTTTGCAAAGAACGGCTGATTCACAGCTGGCTTTTATCTTCTTGAAGGAGGGCCCATTACCTTGCAGTCTTACTCCTGAGTCACCCATGCTGTTATAACTGCTCTTTCCTCCAAGCAACCCTGTGCGCATGCGCACTTGGCACAGGCTCCTCGGGAACCTCCTCATCACTGCTGCCAGCCCCCACAATCTCTAAAGGTCCTGGCCCCTCATCTGAGTTCTCACTCTCCTCAGCCGTCTGCACTTGCTGCCGGCTAACCACAACAAAAGCATGCAAATGCAAGTGGATAAATAGGTACCACTTTGATGAGAAGGTAACCGTGCTCCATGATGTCGTGCTGGCCACATGACTGCAGAAATGTCTTCAGAAAGCACTGGCTAAATGGGCTTGAAATGGAGATGAGCACTGCCCCCTATAGTCGGTAACGACTAGTGGAGTAAAATCCACAGAGATCCCTTTACCTTGTCTTACCACAATTGTTGAGCCCAAAATTTCCATTGCTAAACAGGACCATTGTTAAATGAGTTTTGCTCCTTTTGCAACCTTTTTAGTCACCATTGTAAAACAAGTCTCTGTAGCACTGCAGTTGTTAAGTGAATCATGGGGTTGTTAAGTGAATCTGGCTTTGCCCATTGACTTTAAAAGGCCACAAATGGCAATCATATAATGCCAAGACATTGCAACCATCATTCCAAACAGTTGAATTTTGATTATGTGACTGTCAGGGTGCTATCCTAAGTGCGAGGACTTATCATATGTCACTGTTGTAACTTTGAACACCTGCTAAACGAATGGTTGTAAGACGAGGATTACCTGTATGATTGTTAAAAATACAACTCCACTCTGTTCCTGCTTAAAACACAAGAACACAAATTATTCCTTTTTATACATTTCTTGACGCATTTCCCTTTGAGTCAGACTTTCTTTTGTCTGTTACTATTGTTCCCTGATGAATAGTTTTAAAGAATTTAAAATTTTGCTTGGTTTTTAAATGTGACACACTGCTTTTTTTTAAAAAAAAAAAGAAAATCTGATTTTTATCTGAAATATACATATAGCAATCTCAAGAGGGACTTTCAAAAGTCTGTAACTAGAATAAGGAATATGATATATATTGCAGATGCACAGTGGGTGATACGTGTGGCATTCTATGAATTCCACCAGGGCCGAGACTATTGCAATTGTCAAAGGAGGATGTTCATGTGTGTTCTTCAGCCATCTGTTTTTCTTTCTTAGCCTCATGTCAACAGTAGAATTGCAAAACAAAGGAAGTAACCTGGGATTTGTTTGCCCCATAATGTTGCCATAGATGCATCCAAGCTTCACAACTTTAATGGGCCACAATGATGAGCAAATTAATGTTGCATTAATAAGCAATGAGAAATCAAAGGATATACAAAGAGGTACAAGCTTCAAACCAAGTGAGCAATGGCCTACAGTGGTGGATACGGTAGGATTGGAATGATTACCCAGGCAGAAAGAGCCAGTACACACAGACTTGTCTGCAGTTTTGGTTTTGCTGTTTCAAAGAAACGGGAAGCATCTGCCACATCTGAGGCTTTCCAAGTTTATGACCTTCTAACCTCCAGTTTATGTACCCTCACCCTCCATTTGCTACAGGGAAGGGAAGCAATTGCCATGCTTCATTAATAGACAGGCTGCGCTTGTGGGTAACTCCGGGGAGATTTTAAAATGTTGAACTTTCTTTGGAAAGCAGCTCTGGAAATGGGCCTCTTGGGAGGTGGAAAATAACTTTGCCAAAGGAGAGGAGTCAAATGAAAGGATGCTTCCTTCATGAATACCCAGACTTGTCTATAGCTCAGCTAAGACCTGAAGGCTGAATTATAAATAAATATAAATAATAATAATAATAATAATACCTGCTTCCCGTATTAACTTAATCTATAAGGTTGGCCTTGGGCATCATTGTGCCTGATTCCAGGTTGGGAGAAATTTCATGCTACCCAAAGAATGAGAGCAACGGAATGACAGAGGGCAACAAAGTGGATAACATAGTGAAAAGAGGTGTTGGACCAGGGTAAGGGTAGTCCTCAAGTTACGACTACAATTGGGCCCAAAATGTATGTTGCTAAATGAGACAGTTTTAGTTTTTATTTTTGTCCCACTTTACGACCTTTCTTGCTGCAGTTGTTAAGTGAATCGTTGAAGTTGTTGAAGTTAGTAACACGGTTGTTAAGTGAATCTGGCTTCCCCATTGACTCTTTGTAGAAAGGTCGCAAAAGGTGATCACGTAACCCCAGAGCCATCACAAATACAGGCCAGTGGCCAAGCACCAGAATTTTGACAACATGACCATGGGGATAACGGTCGTAGGTGTGAAAAATGGTCAGGAGTCACATCATTTTTCACTGCCATCGTAACTTTGAATAGTCACTAAACAAACTGTTGAAGAAGGTTAGAGCAGGGATGGGCTACTGAGGGTTTGCAGGAGTTTGGGAGAGCCCCTAGCTAAGATTCTGTGCAGCTTGGAGAACCTCCAAATCCCATTGCTAGCTGACCCCGCCCTCCCTCCCTGTCCCCCTCTCCCAGGAATCCCCGCATGGCCCGTTTTGGATGCAGGTAAATGCAGGGCACGCACGGGGGCTTGGGGAAGACAAAAAACAGGCCTCCTGGAAGTTCAGAAAGGCTGGAAATGGGCCTGTTTCCGGCTTCCAGAGAGTCTCTGGAGCCTGGGGAGGCCATTTTCACCCTCCCGGAGGTTCGAGGAAAGCTTCCGGAGCCCTGTGAGGGGAAAAACACACACACACACCCCGCCATGGTGCAGGAAGCCAACTAGGCCACACCCACCCAGCAACCAGACAGAGAACCCTTTGCTAAAATTTTTGAGGCCCACCCCTGGTTACCAGTAGCCGTCAAACGGGTAATAGAAAGCTGAGTGCAAAAAAGCAGGAAAGTGAGTGATAGAGATAGAGAAAGAACAAAAGGATGAATGAAAGATTCATGAATGAGAAAGACTGAGCAAACATGATGATAAGAGATAATCGGTAGCTCATCCACATAGTTCTGCAGCACTTGGTTGATGGGAACGGAGAAGGGAGACCTCCTTCTCATCCCATAGGCCAGGTCTTGATGGATATCTAAACAGGCTGGTCAAACCTTCCCTCTCTTTTGCCTCACTTCATGTTAGAGATTATGGCTTGGTGGCAGGAAATACACCAGTAGTTTTCCTTAACCTGCTCCCGACTAACACCATCAATATGCTACCTCTTGCTGGTCTCAGGCAGAATAGAAATAGGCTGTTCAGAAAGTGTTAATTTTACTGGTAGACTGTTGGGCTACTTAAAGACTGCATAAGCAAAGCTTATTTATTTATTTATTTATTAAATTTTTTATACCGCCCCCTCTCCCAAAATGGGACTCGAGGCAGTGTACAGCCAAGATAAAATGACACAATTAATAAAAATTTAAAAGAGATTTAAAAAGAGATTAAACAAGTGGCTAGAATAACACTATAAAACAAGGTAAAAAAGTTAAAAATACCAAAAATTAAAACCCTAGTAATTGATACTAGGCCAGACCGGCCTGTTGGAAAAGGTGGGTCTTTAATGCAGGTCAGTAATGGCCCGCATCTCCGGGGGTAATTCATTCCAGAGGGAGGGTGCCCCCGCAGAGAAGGCCCGCACCCTCGGCGCCGCCAGCCAGCATTGTCCGGCTGCTGACACCCCAAGGAGGCCTACCCTGTGGGAGTGCAGTGGCCGGCGGGAGGCCGATGGTGGCAGCAGGCGGTCCCGTAAGTACCCGGGTCCCAAGCCATATTGCCTCAATGGCTCAGATCGAATAAGCTTTAAAGCATTACATTATATTGGCTCTTAAGGACCTATTGTTTTATATTTCCAGGACTGAGATCTGGCACTGAACAATTAAGCTTTGACTGTTCATCAATATCTTACTCTATTCCTGTATAAACGCTTATGAAAAATCATTCTCAGGACTGAGATTTGGCGCTGAACAATTAAGCTTCAGCTGTTCAACAACATACTTTCCCTTATAAACATCACTTATTAAAAAAACATTCTGTTCCTAGTATATCATTGATTTCAGAATTAGTTGCTCCTTAATCTGTATTTTATTTCTGGTATTCCTCATAGCCCAGACACTACTGGAAGTTGCAGACTCAGCGAAAAGGTATCTCATTTTCTGTTTCCTCTCCTTCTCAATTCTTTGTTTCCAGCATCTAACTCAATCAAGGCAGTAGCAAAATTCTTCCTTCAAATCAGGAAGGAATCATCAAGCTTTCCATACAAATAACATTGCAAGGCTTATCAAAGCAGGAATAAATTTAGTCCAAGTGAACGGGCCACATTTTTTCCTTGAAGGAACATCTGCAAATGATCAGCGCCAAAAATTCCATCTGATTGCTGGACAGCTAAGAAATGCAACTTGAAACATCTGCATGTCAGCTCTGCAGCATTGCAGATCCATCTGCAAAACACATGATGTGCCAGTTGACTGACTTGGTTGAATGGGATATCAAGGAGAAAAAACAGGGAAGGTTGAATTCTCTGTATACAGTTTCTTTGTCTCCTTCTGTTCTCCTTTGGTATTATAACCATATTCTCAAACACAGATGCAAAACTAAATAGCTACTTTTTCAAAAGACAGGAAGGAAGACAATAAAAATGTAGGGGTTTCTTATTTTAAAGCAGGAAACCATGAGAAAGAGACAGTCCATCATCTCTGTATTTCTATAGCTATATGTGCTATTCCTTGTCAATGCTATTTCTGACACACTCATTGGTTTTATGTTCTTGAGTGATGATAGTGAGATTGAAACGAGGGCTGCCTTTTATAATGCTTTTACCAATAGTGAAAGCTGTCTGGTTATGTGTTGATTGGAGGGAACTGAAAGCATTCACCAGAGTCACCGAAATATGTAATCCATAGTTACTAAATATTGCTGAGAAAGTAATGCCAATGGAGTGTGAGAGACTGCTGTGCTTTCAGCATTGTGTTATCCTCCATCCATCAATAACTTTTATACTTATTTATTTCATCACATGCCCTATTCTGATTCTGTAACATTCTTGGAATACCGAATGAATTTGTTTGGTCATAATGAACACAGATACAAAGGAGAAAGCTATAATCTTATTTGCCATCCATATTATTATTCACTGGTTTCTCACTAGCCAGTATGTTTAAGTGCCAGAATTTCAATTTCAGGATGTCTAGAATAAGCCACAATAATTTTAATCCTTCCAATGGATGGGATCTACAACCTTGTACCAATTACATATCCAACCATGATATTTTCTTTAATTCACCAATTCAGTTCCTCCACCCCCTTGGAGAATATAGGCATATTGCTTTAGATGTAAAAAAAAAAAAAATCTTAATATGATTTAAACTGGCTTTTCTGTTGAACCATAGTTCACAAGCAGTGCTATTTATGGCACTTATTTTCTTAGCTGTTGAAATTACTTCTCCACACCATTTTTGATCCAGGCTGGGGTCAAATAACATAACTTTACACATGTCCAATAGGGAACAATTCTTTACTTCTGCTAATCCATTTTGTTCTGCTGTACAGAGAACAGATCTGTCATGTCTTTTCTGTTAAATAAAAAGGCACCTACTTATTCATGCTATTTCAGGATCAGAATTAAAATCTGCAGTTATCTTCCAAATGTATTGTTCACACAAGCCACAAATTGTCTGAATTTTCTGAACCTTTTCAAATTCAAATGGCAAAAAGGAAATGCTTCAACTGGAGAAAGTGACAAAGTGCTTATTTCCTCCATTTGATTTAACGGAAAAAGAATTGGGGAGGGGTCACTGTGGATTTTCTCGTGCACTTAATATTGCATTTCCCATGTTTTCAAAGCTTTTAATACTTTCTGTAAGGTGTGATTCTCAAGGACATTTACCATGTAAACACATGGAACAGAGGTGATTCGCAGTTTGCAATTTTGTAATTTTCAGCCTGTTTTTTTTTCTCCCCACTCTCTCCCATATCTTCTTTTCTGTATTCTGAGGGCTCAGTTTCTCCTGTTACATTACTTTGCTAACTTTACAACATCAAGCAGTTTTCTTTTATCTGAGAATTCACAAGTCACTGGGGAATCCATACGGAAAACTCCTGATTCTAACAAAATTTCTTTCAGCAATAGATCTCCATCCTTATTATTGAGCCATCAATTAAAAAAAATCAGCAACTAACAAATTCGGTTATATTTCCCTTTCTGCCTGCATAATTGATTGTAAATTGGAAACCATATCTGGTTTAGCATATCACCTCCTTCATATGCAAAGCATTCATCTCTTCATCACTATTTGCATTTTGTTAATGCCTTTCCAGTCCCTTGTAAGCTTAGCTGCTTTCCATTTGACAATCTGAATTGTTCTTTTCAACATATATCAAGACTATCAACAAGACTATCAATATACCTCTTACTGACATATGCACCTTTCAGGTTTAGAAAACTTTTATATTTGTATGTCTTAATTTTATATTTCATTATTTATTACACAGTAGTGTATAATACAGTAGTTTGTATTAATACAATAATGTATTTTAGTATGAAAATTTGGAAAGTTGATAAGATTTAAAGTAGAGGCAATTGTTTCGCTTGCACTGAGATTTGATTTTAACAGCATTATGGTAACATTTATACTTGCCTCGGACTGTAGAAGAGGAGAATTAAAATGGGAATGTATCAGTTTGCAATTGCAATCAATTCATTTCACCTTTCACTTTGAAATTCACTGTATGACTAAATAAGCATGATGCTCTGCAGTTTTATTAACCTTACCATAAAACACTCATTTCTTTCAGGAAACTGAGCTAGAGTAATCTTCTAAACAGTGCGGGAATAATATTTAACATTTCTATGCCAATTTGTTCCTGTATTCATATATGTAAGTTCTAAATCTGAAGCTTCGTTTTTTAAAGTTCCTTGTTACATCATGGTCATTTTCTATTTTTTTACCAGACCTCCCCATCTCACAATAAAAAACATCAAGAAGGCTGGGGGGTGGGAGGAGATTAACAATAACAAAACCCTTTACTCTTTAAACATTAGGACAGTTGTCCCACTGTCCAGAAAATCTGAGTTCAGATCACTAATATAACCACTAGAATACAGGTAGCCCTCAAATTACGACCACAATTGACCCCCAAATTTCTGTTACTAAGCGAGACATTTGTTAAGTGAGTTTTGCCCCATTTTGTGACCTTTCTTGCCACAGTTGCTAAATGAATTGCTGCAGTTGTTAAGTTAGTAACATGGTCTGGCTTCCCTATTGACTTTGCTTATCAGAAGGTTATCACATGACCCTGCAACCATCATAAATACGAGTCAGTTGCCAAACATCTGAATTTTGATCCCATGACCCAGGTGGATGTTGCAACAGTCGGAAGTGTGAAAAACATTCATGTCACTTTTTTAGCGCTGTTGTAACTTTGAATGATCACTAAATCAACTGTTGTAAGTCAAGGATATTTAACTGTATATTTGAGTTTAGCTTCAGCTCCTTTAGCATTTTTTACCACTTGCATCATTTATCTTCTCCCTGAAATGAAAACAAACAAACAAACCCATCTTCACCATCTGTATCTCTAACTTGGTGCCTGGGACCTTTGTGGGCTAAGGTATGATTTACTTTAGCAAGTAGAACAGGGTTTTCTCTAACGTTGAAAACAGATGGTTTGGACAATTTCTGTTTCTATTAGGGATTCACACATTTTGGATAAGGTCTTATTGAAGTGTTATTGTTTGTTTCAACACATTAAAATATTGGGACAGAGACATTAGATTCAAGTTTGCTAAGTTTGCGATTCCCAAGTTCTTTGCTTCTTACCTCTAGAGGGCCTTTGTGCAGTAGTGGGATTCAAAATATTTTACTACCGGTTCTGTGGGTGTGGCTTGATTAGCGTGGCATAGTTTGGTGGGTGTGGCTTGGTGGACATGGCAGGGGAAGGTTACTGCAAAATCCCCAGTCTCTTTCCACTCCACTAATCTGCTTTCCAGCTCCGTTCTTCTATGCAGGGCAACAAAAGAAGACACAGCCAATTAGCTGTCTGTTTTTGCATTTGGGTTGAAAATTTTTTGCCTCCCCAGGCACCAGTTTTTCTGACCGTTATGATTCAGGAGGAAGAGAATAGGTAGGGGCAGGGCCAGTCAGAGGTGGTATTTGCCAGTTCTCTGAACTACCCAGAATTTCTGCTACCGGTTCTCCAGAACTGGTCAGAACCTGGTGAATACCACCTCTGCCTTTGTGCTTCTAGAACTTGCCATAATTCAAGGGTCTCCAAGATTATCTCCATAGATAGGACCATTCCTGGTGTTATGGATTAAAATGGCGGCCTTGTGCTGCTTAGATCTTTGTTTCTTGCAATTTGCTTTGGTTTCTCCAAATAACAAACATAAGCCAAAAATTGAGCTGACTATCTTGCCTTTCCTGGCTTATTTTATCAATCTTAGGATTTCTGCACTTACTATTGTAATCTTTCATTTCTGATTATTCAGCAGCTCACAGCTTGGAAGCGAGATGGTGATAACTTGGAGATTTGAAACTCAGCAAGAGTCTAGTTTAGAGTGCTGAAAGAATATCAAGTAATTAAATAGTAGAGGAACTCACTGAAATAGGAAAATGCTCCTTGTGGGAAAGAAATCAACCCTTCCTGCCATTCAGCCTTCCTCTGACCATAGACTTCCCACTGTTTATCAGTGCAAAAGGTGAGAAATTGCAATGGGCTCAACACACAAAGATTAAAATGTGACAGAAGGCACCAGCCTAGTCAGATGACCATCCCTTCCAGGATACCAGAGATCTTAATTACATAGCAAAAGATCCTTTCCACTAAGAGGTTGCAGCTTCCATCTGCAATGTTAAATAAGTGGTAAACCGAAATACAGCAGGATACCTGAATTCAGAGCACCTTCTCTAGGAAACATGGTTAAATGCACTTTCTTGGAATTCTTAGAGGTGGCACTCTTACATATCTTTTCAAGTTGCAAAGGCAAAGTTTCTTTATGTAAACAGCTCTTAGGGGAGAATTCAGCATGGTTATTGGGGAAAAAACTCCAAATGAATTTGTTGAATGATCGCTGCATATATTTAGCAACTGCAGCAAAAAAATGGCGGAAAAAATTCCAGTTATTTGAGTCTTGACTTATAACAGTAACAACTTATGACCAAAATTTCAGCCCCAAATACAGTTGTACATAAGTCACCATACCAGAGGTGATATTCAGCAGGTTCTGACCAGTTCTGGAGAACCGGTAGTGGAAATTTTGAGTAGTTTGGAGAACTGGCAAATACCACCTCTGACTGACCCCATTCCATCTATTCTCTGCCTCCCAAGTCACAACTGATCGGCTGGGTCTTCTTTTGTTGCCCTGCACAGGAGAACGGAGCCGGGAAGCAGGTTAGTGGGGTGGGGAGGGAATGGGATTTTGCAGTAACCTTCCCCAGGAATAAGGATTTTGCAATAACCTTCTTTTGGACTGTGGTGAGAATGGAGATTTTACAGTATCTTTCCCCTGCTACACCCACCAAGCCACGCCCACCAAGCCACACCACGCCCACCAAGCCATGCCCGCAGAACCAGTAGTAAAAAAATTTGAATCCCACCACTAGGTCAGGGCCCACTGCTGGGCTGCTGCCCATTCAGAATTGGGCTGTAGAAGCAGTGGGCACGCACACTCAGCTCCACTTGGGCACACAGTGTGTGGGCAGTATGTGCAGCTCCAGTTGTGTGAGCAGAGGGCACATATGCGCCCACTGCTAGCATAGAATCATCCCCTCTCTCCCCACCCACCCCCCAACCAGCCCACAAAGCAGGAAACGTTAGATCCATTGCTATACTCAACTTGAATCTCCTGCTGCCTGGTGTTTAATTTGCCTAAATTGAGCATCATTGAAGTCAGCATTTTTGCTAAATTTTCAGACTTTCAAATTTCAAGACGTTAAGCCTTATGAGGTAGTCCAGACCAGGGATCTCCAACCTTGGCAACTTTAAGCCTGGTGGACTTCAACTCCCAGAATTCCCCAGCCAGCTTTGCTGGTTTGTATGCTGGTTGTAAGCAGGTTGTAAGCTGTAAACTGTAAGCTGGATGCGGAATTCTGGGAGTTGAAGTCCACCAGGCTTAAAATTGCCAAGGTTGGAGACCCCTGGTCCAGGCAAGCAGCACACACAGATGAACTAATCCTACTTCACTGCAAAATTACATTAAGGGCATCTTGCAACTCTGAAAATAAATATTTTTCTCCCTTGCCTTTACAACCCAAGAAACCCTTTTGAGATGTTTGACGCATCCACATTCCTACTGCAAGCTAAGCGGCCTCTTATCTGACCAGTGCTCTGACTGTGGCACTTCCCCCTGTCCCCCAACTTCATTCCCACATTCCACTATATAATTTTAGAATTATTTTCCATTCTCATTAAAATGAACGTAGATAGAATTAAAATTGTAAATTGTAACATGCATCCAGATGTTGATAAAGAGAAGTAGCATACAGATATCCCAGTTATTCAGGACTTTGCTTGTAGCGGAGAACAGTTGGCTAAACCAATGGAGAGATTGCTGGTAGGTCTTACTGTAATAAAGGAGGAAACAAGGCTGATGCAAAAAAAAATGTATATAAGCTTTTATATTGAAATTACCTTTAGAGAGCATCAACCTTGGAGATGGGAACACTGCAGTGGTGGTATTTTACCGGTTCGGCCCGGTTCGGCCATCAGTAGCAGCGATGAGCAGTGGAGACCGAACCATTTCTCTCCGCTGCTCTGCTGTTGGGCCCAACTGCCTGCCCAGGCTCCCATACTTACCTTTATCTTCTGCTTTTGAAGCACAGCTGCTTTGCGCGGCACAGAATAGTGCTTGGTGCACACGCACACACAAAGTGTGCACGTGTGCGCAAAGCGTGTTCACCAAGCCACGCCCATTGAACCGGTGGTAAAAATATTTGAATCCCACCACTGGAACACCAGTACAGTAGTTCCAACCTTGAGATACTTAAAAAACTTTTTAGATCAGGGGTGTCCAACTGTGGCAACTTTAAGGCTTGTGGACTTCAACTCCCAGAATTCCCCGGTCAGCATGACTTCTGGGAGTTGAAGTCCACAAGTCTTAAAGTTGCCAAGGATGGATGTCCCTGTTTTTGATCATCATGATATACTATCTACGCCAGGGGTGTCAACCTCACGTCGTCATGGTGGTGTCACATGACGTATCGGGACTTTTTTTTTGCCCTTCGCTAAACCGGGCATGGGTGTGGCCAGCAAGTGACACCTCTGGCCCATAGGCCGGGAGTTTAACAGCCCTGATCTACGCTTATTGTTGAAATATTCAAATAGTTAATGACTGCCACTGCAGTCAGAGCTTCTCATCTGTTCTACCTTTCAGTGAAACTGCAGCTCTTAGAATTCAGGTAAGTGCCAAGGCGTTATGAAATGGATTGCATCGTTTGGTGAAACCAGCCATAATGTTCGGTGTTGAAATTTCATGGATTATGGAATCCAGATGTAGTGAGAATCAGCAGATGGCTGATGAAGGAATGTATAACAGAACCAAGCCCTCTACTTCTGCTAGTAAAGTCTGTTTTATCACAAACAGGGGGAAGTTCAGTCTTAATAGTCCCTTTTAATGTCGTGTCTTTGAAGCACAGGTTCCCCCAGGAAATATTGATGCTGATGATTCTATAATGAGCCTTTCAGTGGTTTTTATGGGTACAGGTTTGTATGGATCTTAAGTAACTAAACTTTTAAGCCAAATAAAGTGAAGAAAAGTAGAATTGTACTTTATTTAATATTATTGTATTTTGTTCTGCCTCCCAACTAAACGAATCTTGGGTGGATAATTGATTAAAAGGCTCCATAGACTTGCACATAATTTAAAAGAGATATGGGGGAAATTACTTCCTTTGTTGTTGTTGTTTTTAGATTGCACCAGGGCAAATTGCCAGTGGTTTAATGGATAAAAGACTGAATATATTAATGCAGCTGGGTGATTAATTTAGAACCATAATTACTTTGTGTGAGCACGCACATAATAATTAGAACTTTAGTCAACTACTGGGGGTAGCAGAGAGTGAGTCTATGGGATCCTTATTACAATGCCAAATCATTCAGGTTTTGGGGATAAAGTAGCATAGCATCTTCACTGTCCCAGTGTCTCCTAATTCTGGAGGAATGCTTTCAGTGGCACTGATTCATTTGTATGAGAATAAAAACTCCTCTTAGCTGAATCATCCTAACCATTGGGATTTCGACCTGATTCTACATCTGCTTCATTAACTTTAGGATTGGTGGTCATCTACTTTAGTCTATATATGGGTGCTCTATCACTGAAGGCTTTCAAAAAGAGACTGGACAATCATTTGTCTGAAATGATGTAAGGATCTCCTGCTTGAGTAGCGGGGTTGGACTAGAAGACCTCTGAGGTCCCTTCCAACTCTATTGTTCTAAATTCTAAATGGGAAATGGAAGTTGGCTGTTAAATGTCTTAAATATAGGGGATTGGATGGACCTTTCTGCATTTGGATATAAGACCACTAGGGGACACTGTAGTGTCAGCCATATTAGTAGTCAAGAGACTGAACTCTATGGCCATTCTAGCTATTTTTTCCCCTCAGGATAGTTCCATTGTGGATAGATGCAAGTTTCATCACTTGAAGGGCAGTTTAATGGGAAAAGAGCAAAAATAAGAGGATATTCATTTGTTTTTAACTTTTTATGTTTTAGTTTATATGTAACTGTAAGTCGCCCAGAGTTACCCTGTGGTAAGATGGAGGGTAAATAAGTAAATAAACAAATAAATAAATCATTACTAAATCTGTGGCATGCTGAAAAATATTAAGTTTGGTATCATTAGTGGTTTCGGAATGGAGTTTGCGGTCCCAGAACTATAATTTGCAAACTTCAGAAAAAGTGATAGGAAAAGGCATTGAATAAAATCCTTACACCATCATGGAAATAATTTAAATTTTTAAAAAGAGCACTATAACAAAAGCAACAAGAAGAAAATTTTACAGCAATCCCTAAACGAAAATGTTGTCTTTAAAATGGAGATAGCCAGTCTACCAAGACTGTTTAAAAGATCTTCACTCACTGCTGAAAAGATCATAGGGGTGGCACTAGGCACTTCTACACTAGAGGACTTCTCTCGTCCCAATCATGATCCAACCAAAATTAAACACTTTTAAGGCTCATTGACTTAAGTGATTTAGGCATGTGCTTAAAACACCCATTATGTTTTGTGGTATTCAAATGTTCTTTGGCCAAATTGTCCAGACAATAATGTTGCTGATGGCCGAGGCTGTTTTAACTGCCACTGGCCTTCCATAAGCTCTCCATATTGGAAGTCAAGGATTTTAATGTCCCGGGGCATGGCACAAAGGCAACACAGTCAAATAAGCAAGAAAAGTCCCTTTAGTACCTCCAACTTCACCCCCAATGTCCAGGTTACCTTCAGCTGGAGAAAAAGCTCTCCCAAGAAGAGTCTTTAAGTGGAAGAAATTCAGTCCAAAAAGAAAGTACATACAAGATGTAAATAAAAACCTGCACAAACAATGCTGCAGTAATTAACGTGACAGGGCAGGAGAAGGAATTGCAGACTTGAATGCCCAGCAAAACACACACAGCTGGGAAGACACCAAGAACCTAGATATGCCTCAATGATACCATATAATTCACAATTTGCTTCCAACAATTTGCTGTGCGCAGCTTTCCTTTTTAAACACTGTGTTTCCAGCTGCAGCTAATGAAGGGAATCAGGGCCCTTTCCTCCCCCATAAGCCACGCAACTCATGTTAATCCCTTCTCCGTGCCTCTCTGCATGCCCTAGGATGAAGAAGGGATGGGCCTGGGTCTTCCTCTGAACTCCCTCTTCCTTGCTCTACCTCTTCCCTGCTCCGCCCAGCTGGACTTTGCCCTTCCCCAGTTTCTTCCATAGCCAACAGAGCCACACTCTCACTCCCTGTCAGCTGCTTGGCCTCCCCCTCCAAATCAGATTCCGACAGGGGCATGACAAGGACCAAATGGAAAATGAGATTTGATATGCAAAGATACAAAAATATTCAAAGTAGTATGAATGAATATTTTTTACATAGTTATGATCATGTCATATTAGTGCTACCAATACATTTTTAGTCTGTCACCTAACTAAAGAGCCATTTTGGCGCAGTGGTCAGAATCCAGTACTGCAGGCTACTTCTGCTGATCACAGGCTGCCAGCAGTTTGGCAGTTCGGGTCTCACCGGCTGAAGATTGACTCAGCCTTCCATCCTTCTGAAATCGGTAAAATGTTGGAGATGGCAAAATGCTGCCTCTGTCAACCACTTAGAGAAGGCTGTAAAGCATTGTGAAGCAGTATAGATCTCTAAGTGATATTGCTATTGCTAACTGCATAAAATGAAGATTTTATTCCAGGTTTGAATATAGTGCTACATTGGAAGACATATATAGGTAAGGCTGTGGAATCTAGTCAACTCTAGTCAAAATTTGGCTAAAGAAGTAAATATTCATTTCCTGAAAATGCAGAAGCTTACAATTATCCTTTTCTCCATCAGGGCAGGAACTCTAACATTTCTTTTTATCATTCAAATGTTATACCATCTCAAAAATATCTTCTGCATTTCAGATCAATTGGCTAATTTTAAATTAGTCTCCTTGCAACCTCGTGCGTCCAGATATGTTGAAGGACAACTCCTATCAACTAAGTACTTTGGTAGCTGGCTGGGTTCACATGGTGCATTAAGCCAAAAATCAATTAAGCCAGTAACATATATAAATCCACACTCTGTGTAAAGAAGTAATTAGAGATGGCTGAGTAGTTCTCCTCCCAAATAATAATAATAATAATTTTAGTTTTCTTGTGTTTATGGTAATCAAAATGAGTATTATTATACAATAAGCCTATAAGCAATTCGACTCAGAATGCCCTCTCTTACTTTATGACAGTCCCATTTTTAGGGGTGGGGGAGTTAAGTCAGTCTGATTTTTTTTAATCTGAGAGCATATTATTTATCATTGGCAGAGATCTTCCTGCCGTCCTGTGAGGAACCGAAATAGTCTCCCTATGTTTAAGGTTACAGTGGTTCTGCCTGCAGGCCATTTTTAGAAATTTCTGGAAGTTTGCTTTGTGCCAGCACAGGAAGAATGTCTCAGCATTAAACTTAAGCTTGGTCATCCTGTTCAAGTGCAGGCAGTGAGACTGGCTAGGATGAGGGCACTTAAGAGGATTTTTCAGTATTCATACTGGAACCTGCTGCAGAAAAAAAATTATCCATTCTTGTCTTCTACATATAAACAGAACCAACTTTTCTTTTCTAGTAGATTCTTATACCTTCAAAGACAATGCTAGCATATACCCTGTTTGTCACTGCGTTTATTTTGGGTTTGTCTGTTGAGCTTACAGAATTGTTATCAAGTTACCATAGTAACAAGATATGAGTGTCTTGTGATGTTTGATTTACTGCGCATGTGTGTAGGGGAGGAGTTTTCACTTCACTTTCTTTCTTTTGCTTACTTCTTAGAAGGTACTGCTTTTTCTTTTGTTCCTAGTTATATGTAAATAAAGTATACTGACAACAGAAAAACACAATTCATTTCCTCTAATTTATGAAGCTGAATTTTTTTTGCTTTGACATTGTTTCCCCGAAAATATGACCTACCCTGAAAATAAATCCTAGCTTGATTTTTACACTTGTGCCCAACATAAGACCTACCCCCCAAAATAAGCCCTAATTAAGATCCCACCCACTCCTGAATGCACGGGTAAAAGTTAAGCTAGGGTGGGGCTGGGGGTGGTGGAGCTGCCCTACTACTTATCTTTGGACAGTTGTAGCCATGCGTCACACACCCCGACACCTGCCTTGCCGGCTCATTTCTTCCGCAGCTAGCAAGGCTTTCCTGAAGGCCTCTGTAGCTGATAACAAAGTTCCAGATCGATCCAGAGCTCTGTTATCGGTTGCAGAAGCCTTCGGGAAAGCCTTGCTGGCTGCAGAAGAAGTTCCTGAAGGCCTCAGACAGTGAAAAGGAGGCCGGGGGCGAGGCATGCAAGTGAGGTTAGCCAGTGGATGACATTCCCCCCAAAATAAGACCTGGTGCATTTTTGGGTGTCAAACAGTTATAAGACAGGGTCTTATTTTTGGGGAAACACGATAGAGGTAATCCTTGACTTATAACAGTTCATTTAGTGATCGTAAAAAGTTACAAAGGCACTGAAAATAGTGGCATTATTTTTCACACTTACGGCCATTGTGGCATCCCCATGGCCACATGATCAAAATTCAAACACTTGGCAAGTGATTCATATTTACGACGGTTGCAGTGTCCCGGGGTCATGTATTCAGCTTTTGTGAGCTTCTGACAAGCAAAGTCAACGGGGAATCCAGATTCACTTCACAACCATGTTACCAGCTTAACAAGTGCAATGATTCATTTAACAACGGTGGCAAGAAAAGTTGTAAAATGGAGCCAACTCACTTAACAAATGTTTCACTTAGCAACATACGTTTTGGGCTCAACTGTGATCGTAACTCAGGGATTACCTGATTATCTTTCTCTTCCCAAGGAAAGTTCAGATGAGAATCCTGTGTAGATTCAGGAGATTCCCAAATTTACAAATTTCCTAAAAGGATGGAGAGCGCAAGCAACTGTGCCTTCATATCCATTAAGAATTACCCAGTCAGTCCTCCCATTTTCAAGACATTTTTGTAGGTATATCCACCCATTTTAAATGTGCCTTATCCAACATCACATGTATTGTTTTCAAGCTGTATGAACGCATGATGTACATAAAACAGTGCAGTGCACAGGCATCATTGAAGAGTTTGGTAGCTTGACTATATGCAGGTAGACCACCTTTGATTTACGGTCACAATTGGTACTAGAGTTTTTGTTAAGCAAGCCAGTTAAGTGAGTTGTGCCTCATTTAATTACCTTTTTTTGCCACAATTAAATGAATCACGGTGGTTATTAAGGGAATCAAACTGTTGCTAAGCTTTCTTCATTGGCTTTGCTTATTGGAAGCCAGTTGGGAAGTCGCAAATGGCAATAGCACTTAGACTTACATACCGCTTCACAGAGCTTTCCAGACCTCTCTAAGCTGTTTACGGAGTCAGCATATTCCCTGCAACAATTTGGGTCCTCATTTTGCTGACCTCGGAAGGATGGAAGGTAGTCACATGACCCTGGGACAGACGTAGTAATCCTCATAAATACATGCTGGTTGCCAAGTGCCTGAATTTTATTAACTTTACCATGGAAATGCTACATTGAGGACCTGTATACTGCATGAGTCAAAAAGAGGGGTGTGAACATATTTACAGACTCCTCATATGCATCTGTACAGCAATGGAAGTCCAAACCATTTTTGGCTTAATCATGGTATTGGAACCCAGTCATGGGTTCAACTCTTACCCTTAAAATGACCCTGTAGCACTCTGCACATCAGAACAACTAGACACAAAGAATGCCATCACTCTGCTAAACAAATAATTCCCTCAACAATGTCAAACTATTTACCAAGTCTCCATTACTATTACTATTAATCCTCCCATCCTTGCTTTCACCCATCTCCTCCCACTTATGACTGTGTGACTGTAACCTTGTTGCTTGTATTCTTACAATTTATATGGACGGTTTCCTAGTATGATTTGATTGCTTATTGTACCCTAGGACTATTATTAAGTGTTGTATCTTATGATTCTTGACTCTTGACGAATGTATCTTTTCCTTTATGTACACTGAGAGAATATACACCAAGACAAATTCCTTGTGTGTCCAATCGCATTTGGCCAATAAATAAAATAAAATAATTCTAAATTAATCTACAACATTTGTAAGTGTGAGGTTGGTCGTAAGTCACCTTTTTTTAGTGTCATTGTAACTTTGAATGCTTGCTAAACAAAGCTGAGGACTACCTGTAGTATCACTGTCTGCGCTGAGACCTCAGCCAGGCTACATGGAACCCAAGAGTTCCACAGGTGATGCTCCTGTCGTACATCTCTACTGGTTGCATCTGTACAGCAATGGAAGTCCAAACCATTTTTGGCTTAATCATGGTATTGGAACCTAGTCATGGGTAAATGACTGTTTATGACAATTGCAGTGTCCCAGGGTCACATGATCACCATTTACAACTTTCCCAGGTGGTTTCCAATTAGCCACTAGAGAAAGCTGGATTTGTTTAACAACTATGTGATTCAATCTACAACTGCACTGATTCGCTTAACAACTGTGGCAAAAAAAGGTTATAAAATTGGGCACAACTCACTTTATTTATTGATTGATTGATTTGTCAATCGCTTACAAGTTAAGAGGTGTAAGGATAAATGAGTAAGAATACAGGAAATAGGTACAATTAAATGGGAACAATAGGACAAGGACGGGAGGCACGATGGTGCACTTATGCATATCCCTTACAGACCTCTTAGGAATGGGGTAAGGTCAATAGTGGATAGTTTAATGTTAAAGGAGTGGGGGGTTAGAGGATGTAACAACAGAGTCAGGTAGTGCTTTCCAGGCATTGACCACTCTGTTGCTGAAATCGTACTTTCTGCAATCAAGTTTGGAGCGGTTAACATTGAGTTTGTATCTGTTGTGTGCTCTTGTATTGTTGCGGTTGAAGCTGAAGTAGTCATTGACTAGTAGGACATTGTAGCAGATAATTTTGTGTACTACGCTTAAGTCCAACTGTAGGTTCAAGATTGTCCAAGCCCAAAATCTCAAGCTTGGTGATATAGGGTATTCTGTTCCGAGCAGAGGAGTGTAGTACTCTTCTTGTGAAATACTTCTGAACTCGCTCAATTGTATTAATGTAAGCAACTGTGTTGCTTAGCAGTGAAACTGCTGGTTCCAATTGTTATAAACTGAGGACTACCTGTATTCCTAACTTCTCCCACGGCCTTCAATCTACCCCATTTGCTGCCACCTTGTCCTCTTTTATCAAGCCAACTTCTTATTGCCTCCCCAATCTGATGAAGCCCATCTTCCTTCTTATCCATTTGCTCAAAAAACAAACAAACCTGCAGCTTTTGTTTTTGTCTGGGAAGAGACAGATTATTCCTTTTTTCTGTCCTCCTTCCCAAAGACCCAGGCATGGTTTCTTTTCTTTTCTAAAACATCAAAGGACACTTGTGCTGAAAAAGAATTTCAGTGTCATGGCACCCCCACTCCCCACTCATTAACAAAAGGGTGGCAGGTTTTTAAACTAAAGCAGCTTAACAAAAAATACATTAGGGACTTCCGGTTTGAGCTTCGTCGGCCACAAAGAGAAATCCGCGACCGTTCGCAGTTTCAATCTATGCTCACCGCTGGAGCGCCCCGAGCCGGCTGGTTTCGGGGCTAAGCCACCCCATAGAGGTGGTGAAGATGGGGGAAGATTGCCAGCAGGGTCAAGGAGAGCTGCCTCTCTCTTTCCCAGCTGGCCTTACTCCTTTTCCCGAAGGCGGTTATAGCGGTGGTCAGAAATGGCCACCTCAAGGAAGAACTAGACCGGAAAAGAATGTGTAGGTGGAAGATAAGAAGAGAAAGTTTTGGTTGACCGGGTTGAACTGAAAAAGCAACAACCTAAGGTACCCTGGGATTTGAATTATAAAAAATAACATTGTTCCCAAAGAAGATTTTGAAGCAGTGAAGGAGAGAGGGAAGGGAAAAGATTTGGCTTTTTTCTTCTTCCTTTCCTTATACCAACAGCTAAGAGATTCAAGTAAGAAATTGACAAAAATCCACTTTGACATCAATAGGCATTTAAGCTGAAAATAAAATGTCAAAGTGATAATAAAGATTTTTGGATACTCAAAAATCTCTAAAAGAAGGAAAGGAGAGAAAAGGAAAGAATAAGAAAAAAGAATAAAAGGGCGGGATCTGGAAAAATGGAGGAGACTGCCTGGAACTAAAAGGACAGTGAAACTTTAACAAGATTGCTAAAGTTATATTCTAACTGAAACTTTGTAGCAAAATAACAGAACCCCAGAAAGAGAAAGTGGAAAAAAGAAGCAAGAAGAAACAGCTTTGGATTATTTGGATTACTTGGTGATTTTTGGATTTTTGGCTATTGGATTTAAATGACTAAAATCTATCGGGTAGTTGTTTAAAAGTGTTTAAAATGGCAAGAACTAAAAATGGAACTTAAAAAATACAAAGAAGATGCACAAGAAGGAAGAGGTTCTTTTGGCTTCATATTTCAATTTTTAGAAATGGAGATCTGGAACTATGAGAAACAACAAGAAACACTTGTAGAACAAGAAGGTCAGGACAAAGAAGAAGCCACCTTTAATGATCAAATAACTTTATGTGGGGAAAAGAAAGGAAGGGGTGGGGGAAGAGAGTGGCAAGTTTAAGATTTGAAAAGACAACCAAAAAAAAGAATAGTTTGAAAAATAATTACAATATTAGGAAGCAACAGAAGAGAAGATTACAGAAGAGAGAATTAGAAATAGAGAGACAAGGGGCAAAAGGGGGAGGGAGAAAAAGAGGGGGAAGAAGGAAAGGAAAAGAAGTTATAAAAGACAGAAACAAGATATAGAGAAACAGGGAAAATGTATAAGGATTGAAAGTATAAGCCTATTTAGAGACAATGGATGAAAATTTAATTGAAAAGGGATTTCTGCAAAGGTACATAAGATAGTATTGTTATATTAGAAATAGAAATAATTTTAGAAAATATGAAACAATGTATGATTAAAATGATGGATAAAATACTTATTGTAATGCAATGGAATGTTTGCTAATAAATAAATGAAATAAAGAGAATGAGAGAATGAAATTAGGAAAGGATGGGAACATGTTATTTATTATTAATGATTTATAAAAATATAAGTGAAGAGAAATATAAAAAAAGAATTATGAAAAGTTTATAAGTGTTCTCAAGGAAGTATGACACTCAATTGAAAAGAAATGTTAAAGAAATTAAGATTGTAATTAATATTAATGATAGAATTGAATTAGAATGGAATGAATGTTTTATTTACTATTGTATATATATATACATGTTTATATGCAGGGCTTGGCGTGTTCGGGTCTTTTCCCATGTAAGATTGAGACTATCTTAGCAACGTTTCGACGAGATATATATATTTTAAAGAACATAGTGTGTATTTTAAGAATGTACCAAGCAGAATTCGATTGGAAGTTATGTACTATATTGAATGTTATAATTCTAAAGCCATAAATAAGAGTTGAATGGAAAATTAAAAGATATAAAGGTGTCATACTCCAATTAGTAACTACAGGGAAAATTTTGTTTAATGAGAAAAGATAATACGAAATTGAAACAGGACAGACAAAAGTATAAATATAATGATTAGAAAAACATTGAAACTTAGAAAAAGATATATAATTGAATCTAGATATGAGATAATTCAAAATAAAGTTGAGAAAACCATGGGAGGGGAAAAATTATGGAGAAAATGTTAAAATAGTAATGAGATATGGAATAGAATACAAAGATGAATATGAAATTGAGTTTGTGTCAGTATGAAGAAGTGATAACCCGGGATCATGCTATTCTCAAAAAAAGATGTTTTATTTATAGGTGTTTGTGAAAACAGAAATAAAATTTATATTAAAAAAATACATTAAAAGAATAATAAAAAATAACATTAAAACTATCAAGATAGTTCCACCCATTTTTGGAGGTAGCCTTCAAAATGTCAAATAAGGTTTACTGCAGCACTCAGGTTTATAGTAAGGGTGGGCAACTTATGCCTGGCTGGCTCAGGAATTCTGGGAGTTGAAGTCCACAGGTCATTAAAAGGACCATAGTTGGCCACCCTTGGCTTATAGCTTGGCATCCTGTATGTTGTTCACTAAACCCTACTTAAACAAGCCATGGGATAGACTGCATGTGATTTATATTTGGGAAGCAACATTGAGAAGGTGTCAACATTCCTAGTAATGCATCCAAAGAAATCAGAACTCCGAGGCTGGCAAGTCCCTTGAAGAACATGTTTATTGGATACAACATATTGGCACAGCTAGTGAAAACCAACTCTGGAGTTTCCCGCATTAATAGCATAATTAAATAAGTAACTGTTCCTCTCCCCAAGTGTCTCAAGTAAGCAATTAAAATAGTCGGCAGGCTCCTCTTCTCCTTCAACTGCCACCTGTTGGGATGACCTTTGTTCCCATGGGAAGGCTTGTTGTTGTGTCTGCAGACAGTCTATCTACTCCCCTCCCCCCCCCGCCCCAGAGAACATGGCAACTATGAAGCAACTATGAAGCAGCAAAAGGTTCAATTCAGAGTTCAGTCAGGTTCGATTCAGAGTTGACAGAAGGAAGTTTACCCAGTTCCACCATTTAAATTTAGAGCTTCCTCAACAATATAGTCGGGCTTTCCTATTTTACATCTATTTCGGCCTTGGGTTTACTTGAAATCAACGCTCTTAAGCAGGCCTGCTCTTGCCTAGAAGTTCATTGGTGCTCCCCACCACCAGACTGCAGGCTAAAAGCAAAATAAAATGGAAATAGGAACCTAAACATTGGTTCCGTTTCTCACCTCTGTTTGCATAGATGAACAGCAGCCAATTTTTATGGAAATCTGTTTGTATCTGTAATTAGTCTGCCTGCATTTGGAGATAATGTCATTAGGTAAGACTGCAATTAAAGCTGTGGTTTGATTTTCTTCCAGGATAACAAATGTGTTCTCAAACAAGTATTTTTAAACCCATTGTTTCCTTATTGCTTGGAATGTAAGGGAATTAAAGAAAATGACAACATTTTCTAAAACCTGGCTCTCATTTTCTTACTGGGAATCCCCCTGCATGAGACAATCTTGCCACAAATCTCTTAAAATTAGTTTGACTGCAATTAAAGAAAAAAAATGTTTTAGTGTCTCCTTAAAGCAATTCACTTTTAAGTTGAAGTACTTCATGGTAAAGTGACATTTGGTAAGAAAAATGAGATGTAGCAGCTTGAGGTTAGATGATATACAAAGTACTTGTGAACCCATCCAACTATTCCCTTTCAAGTAAGCAATGTTATGCACAGCATAGAAATGAGTAAGATACTATAGCACAGAATAACCTGAACAGTCGTAGAAACATTGAAAATGTGAAAGCTTGACATTATTAAAGTTAGATTTGAATCTACTGCAGGCAAAGGATCACATAAGTCTTTATGCAACATTTTGAGGGCTGCCTTCGAAAAACTGGCAGCTGTGTCCCAAAATGGGCATGTTTTCTTTTCTTTTTTACTTATGTTTTATACTTTAGGGTTTAACTTTTTAATTTGTAATAGTCAAATTACCACTATTCCGTTTTCCCAGCAGATTTTTCCTCAGTAAGGGGGTGCTATGGAACTGAGATTCTTTTTTTCAATGTCAAAACTCCCCCTGCTGATGAGAAAAAAAGCTGCAGGGATTTTTGGAAATGGGAAGAGGACAGGAAATGGGCACCTATCACTATGTTTTAATATGTGTTTGTTTATTTTCACTTTCAAATCTTCACCATTTTCAATCCAGCAGTCTGTGTTAGTCTTCCCAGGATCTTTTTTTTTTTAATGTCAGGGCTCCCTCTAGTAATGAATGTTAAAATGACAAGATTTTGTATTGTGTTTTAACGGACTTAAACAATTTACCGTACTTCTATAGATTGCAGGACAAAGAAAACCTACAGGACCTTCTAGAGCAGGGGTCACCAACCTTTTGGACCTCAGGGGACCACCAAACTCATAATTTTAAATCCCAGGGACCACTAACTGGTTCTGCCTAGTTTGTGGGTGTGGCTTGGTGGTCATGTGACTGGCTGGGCATGGTTTGTTTTCAAATATTATAAATATTTATATAAATATTGAATTTTTTTATAAAAAATAAGAACAACTTTTACCCAAAACCAGGCAAGGCAGGCAGGCAGATTGAGTTGCTCACAGAATCACAGATTCATTCAGAAATCTATCTATCTGCTATTGGCTAGCTGAGCCTGTCACATAAAATTTGCTTGCAAGCAAACTCATAAAATTTGCTAGCAAGCAAACTCACAAAATTAACTCACAAAACATCATGTATATAAATATTGAATTTGTTTTATTAAAAAAAGAGCAACTTTTACCCAAAATCAGGCAAAGCAGGCAGGCAGAATGACTTGCTCACAGAATCATTCAGGATCTATCTATCTGCCATCGGCTAGCTCAGTCTCACAAATTTGCTTGCCGTGAGTCTGCACTGAATAATAGAACCTTCAGTCCTAAGGGAAGTTCAACTGTGCTTAAAAGCAGAGCCAAAGATCTAAAAGACTAGCTAGAAAGCAAGAAATCCAACCATTTCCTGCTTCCTAGTTAACCTAAATCTCCTGGCACAGCAGAACAAATGATGGTCAGAAAAAGAAAAAATACCAATTTAGCAGGCAAGTTTGCCAGGTAAGGAGTGAGTGGGCGGGAGGGTTCCAGCGGGCCGTGTGGGAGGCACAGCCTTCTGTTTCTGCACAGCCTGCATTAATTGTTTGGGGGAGGTGCTCTGGGGATGAGATTTCTCTGCGGCCCACCAAAATTTTCTCTTGGCCTATCAGTGGGCCGCGGCCCACCGGTTGGTGACCGCTGTTCTAGAGGCAAAGTTCTGGATGGGATGGCAGACCTGGGACACAATCTAAGGGTTCTCCTAAACTCACAGCTCCTGCTTGAAGAGCAAAGGGCAGCTGTAGCTAGGAGAACTTTTTGGGTAGTGCTCCAATTGTACCTATTCCTGGATAGGAGACCCTGCTTGCAGTCACCCATGCCCTTGCAACTTCCTGCTTAGATAACTGTAATGTGCTCTACCTGGGGCTTTCCCTAGAAGAGCATTAAGAAACTTCACTGCGCAACATGCGGCTGCATGGGTAATAAATGGTGCTAACTAAATGGCACATGTAGCACACCACTAGTCTGTGAGCTGCATTGGCTGCTGGTGTGTTTCCAGTGACATTCAAGGTGCTAGTTGTCACCTATAAAGGTCACCGACATGGCCTGGGACTGGGTTACCTGAAAGATTGTCTCTTTCTAAAACTTTCTAACCATTCAATCCAATTTGATAGATAGGGCAGGCTGCAGATCCCGTCAGCCAAAGAATATCAATGGACAGGAACTAGAAGAGAGCCTTGTTCTGCTGTAGTCTCTGCCTTATGGAATATTCTTCCCTCAGAGATTAGAAGGGCTCCAACCCTGTTGGCTTTTTGCAAAGCTTTAAAAACTCAGCTATGTACCCAGGCCTGAGGATGAGAATGTGTTAAAGATCCCATTACTTGGCTCTACAGTTAATTATAATCATCAAGGTTGCTGTTTATACTGTTATGGCTGGTTTTTTTAATGTGTTTATATTGTTTTGTAATTTTAGAGCTGTAAGCTGTCCAGAGTCACTTGGTTGAACTGGCTGTAGATTACAAGGATGGGATCCAATCAGTATAACTACCGGTTCTGTTGCTCTGCATCACGTGCGCATGTGCGAGTCGCGCGGGTTGCAATTTACGACCTGCTAAGCTGCCTGGACAGCTGAGCAGCGCTGTGTGCAAGTGCGCAGTGGTTGGAAAAGCCCTTTTTTCCTGCTTTTTCAACCGCAGCTGTGCCATGTAGAAAATAAAGGTCAGGTAAGAGCCTGGACGGGCGGGCGGGCCAAAACAACAGGAAACCAGTTCTATGTATGCTCTCTGTTTGCTGCTCTTCAGAGCAACTAGTTCTACAGAAGTGGACAGAACTGGTAGAATCCCACCCCTGCTGAAATAGAATAAATGAATAAATAGTAATTCCCATGCAATTACTAACCAATTAGCAGTTTTTGCAGGATCAGCCTGAACCAACAGATGAATCCTGCCCTTCGTATATATGGATGAGCTCAGTCAAACAGGGCATTATACTTGCTTTAACTCATGATTGTGTGCAGAAATATCTGCATCCATATATAGGATATTTAATATATTCCCATGTCTCACAATGGAGGTTCTAATTGACTTAACTGTTCATATTCCAACAACTTTGTTTTCATAGATAACGTGAATTTAGGCTTGTATTAACCCTTTGATGGAGGCATTTCTTTGGCTTCTGAACAAAATCAGAACAAAAAAATTCTACCACTCCTTGACTGACATATTATTTATAACTAAGCCGAATTATGATGATAAAGGGACTCTTACATATATAAATGTCAGCTTTATGAAGCTGTGCAGATCAGGAAGGAGATTCTGCAAAAACCAGAACTAAAATTTATTGAGAAATGCTATAATAACAGAATTTTGTAAATCTGGTAAGATTTTCCCTTCCCTGTCACTTTTAATCCAGGGAATCAGGAAGGAGCCAGACTGAGTCTCTTTCTAATATTTTCTCTATCTAGATTGGGATCCTAGCTGACATAATTTATTTTTGCAACTTTGAGCCATTTTAAATAAATATTCAGATCTTTGCCTCTGTATGAACAAATTTCAATCCATCTGTGAAGAAATGCTAATCTGAATACACCGTTGAAGTTTTCTATTAAACTCTCAAGTTCTGAAGAAGCGAAGCATAATTTTAAGGTTAATGGCTCTCCAATAACAAAAGAAGGTTCTATTAGAGAATGCACCAAATTGTTTTGTTTCCTTTTCAAGCACAGGGAGTAGACATAGACTATTATATTAAATATTGGTAGGCATGATAAACCCAGAGAAATGCAAATATGTCATAATGGTTCTGATCAGAGGTGGTATTCAGCCAGTTCTGACAGGTTCTGGAGAACTGGTAGTGAAAATTTTGAGTAGTTCAGAGAACCGGTAAATACCATCTCTGCTTGGCACCGTCCCAATTTATTCTCTGCTTCCCAAGTCCTTTCCTTCCTTCCTTCCTTCCTTCCTTCCTTTTCTTCTTTTTCCTTCTCTCCTCATTCTTTCTTCTTCCTTCTTCTCTTTCCTTATTTTTCCTTCCTTGCTTTCTTTCCATCTTTCCTTTCCTCTTTCCCTTTCTCCTTTCCTGTCTCTTCTTGCATGCTCAAGAATTCTACTGTATAGTGCAATGTTAATGCAATATCAGGGGTTTTCAATTCAATGTATAGAATGTGAAGGATGCATGCTTGTGTCTATTTTCATAGTCACAATGTACATTGAAGATGGTATTTTATTTTGTTCATTTCATTAATTTCGAGGTACAATGACAATAAAGTAAACTAAACTAAACTACACTAAACTAAAAAAAGGGGGGACATTTCTCCTTTTGTTTTGTTTTTAGTTTTCTTTTGCTTTTCTGCACATGACTCATGTTTAACTAATGCTCTTGCTAGACTCTATGTTCTATGTTGCTTTTAATCATGTTGTTGTAAGTTTGGTACTGATGAGTCAATACAAAATGCTTGCCTCTACCGCTGTTCATTTTTTAAAACTGCATTGTTTACATTATAGGATCATTTGACAAACCATGTTTTACCTCGGAAGCTAAGCAGCATTGGCCTGATCAATATTTAAATGGGAGGCTGCATTTATATCCCAAATTAGTTGGCGAGAAGGAGAAGCCAAAAATATATCCCAGAAGGAGGCAGAGTTAAGCCACTTCCAAACATTACCAAGAAATCTGCAGGGATATAGTTATCAGGAATTTAACTCAACTCAAGTGCATCTGTTTTCTTCTTACTGGAGGGTTAGCCCACACATACTCATTCACATTTGCTGGTTGCCTCCTTCCAATTACATGCCTGGGCTGCAAAACCCAAGATGCTCACTAGATGGCAGCAAAGAGATATAGTACCTCTGGAACATTTAATATGTCCATTAATTGATTGCATGGCATAGATTTTTTCCATGATAATCATCACCTGTTGTTCTTCCAGCTTTTCAATGATGCACTTAAATCAGAGGTGGTATTCAGCAGGTTCTGACCAGTTCTGGAGAACCGGTAGTGGAAATTTTGAGTAGTTCAGAGAAATGGCAAAGACCACCTCTGACTGGAGATTTTACAGTATCCTTCCCCTGCCACGCCCACTAAGCCACGCCCATAGAACTGGAGGTAAAAAAAAGTGTGAATCCCACCACTGACTTAAACTGCTGTGTAACCAAGTCTATCTACCTTGCTATTGGTTCTCCTTTTCTTTCCTTCCACCTTTCCCAATATTAGAGCTTTCTCCAAGATGTCAATTAATATGTCAACGAAAAAAAAAATTCCATAAAAGAGAGAAGCCGGAGGCACCAAAGGATTATATGGCAACTATTTAACCCAATCCTTTTAGCATTTCGCTGTGGTAATGGATTCTTAAAGGTGAAACTGTGAACCTATTTTATCGTCTTTTAATTTTGCCCATGCTTGTGCTGAAAACAACAGCAGCAGGGTATAAGGAAAGGCAGTTTTGGGGAGGTGGAGAGGAAATGAGTTGTTGAGCTGTAGCTCAGTGGAGCATTTAAGCACACATTAACTTTAAGCGCGTGAGTAATTGTGTTGGCTTTAGTTAGATGTGCTTCATTGCATGGTGAGAGATATGGTTTGTGTCAATCTTACACTAAGCACCCAACTGCTTGTCTTTGTCAATAGGAAGGAAGCACATAATTGACAGAAGGAAAACAACCATCATTGAAGAAAAAGGCATGACTTTGTAATGACTCAAATACAACTTAGTGGTAACCAGAGGCCAATGCAAACCTTTGGACTGCTGTCATCTTAAACAGGCTGCAAAAAATATTTTGTTGACTTAGGATTAAGATAAAGATCCATCTTTAAGCAATGGAAATTCATAAGCAGGCCCCAGTGGAGACACAGTGTATTCCAGAGACTTATTCATTGATAGAGTAGCAGAATCAACACTGAAAGGGGAATGAGAATCTTACTAGGACAAAGTACAGCTGACTGCACCAATAGATAAAACATTATGGACGTTGGAGTCACACGGCAATATTGGTACAATATGGATCTTGGAGTCTTAGTGGACAATCAGTTAAATATGAGCTAGCAGTGTGAGGCAGCAGCCAGAAAAGCCAATGCAATCCTAACAGAGGGATACAATCAAGATCAAGTGAGGTACTAATATCAGTCTATAAAGTTTTAGTAAGATCACACCTAGAATACTGCATCCAGTCTTGGTCACCACACCAGAGGTGGTATTCAGCAGATTCTGACCAGTTCTGGAGAACTGGTAGCAGAAATTTTGAGTAGTTCAGAGAACTGGCAAATACCACCTCTGACTGGCCCCGCCCCCATCTATTCTCTGCCTCCCGAGTCCCAGCTGATTGGATGGGTCTTCTTTTATTGCCCTGCACAGGAGAATGGAGCTGGAAAGCAGGTTAGTGGGGTGGGGAGGAAATGGGATTTTGCAGTATCTTTCTCCTGCCACACCCACCAAGCCATGTCTACCAAGCCACGCCCACAGAACCGATAGTAAAAATGTTTGAATCCCACCACTGCACCACACTATAAAAAAAGATGTTGAGACTCTAGAAAAAGTGTAAAGAAAAGCAACCAGGCTGACTAGGGGACTGGAGAATAAAAGAACGGTTACAGGAACTGGGCATGGTAGTCTAGTGAAGAGAAGGACCAGGGGAGACATGATAGCGGTCTTCCAATATTTGAGGGGCTGCCTCAGAGAGGCTATTTTTCAAGGCACCTGAAGGCCAGACAAGAAATAATGGATGGAAACTGATCAAGGAGAGATTCAACATGGAAATAAGGAGAATTTTTCTGACAGTGAGAACAATCAACCAACGGAACAGCTTGCCCTCAGAAGTTGTGGGAGCTTCATCACAAGAAGAGATTGGACTGTAGTTTGTCAGAAATGGTGTAGGGCAGGGCTGTCAAACTCCCAGCCTGAGGGCCAAATGCGTCACATGCTGGCCACGCCCACACCTGATTTAGTGAAGGGGGGAAAGTCCCAATATGTCATGTGACGCTGCCGTGATGACATGAGTTTGATACCCTTGATGTAGGGTCTCCTGCTTGGGGGGGGGGGTTGGACTAGATAACCTACGAGGTCCCTTCTAACACTGTTAACCTGTTAATGTTAAATTTGTAGTGCGGCATTTTAAGAGGATCTCTATTTTACAAAATCCCAAATGCCTAAACAAAAAAAATCAAGATTCATAGTGGCTGAAGGGACAGTGGTGGAGAAGAAGGAAGCATAGAACTGGCTCTGCCTAAAGAAAAAACAAGGACTTATCAAACTCAACAACAAATGTAAAAAAAAATTTTTTGGATTAGTTATTTACTAATGTTTTATATGTTTGTATTTGTATGTTTTTAATCCTGTTAATAAAATTTATTTAAAAAAAAAAAAAAGAACTGGCTTTGCCATTAAGTTGAATGAGGCGGCCACTTTAAATGATATACACAGGAAGCTGGGAGGTGGTATTTCAAATATTAGTTGAATGTCTCTTTAAGACACAGTTTTACATAACGTGCCAGTATTGCATTGTGCTTCCAGCTTCCACAATGCTGGCGTGTACAGTGACAACTTTGTCCCCCCAAAAAAGAATCTCATTTGTCCTTTCAAAGCTGGACTGGACAGTCAGGATTAAATAGCCCCTTTCCTTTCATTCATCTCACTTTTCAATATCTACCTTCATCCTTTTTTCTATGTAATTGTTCCTATGTTAGCCTAACATTCATATCCACTAGCTAGGCTTTAAGCATGGGTTTTTCCTTCTAAAGGGGAACATAAGATATTTTTTTTCCGGCCCTGTTTCTGGCTTGACATTTCAATCTACAGAATGGTTAATTAAGGTGAGGGGTTTGTGTGTTTATGTGTGTGTGTGTGTGTGTGTATGTGTGTGTGTGTGATTCCTACAGAGCTCTGCAGGAGGGTGAATCCAATTCAGCAACCCCTGTTCAGGTCATGTACTGTCTCCTCATCTCCTTCCAGTGACTGAGAAATTTTGTTTATTTGTTTATTTAGCTTGCTTTGAGGTGGCGATTATTAAGATTGTATTTAGAATATCCTTTTTCTTCCTTATTTTGAGCTTGCGCCTGACTCTGCTGAGTAATTACATGTAACCACTTCACTTTGTAATATATTCCCCATATTTCCCTTCCAGCTGACCTAATGCTTTCATACAGTAACGTACTACAAAGTTCGCTAACCCTTTTTATCTAAGGGAGTAAATAGGCCTCTGTTGCTTCTGCTTCTTTGAAATCCACATCACTCCTTCTAAGCAAACTTCTTTTCAAATGCAGATAATCTCCAGGACTTTCTCCCCCTCCCCCTCCCTTCCCCCCTTCCTCCCTCACTTCTCCCGCAGTCTAAGGGAAAGACTTATTCATTTCCTTAGGGTATCTTGCAAATTATCTGTTGTATTTATTTTTACACACACGCACACAAACCCTTGCAAATTGCATGTGGAAACGAAGCTCAACCTAACTTGCTAATAGGCAATGTGGAAAGACTTAGCTTACGGCCCATTTTAAAATCCAAAGTTGGGATGTATTTGAAATCCAATAGTGACTAAAACCTGCGTATAGCATGATGGATGGATGCACCATTGGGAACATCGTGAAGAACCTGGATGTGACAGATCATCCTGCAGAAAGTCCCCCTATGTGGTTCCTAGGAGTTGACAGCAAGCTGATGGCAGATAATCCATGGAAAAGTGTCAAACATGAATAGACACCCACAACATTTATGGAAAACACATAATACTTGATAGTCTTTTGCTACTCTGAAAGCATACACACTGTTCTTATAGAGTTATTTTTTGGATTATTATTTTAAAAATCTGGATTTTATAGTTTTGGTTATATAGAGACTAACGATGGGGAAAATATAATTCCCATAATGCATTCCTTGAAAACCTGTGACTCTGTTAAGCCTCCAGCTATCTTTTTCATGTGGGTGGATAACATTATTTTAATTTCGCAGTATGTAAAATAAATTCAGTTTTATCGGTACTCAGTAAAGCATTCAATAAAAGGTGTGAGGAAATATTTAAGCTTTGTTAAACAAGCAGGATTAGGGCTTGTTAGTACTTGGAGAAGAGATAACAGGGAATGCCACAACTGTAGACTTGACTAGGATTTTAGAATTTAGAAGAATTCTAAATTTAGAATTTGATTGCAGGAATTACGACTTCAGCAACCGAGTGGTCAATGTCTGGAATACTCTACCTGACTCTGTGGTTTCTTCCCCAAACCCCAAAAACTTTAACCTTAGACTGTCTATTATTGAAAGGGGTGACCCTTTCCTAAGAGGTCTGTAGGGGGCGTGCATAAGCACACCAATGTGCCTACCATCCCTGTCTATTGTTTCTTTTATTTTTCTTATATGTACCCCTTTCATGTATTCATAACTATGTATATACTTGTACCTATTATCTTGTAAGTGATTGACAAATCAAATAAATAAATAAAAAGGAATATTGTGTACCAGATTCTAGAAGTCAGCTGTGTGTTGGTCCAAAGAAGGGTATTCATATGTTACAGCAGTAGGGAGAGGTTCTCACTGTAACACTGAGTTAACAAACAATGGAATATATGAAGCATGTTAAAATGACTTGTGAAGCTGGTACTGCTTTGACTAAAAGGCTGTAATAAATTTTTGCATAATTAAAAACAAATGTAATGCAAAAAACAAAGACCCAATAGTTGAAATCCTAAAAGAGAACAAACTCCATATAAATCTTCTCCCCTCCAAACCTGAGAAATGAGGGTTGAAAACAGATCTATTTACAAATTACCCTTCATAGACTCAACAGTAGATGATGGAGTTCAAAGAAAGCAGACAAGTATTTCTATATTATTACAATGCAATAGACTTACATTCAGTAGAATGGCTGCCTAGCAGTGGGGGCCATAAGTGAATTTTGCTGACATTCAGTCTATAATTCCAAGTATGCTTTTCAAAATGAAGCCCAAAGTGCCCCTAATATTTCCCATAGGGTATATTTTGTGAGACACAGATGTCCAGAGCCCCACTCATCTTGAGTTCATTACATCAAGAGGCTAATATTGCCTTAATTGACAAACAAGGACTGGATGCTGTTCCCCCAGTCCTGCCAAGATAACAAACCAGCCTTGTCCTTGGCAGAAGCCTATTTAGATAAGCAACCTCAGACAGAGAGTGGAGGGCAGATTGCAGCTGAATCATTGGAGGGAGAAATAATTAACACTTTTAGAACCTTGCCAGGCCAGGACTTACTAAAGAATTTAAAAGAAGCTCCACAAACTTTAACTGCAGGGTATAAGATAGCTTCTCCATTAACTGCTCTGGTTTCTGTGACCCATGCAGTAGGTTACAAAAGCAACACTAATATGAGTGAGTCTCCTATACAAGTTGAAAACTGACATTCAGATTGACATCTAGCATTTATCCCTGAAGAACTAAAATGTTACTGAGGTTGCAAACTTAGCCCCACAAATCATTGAAGTGCAAGATCAGCATCCACAGAATTCAATCCTAGCCAAGAAAACTTGGATATCTGACATAGGCAGTTCCAATGCACCAGTTGGAAGCGCAGGAGCTGTGGGATATACTCCTAACAGTCCTCACTCAGACCTCAATGGTCCACAAGTAATAAGAGTTGGAAGGGACCTTGGAGATCTTCTAGTCCAGGGGTCTCCAACCTTGGCAACTTTAAGACTGGTGGACGTCAACTCCCAGAATTCCTCAGCCAGCAAAGCTGAAATTGAAGTCCACAAGTTGCTAAGGTTGGAGACCCCCATTCTAATCCAACGCCCTGCACAAGCAGGAGAACTTATCCCACCTTGGACAAATGGCTGTTCAGTTTCTTCTTAAAAACCTCAAATGATGGGGCACCCACAACTTCTGAAGGCAACCCATTTCACTGATTAACTGTTCTTACTGTCAGGAAATTTCTCCTTAGTTCTACCACCTAGGCTAGGGAGAGGAAAACCGAAATGCATCCTAATGAAACTGAACTTTAATTGTGCAAATAAAGAGAGTATTGACATTATTGTTTGTGTCTCAGATACAAACTGACTGCTCAAGCCTTCACCTCCTACCCGGACACCTCACCCAGAACATTTTATCTCTGACAGACTTTTACAAATGGTAACCTGGAATCTAGACAGCTAGATTGAATCTGTTGACAATGATTTGGTGAGATTCATGTCTGAATTTGAGGTAATAGCCTTACAAGAAACCTTGTTAGCTGCTGAGGATGAACCAGTGTCACTCCTGGGTTTTCAACAATGGTATATATCCCTGACCAGAAAAAAAATAAAATAAGGGGTGAGTTTATGCATTCTTACTAAGGTAGAATTGCAATAGCAAGGGAACAACTACCACATTTTTTGCTCCATAAGACGCACCTAGCTTTCGAGGAGGAAATGGGAAAAAAAAAATATGGAGCGCTATTTCACTGTGCATATGGAGCGCCGAATATGGAGCAGCAGTGTAGTGAGGGCAGGAGGCGGAGCCTGAGAGGACCACAGATAGGTGTCCTCTCATGTGCCAGCTCTGCCTATAGACTCCTGCACTCCGGTGGGGTTTAGCACTGTAAAAGGACTCCACTGCCATGGCCCAGCTGAGATATTTGCTCCATAAGACGCATAGACATTTCCACCCACTTTTTTTGTGGGGGGGAGAGTGCGTCTTATGGAGCAAAACATATGCTATGTTAGAATAAACTCCCACATATACTGACTGTGATATTTAGATACAAAATGTTTGAGCTGATACTGGTAAATGTTTATATTCCTCCAAATACATCCCCTTATTATAACTCTGCATATTGGATATGTTTAGAAATAATCTTGGAGTAAATAACCACCTTGCATACTTAATCCATAATCATATTACAGGTAGTCTTTAACTTACAAACCCAACTGAGCCCAACATTTATGTTGTTAAGTGAGAAGTTTGTTAAGTGAGTTTTGTCCATTTTACGACTGATTCATGTTTATGACAGTTGCAGTGTCCTGGGGTCATGTGATCACCTTTTGTGACCTTCTGACAAGCAACTTCAATGGGGAAGCCAGATTCACTTAACAACGGGTTACTAACTTAACAACTGCAGTGATTCACTTAGCAACTGTGGCAAGAAAGGTCATAAAATGGGGCAAAACTCACTTAACAAATGTCTTGCTCAGCAACAGAAATTTGGAGCTCAATTTTTGTCGTCATTTGAGGGCTACCTGTATTCTAGTAGTGATATTAGTGATCTGAACTCAAGATTTTCTGGATAGTGGAACAACCACTTTAATGTTTAAAGAATAAAAGATTTTGTTGTTGATAAGTCTTGATATAAGTTGAAAAGAACACATCCGATTGGCAACATGGAAAGCAAGGAAGTTTGCAAGGGACTGGAAAGGCATTAACAAAATACAAATGGTGATGAAGATGTGGCAAGAAAGGATGTAAAATGGGGCAAAACTCACTTACCAACTGTCCCACTTAGCAACAGAAATTTTGGGCTGTTTTATTCTCAGTTGATATATCAATCTCTGCTGGGGAATGGAAAACTTATTATCACTTCTTTGCTCTCTCAGTACATGTGGAGAAACAGTGTTTAATTACTGATCTATCTGCTACTGAAGCTTCATCCCTGTGGCCACCACTATCAGACAAGATCGGCTGGTGGAGCGGCGCGGAGGGCGGTGCGGATGCAGCCCCGGCGGCGAAGTGTTCCTGGAGGCCTCGGAGGCCTTGCCCGGCGGCCGGTGAGGCCAGACGAGGCCCCCAGCGATGGTAATCGCGTCGGGGGCTGCGGGCGCTTCGGCGGCGGCGGCGGAGGTCGCGGCGATGGTCGCGACGACGATGGCGATGGCGGCGGTGGCGGCGGCGGTGGCGGCCTCGGAGGCCGCAGCGGAGGTGGTGGCGGCCTCGGTGGTCGCGGCCTCGGCGGTCGTGGCGGCGACGGTCGCGGTGGCGGCGGCGGCCTGGATGACGGTCGCGGCGGCGGCCTCGATGGCGGTGGCGGCGGCCTCCGGAGGCGTCGGGGCGATATGGACGCCGGTGGACCCAGCGGTCTCCGGGGTGGGGAGACCACCGCGGTATGGCCCCGGCGGCCCCCTGGGGAGAGCGATGGCCCTGGATTTTCCGGGGCGACGCGGACCTGGGGGAGCCGCCTGGGGGGGCCTGGACTGGCCTCTGCGGCATTGTTGAGGCCGCAGAGGCCCTGGAACAGCTACCGCGGCAACCCCGGAGTCCCGAGGGGTTATGAAGAGGTCTTGTTACCCCCAGCGAGGCACAACAGTGTGGCAGGCTCGGCGGCCTCGCTCGGGCCGCGGCGATTTCGGGGGGCCCCGACCAGTGCAGGAGTGGCCCCGCTGTGGACATGGCGGGCCTGGACTGGATTCGGGGCCGCCCCTATGGCTGCGAGGACAACACGGAGACTGGGGGTTGGATGGTGTTGTGACCGTTCCCCTCCCCTCCTTGGGGCCCCCACCTGTGGCAGGGATGGTGGGCCCGGGGAGGGGGGGAGTGACCTTGCCTATGACCCCTTTTCTCCTGGGGGTCCCACCGGTGGCAGGGGTGGGGCGGCCGGGGGGGGAGGGGTTTACCCCAGTCCGCCTGGATTTTTCCATCACAAAGACCTTGGACGCTGCGAGACCGTCGGGGTGGGGTGGCCGGGGCCACGGATGTACTCCATGGCGGAGCTTTGGGCCTTGAGGGATGTCCCCCTCTCCCTTAAGTGGCCCTCAAAACTTTCGAAGGCGTTCCGCTATGAGGGATCCTGGGATCTGGAGCGATGGTGGGGCCGTGGAAGCCGGAGGAATGGGAGGAAACGCGGGAAACCCGGGATTGGTAATTTTTTAATGGGGTTTTTTAACGGGTTAAAAGGATCCAGGGTGGGCAGGGGAGACAGCCCACATGGAGTTGGGGGCAGCCGGGCCGGCCCGCGCGCCTGGGGGGCCTCGGGGGTTTCCGTGTCGGGGTGGCAGACTGGGGGTGGGCTGCCGGGGGCAAATTTTATCAGCACGGTGACTGGGAGAGGCAGATATGCTGGGGGTAGAGGGCCATATCCAGTAAGGGGATCGCGCTCCCGCTGTTTGCAAGCGGTAGCGCGCTCCGACCCTCCATACCCATCCTGCAGCCCTGATTGTCTGGATTCTCAGGCCCTGAATACCCGGCTGCTGTTGTGCAATGCCAGGTCCGTGGTTAACAAGGCTCCCCTGATTCATGATTTGGTTCAGGAGGAGGCCGCGGACCTGGTAGGTGTTACCGAAACCTGGTTGGGCCCAGAGGGCGGTGTCCCTCTGGTTGAGATGTGCCCACCAGGTTTCCTTGCATTTCACCAGCCTAGGGCTCAGGGAAGGGGTGGAGGGGTGGCGGTGCTTATAAAGGAAGCCCTTTATCCTAGGGAGGCCACTGTCCCTCAGACGGCTGGCTGTGAATCTCTATTTGTGAAGTGGGGGCAAGGGGTTCAGATGGGTCTTTTGATGGCGTACCTGGCTCCCTGCCACGTCTCATCGGCCCTGCCCGGACTCCTCGAGGTGATAGCCGGGCTGGCGGTTGAGACCCCCAGGCTTCTGGTCATGGGGGATTTCAACCTGCCATCGTCCGGTGAAACCTCGGGGTTGGTTCGGGAGTTCTTGGCTTCCATGACGGCCATGGACCTGACCCAGTTAGTTTCTGCCCCCACTCACATTGGAGGACACATGCTGGACCTGATTTTTGTCTCTGGGCAGTGGTTGAATGACTGTAATTTTGGGGAGTTAGTTATTACACCCTTGTCATGGACAGGTCATTCCCTCCTTAGGTTGGACTTCTGTTCCGCCACCCCCCACCGTAGGGAGGCGGAACCACTTAGATTGTTCCGCCCCAGGCGCCTGATGGACCCGGAGCGGTTCAGAGGGAGCTTGGGCCGTTTCCTGAGTCTCTGGCTCACAGCTCGTCTGGAGACCTGGTGGCGACCTGGGATGGGTTGGCCGCCGGGGCTCTAGATCGAGTTGTGCCCCTGCGACCTCTGACCCGGCACAGATCCCATGTGGCTCCATGGTATACGGAGGAGCTACGGGAGATGAAGTGCCGGAAAAGACGTCTAGAGGGCATTTGGAGGGCGAGCCATTCTGAGTCTGACCGAACACAGGTGAGATCTCATATTAAGACTTACCTTGTGGCGATAGGGGCGGCGAAATCTTCGTATTTCTCTGCCCTTATTGCATCAGCAGAAAATCGGCCTGCCGCCCTGTTTAGAGTGACCCGCTCTCTACTTGAACCGAGAGCACGGGATGACCTCTTGCAGGGTAGGGCGGAGGAGTTTTCCCGATTTCTGCATGATAAAATCGCTCAGATTCGGGAGGGGCTCGACTCCAATTGGATGGTCCCGGGGGAGGTGTCCGGGGCAGGTCTTGTGAGTGTTATCTGGGGGGAGTTCGACCCTGTGACCGCCGAGGGTGTGGACAGGTTGCTGGGGGGTCTGAATGCCACCACCTGTTTATTGGACCCGTGCCCTTCCTGGCTGGTTTCGGCCGCCAGGGAGACGACACGAGGCTGGCTCCAGGGGATTGTCAACGCTTCCTTGAGAGAGGGGGTGCTCCCTACCGCCCTGAAGGCGGCGGTGGTGCGCCCCCTCCTCAAGAAGCCTTCCCTGGACCCAGCTATTTTAAACAACTATCGTCCAGTCTCCAACCTTCCCTTCGTGGCGAAGGTTGTTGAGAGTGTGGTGGCACGTCAGCTCCCCCGGCACCTGGAGGAAGCTACTTACCTCGATCCATTCCAATCGGGCTTCAGGCCTGGACATAGCACTGAGACGGCATTGGTCGCGTTGGTTGATGATCTCTGGAGGGCTCGTGACAGAGGGTTCTCCTCTGTCCTGGTCCTATTAGATCTCTCGGCAGCTTTCGATACTATCGACCATAGTATCTTGTTGCGACGGTTGGGGGGGTTGGAGATTGGTGGAACCGTCCTTCGATGGTTCTCCTTCCTCTCTGACCGTTCGCAATTCGTGTTGGCGGGGGGGGAGAGGTCCACCTCTAGACCCCTGGTTTGTGGGGTGCCTCAGGGGTCGGTCCTCTCTCCCCTCTTGTTCAACATTTACATGAAGCCGCTGGGTGAGATCATCCGTGGTCTTGGAGTGAGGTGTCATCTGTATGCAGATGACACCCAGTTGTACATCTCCACTCCGGACCACCCCAACGATGCTGTGGGGGCTATGTCTAGGTGCCTGGAGGCCGTGCGGGACTGGATGGGCGGGAACAGGCTTCGGCTCAACCCATCCAAGACCGAGTGGCTGTGGTTTCCGGCGCCCCGATATAGCCAGCGACACCTTCGCTGGCTATCGGGGGGGAAGTTCTGCCCCCCACAGAGAGGGCTCGCAACCTGGGAGTCCTCCTGGATGTACGGCTGTCGCTTGAACATCACATCGCGGCCGTCTCCAGGGGGGCGTTTCATCAGATCCGTCGGATCTACCGGTTGCGGCCCTTCCTGGATCGGGACGCCTTGCGCACGGTCACTCAGGCCCTTGTCACCTCTCGCCTGGACTATTGTAATGCCCTCTACATGGGGCTCCCTGCGGGGAGCATCCGGAGACTCCAGCTGGTGCAAAATGCAGCCGCGCGGGTGATCATGGGGGCGTCACGTAGCGCCCATGTGACGCCTCTCCTGCGCGAGCTGCATTGGTTGCCGGTGGCTCTCCGGGTTCGCTTTAAGGTTCTAGTTTTGACCTTTAGGGCGACCCATGGCATGGGACCAGGTTACCTTCAGGACCGCATTCTGCCAGCGTTCTCCAACAGGCCGGTGCGTTCCCACAGAGAGGGTCTGCTCCGGGTGCCGTCGGCCGCTATGTGTCGTCTGGCGGCGCCAAGGAGTAGGGCCTTCTCTGTGGGTGCCCTCGCCCTCTGGAATACTCTGCCACCAGAGCTCCGTACCGGCACGGACCTGAGGGCCTTCAGGCACGCGTTGAAGACCTGGCTCTTTGAGCAGGCCGGCCTTGGCTGAGATGGTTTTAATTTGATCTCCATTTTATTAATTCTAAATTGGGTTTTAAGGGGGTGGGGGTGGGGTTTTGTTAGTTTTATCAAGCAGCCGATTGAAATTTAATATTTTTTAACTTTTGTATTCTTTGTGGGGTTTTTAGATGAGCTGTACACCGCCCTGAGTCCCTCGGGAGAAGGGCGGTATATAAATGGAATAAATAAATAAATAAATAAATAAATAAATCATAAAAGATCTGAGAAGAAACAAATTATGGGGACAGACTGGGTGAACTATTTTAAAAAATACCTCAAATGGTGGGGGCCATATACATTTGTATTGTATTTACACACAAATAACACCTTGCATATGCCAGTTGGGTGAAATAGTAGTGCCTATGTATAAAAAGGGGGAATAAAAAAAGACCCTACCAATTATAGGCTTATTAGCTTCATAGATAATTGTAGCTAAATATATATGCTAGGTAGGTTCCTCTTGAGTAGAGCCTAGAGTTGGGTAGATGTAAAGTGCATTATTGAACTATCTAATTACAAACTATGAAAGGGGAAACAACTGTTTCCTGCCTTTTACAGGCCTCAGTGCAGCATCTGACATACCGTAGTAAACAGAGAAATATTATGGAGGAAATTGATTGCCCTGAAAATGGAACCCACTGTTTCTAGAATACAAAGGAGATGGATACTATTCTTTCCTGTAGTGAAAATATATGGAATAAACATGGATCACTGAGCAGATGGTGGGATAAAAAGTAGAATACATTATTGGTTTTTATGTCAGTTTTCTGTAGGATGGAAAGTTGCCTCCCCTGATATTACTAAATGGTTTTGCTTTTCTCTCTGTATTCAGTTTGAGCTGGGTTGTAACAATATTAAAACTCCAAAACCTCAGAGAGCCAACACAATCCCAGAGGTCTCTAAGCAACACATACATTAGTACTCAAAGGCTAATATTTACTGCTCACCATTCCATTTTCCCCAGTTCTACTACAGCTCCCACTACTGCTCCTCCACTACTACTCCTTGGGAGTCCTACTAGGAGAACAGTACCTCTGTTTGCCTTAAGCTGCTTCAGGCTTTCTTTTCATAAATCAAGGGTCTTCAAACTTGGCAAGTTTAAGACTTGTGGACTTCAACTCCCAGAATTCCTGAGCTAACATGACTTGGAGGAGGAATTCTGGGAGTTGAAGTCCACAAGTCTTAAAGCTGTCAAGTTTGAAGACCCCTCCCATAAATGAACACAAATCACATTCCTTCTCAACTCCACTACAACTAGTTACCTCTAGTTACCAGTTGCTATGCTGGCTAGGGAGAAGGCAGGGCAACAGCAGCCCAGGTGTTGGCTGCTTTGCAATCAGCCTTCCCTCTCATCTGTACTAAGTTATTTAGTTTGTTGGGTTTGGCTTAATCTCTTGGTGAGCTTACTGGTTTATAAACCATGTTTTAGGGCTATGCCTTATGCAAGCTGACCAATTATGATTTATTAAGTCATGATTAAACAAACTGATATGGCATGGTCTCTATCAGATTTCAGTTTGCAGCAACGTCAATAATTTATTTATCTATAAGAGCAATACTAACTGTAGAACTCCTTCAGTTTTAAGAAAGTTTTCCACAGCAAGCCTAAAGAAGTTTACATGCTTGTATTTACAGGGATACAACATTCCAGAAGGATCTTCATGCCATAAATAGGCTCCTTTTGTGAAAAGGTCTATTTTAAAAGGACATGTTTAAATGGATTCACACATCATAAACTGTGATTTGTTGAGTAAGCCACCATAAACTGTAAACCATAATCTAAAAACTGTAATATGCCAAGAATCCATTGATAGATAGATAGATAGATAGATAGATAGATAGATAGATAGATAGATAGATAGATAGATAGATAGATAGATAGATAGCTTAGTATAATGAGTAAGTGCAGTGTAGCATATTATTGAGTTAATGTAGATTCATATAAAAGGATGGCACAAATGTTTGCACTATCTGGGCAAAAATTAATTGGAGATATTCAGCTTATGCTTTTAATGATTAATTATTTTATGAAAAGATAGATACTACCCTAATACAGCAAAGCAGTATTTCTTTCTATTTCTTTCTATAATGTGAAAATATGCCTGGGTACAAGCCTCTTTTCCCATAAAGTTTAGTTGTTCTATTCTAATTATTAGAGCTGTTTTTATTCTAGCTGGGGTTTTCTTTTTTACATCACATATTCACTGGACTATGATGCAGCACTTTCCTCATTGTGCCATGTCCTTTTTCTCAAGATTACATGTCTACAGTATATCTAATTTTAAAGAGCTGGTATATAGTGGCTGCAGATGATTCTGAAGGAGGAACCACGAACCCTCCATTTTAGAAGCTACCCTCCATTGAAATGAAATGAGTCAATGACCTCAGCCTAAACCATTCTGTGACTATCTACTATATAAGAATAGTGAAGGCCAAAGCATGTTTGTTCACAACATTATGTCCAGTAAGACATATCTGGGCAAGAATTGCACTTTAAGGATGTATAGAATTTTTTAAAAGTAATTCCTACTAAGGGAGCTTGTTGAAGTAGTTAAAAGTGTTGGATTAGGAACCGGGAGGCTGCATGATCCAGTCCTGCCCTACGTACAAAAGCCTTTTGAGTGACTTTGGGCCTGTACTTGCACAGCCTTAGGAAGACAGTAATGGCCAACCACTTCTGCAAATATTGCAGTCATCTGGAGTCAGAAATGACTTGATGGACTGTAACAACAACCAATTCCACTATAGTCAGTGTTTCTTAAAACTGTTGTTCTAGGATCCCTAGCATTCCATATGACCTACTGAGCCAAAATTAACTCTGTGAATTGTATTTGCATCAAACATTTAAAAGTGTGACTGTCTACTTTGGAATTGGTATATGTGTAGTATAAACTTAAGTCACTTGGAGTCGCTCGATGATGAGATGGGTGACCTACACATTTAATAAATAAAACACAGTTACTCCTGATGGCTTCTAATAGAAACAAAAATTCAAGCAACATCACAAGGAAACTTTAATATCAAGGATGGGTTGAGGCAGTTATTTGAATATAAATTCCATGAAAGTCCAGCTCTCGGGCACTCTGTACCTTTAAGAGGTGAACTTATCTTTTAATTGGTTTTTTTTTTTGTCCAAGTATAATACTCAGATCATATTATTTTCAACTCAGTAGGAAATTAACAGTCCTTTCAAATTTTCAAATCCTCATGAATAATCTGAGGCATTTTAAAGTATGGACACTATTGCCTTTTGATTTACCCCAATACACATTTTGACGTGTGGATTTAAGATTTCTCAGCTTTGTTTCCTAAATGTTTACATTGCCTGTTTTGAAACTTCCATTCTCTTATTGCCTTGCGCTCTTGTTATTCCACTAGCATTGTTGTCTGGTGATTATCAGTTAGAGGCAAATATATGTAGATGGCAACGAATTGGGGAAAAATAGCTTTCAGCAAATTGCTATCTTCACAGAAGTTCCTCATTCTCTGAGGAGGTTCCTAAATCAGAGTAAGCTATGATAGAGTTCATTTGGTTTTGGTTTACCATGTTGGGTGAACCCAATTATTAACTCTTTATTAAGCATGACATACAATATTAGGCAAGGCTAGCCAACCACAGTTTATTCAGGAAATGTACAGTGTTTATTTGTCATACAGATAATTCTTGACTTACAGCAATTCATTTAGTGACCATTCAAAGTTACAACAGCACTGAAAAAAGTAAATTATGACCATTTTTCACACTTATAACTATTGTAGGATCCCCATGGTTACATCATCAAAACTTGGCTACTTGGCAATTGGCATGTATTTATGAAGTTGTAACTTTCCCAGCAAGCTTCTGACAAGCAAAGCCAGGTTTGCTTAAGACCACATGATTCACTTAACTACAGTGATTCCCTTAACAACTGTGGCAAAAAGGGGGTATCAAATAGGGCAAAACTCACTTAACAATTGCCTTGCTTAGCAATAAAAATGTTCGACTCAACTGTAGTAAGTCAAAAAATGACTCATCTCTCTCACAATGGGACTCAAGATGATGTATAATAAAATATGAGGGTATAAGTAATTTTCTTAATATAGTTTTAAATTAAAAGGATTAACTAACTATGAATACTTTATAACCCAGTGATGGCCCTAGAAAATGGTACTCCTGGCTGTATACACACATGCTCTGCTACTAATCATGGTTTACAAACCAGTGTTTAGGTTTAACAGTCACAGATCAGAAAATAAGCCATATTAGGAATAACTGTATTTATTTAATTTCTATTCCCACCTATCTCCATCCAAATTTACTCTGGATTGAGTCATATAGCGTGAATACAGCTAATGACAGTCTGATCTTGTTTTCTTGGAATTTTTTTGTCTGAAGGCTGCTGTTGAAAGAGAGAGAAATCAGTGCAGTGAGTGGATTTGTCACAAGAGTTTGACTTATCTGAAATGCTTGTTGAGGAGGAAGTAGAAGCCCTCTTTCTTGAGCAACTTATTTGTCTTGTAGTTTCATCAGTTTTTCTATGAAAGGGGGATTTGGTCACTGTCTTGAAGACATCACAAGACTCATTCCCTGAATGAGTAGGCTGCCCCACCTTCCACAAACTTGTAAGTTGATTGCATTTGTAAGTTACAGTCTTTCTTCCTAGGATCTGATACACATTGATGCATAGGCCAGAATCTGTTTAACAATTCTTTATGACATAAACCACATTCAGAAAACAGCCTAACCCAAACCATGCCATCTTAAAACCATCTTGTACTGTCATTAAAAACCAAACTGGGGTCTATGACAATTCCACATGGCCAACTCACCACGGCCAATTTGCCACAACCAACTCGCCATGGCATCTCACCACAGGACAAACTCACTGCCGTACCAGAGTTACACTAATACCAAAGAAATGGTGGAATAGAATCATTAAAGGATGCAAAAGAATGAAACGTGAATGGCAAAAATTAAAATAATTATTTATTTTAAATAAATAGAATTGTTAAATTGCCCTGCGCCGAGCTGGCCACAGTGAATTTGCAGCACCGAGTTGGCTGTGGCAAGTTGTCCCATTCCCACCAAACTGGCGGCCTAGTTGTTAAAGGCTACAACTGCGGACCTTTAGTAGCGATCCAATTAGCTGTGTGCGGGTTGCGTTTGACAGGGAGAAGGGTTGACTTATCGGGATGGCGTTCCCTAGTATGAATCCGCAACTATTCTGTGTGGTTGCCCGATGTGGGTGCTCCGAGCGTTATTCCTGCCACCGCCCCCAAGGACTCTTGCGCTGGGTTGTCGCCGCGCGGGATGTCTTGCAACAACTACGCGGAAAATCCAGCAGGAGGCCAACTGGGCCCGGGGCGGAGGTCAGAGCGGGGAAAGGAGGAGGGCTTCTCCGGCCGGCGGCGGGAGAGTTTAGGGTTAGGCACCTCCTGCTGCCAATCCCGCCAGCGTGTGCCTCCATCCAGGGGCTACTCCAAAAACTCCGCCGCGCGGCTCCCGGAGCAACTTTGCACCGGGAAGGCGAGAGACTGATTGAGCTGAGGGATCGGGCGGGGGAACGGAGCCTCCTCCCCCCGCGGCATGGCGAATCCTCCTCGCAACCTGGGACAGAGACCCTTTAAGAGGTGGGGGCAGTGCCTGGAAGGCTTGGCTAGGGGGTGATTTAGGGAGCGGGCCGCTAGGACAGCCGCCTTAAAAACGCCCTGAGAAGAGGAATACAAGCTTTGGTCCGGGGAGGGGGAAAGAAAAGCCGAGCCCACCACCAAAGTCTCCCTCCAAACTTTTTCGCATTTTGGCCCAGTGAATGAGACTTCCACCCGCCCCGTCTCCCTTCTCCTCCGCGTCTCTACTCCCACACCCACCCACTCACCCACCCATTCGTGCCCCGGGCGTGGAGTAAAATAGGATGGTGGTGCACAACGCCGAGCTTCGCTTGGCGCTGATTTGCCTCCTCCTGCTGCTGGCTGGAGCGAAGCCGAGCCGGGATCCTGCTGCGGCCAGCTGCAAATTCAGCGGAAAAGTAAGTTTTATTTTGTTTTTTGCCCCAGGAGAACGAAGTGCGGGCGGAATTTCCATCCAGCGCGGGATGGAGAAGGAACACCTCCCTCCCCTCATCTCCCGAGTTCGTTGGGCCAAGGTGGGGAGGGCGGCTTGGGAAGGGGAGTTTGCCTCTGGGGAAATCCGGTGGGTGGGTGGGAGGGCGCGCACACCTCCAGCTGTTTCTGCCTCTTTAAGGTCAGGGCGCCTCCCGACCTGTATCCGCCCGTGCAAATTAGTTTGTTTTTATGCAGAGCCGTTTAAGCTTTTCCACCAAAAGCTGGACTTTGGGGTTCGAGCGGGGCTTGCGGGATGAAGATGGCAAGTTGGTCAGGAGGTGTGCGTGAAAGCCCTCCTCACCTAGCCCTGCGGGCAAAGGCGACGCTTTCTCCCTTCAAAGCACACCTCAGCGCCGCCCTATTGTGCTATATAAATCAATGAGAACAATTTAACTACCTGTTATAGAGGTGTCACCTTGGGACGTGAGTGGGTGGGTACCTGTCGGAAACGTTTTAGGGGTACAGTATAGTACTTTGGTTCAGGAAAGTGCTAAGCAGTCGGCGTCTGGGCAGACATGTGCTTACTCAGTGAGTAAGTCCGCCCCTCCCCACCTTCCCACCAAGTGCAGGACTTTTGACTAGAGAGTATCAAAACCCTTCCACTCCAGGTGTGTTGAAAGCGTCCGTCGGGTCCCTGAGTTTTTTTTCCCCTCCCTTGCAAACTCCTTGGGATGCATGTGAATTAACTTACGAAGCGGTAAACCGCAGATCCAGGTTGCCCCTGTGTAGGAGCTGAGTAGAAGGAAGGGGAAACCGCTTTTCCAGGCTCTGAGAGATTGGAGAGATAGTATGGGTGGTGTTTTCTTCATAAGAGAGAAGAGAGGGGGCGGGGTGTAAATTAGCCCTTGATGGGATTTAGAGTGCCTTTAATGAGATCCAGCGGGGAGTGGAGATAAGGTTCAGCGGAGGTGCCTGCCTGCTGTTTGTTTGGTTCGGCCTCTTTTGAGTTTTGTTTACTTTTGACACTCCTTCACCAAGCTGTGGATCCCCCATCCCTCCTTCGAAGTGTCCGCACCTTACCAAGATTATTGGGGGGGGGGGGTGAGGAGCAAAATCAGACAGGAGATTCCTATATTAAAAACGAACATCTGCAGCTGCAGCTTCCTTCAGTTTTTTTTTTTTTAAATCTCTTCTAAAAGAAATTTCTTAAAGTTGGCTAAGTTTAAATCTGTTAAAGACTGCTTTTCTTTCTCTTTCAAAAGTCTACCTGCTGATTTTGGGGGGCATCTGAACTAGCTAAATAAAATTATTTCGCATTTTCATAGAGACACCCTTTTGTCTCCTTCCACCCCCAATGAGAGTTTTATAGAAGATTGCAAAGAGCAAATTGATCTGTGGATGGCCTCTATAATCCTGTTCCCTAGAAATACTAATTCACCCAAAAATAAAACTTTGGAGTGAAATTATTTTTAGAACAACAGCCTGCAACTTAATTCTGACTTGTCCATGTGCTGTTGTACCCTGCTGGGAAGTATGATGATGTACACCCAAGAGCTTATTCCCAAAGAGGTGTGCATAAACTTGCAGCTATAGTTAGGAAATAAAAAACTATTGAACTGGCCTTTTCTTCTGAACAAGTCTTTATAATAGGAGGGACTTGTTTGTCTAATATTAAAGTAGGAGCAGTTTTACTCAAACTTGTAATATCTTTTTTTCTTGTCACACAAATGGTCAAAAATTCTACCTTAGAACTCCAAGGCGGGTTTGAACTAGAATTGCAGGAAAAAGTAAATTTGTGTGGGTTTTTTTTGTATCAGGAATGTGTATGAGTCCAAGAAAACACCTACCAGGTCAGGCTATACACTAATATCAGGGGAGTCACACTTCTTTCTTAAATAATTCTAAAAAGAATGGCTGTAAAATGTGTAGTGACCTCATTCACTTATGTTCCATCTAGCTTAAGCAATTTATGTACAGAATTGTGGGCCTTGGTAATAGCAATAAAGAATGAAATTGAAGAAATAGACTGCTAAAGAAATCCAAGCATTTGGTTAGAATGGGGCAAAAGTCCAGAAAGCAACTTTTCAAATGGTTTTAATCCTAAGTACATTCCTTGAAAGCAAGTCAGTTTTAATTTAGTGTCATGCAGTGCACTGGGGAATCAGTCTGGTGGAGTGACATTAGAGTAGTATGTGGCGATGGCTGAGCAAGAATTAAAATATGTCGTTTATCAGCAAACTAAAACAATGTTTTAAAAAGATCCAGCCAGTGTTAGTCAGAAATTAGTGTTATCTCATATAACTTTATTCTGAATCCTGCTAAATTGAATAGGCTTTACTCCCTGGAAAGCATACACAGCTTTTAACAATGCTTCTACTAAAATTAGATGTGTTTATGCTAGTCCTAAATTATTCCTTTGCTTTTAATGGCATTTAGCTACCATTAAATCTGACTTGATTTTAATTCAATTCCAAGCAATGCTGAAAATTTTGTTAGAAAACAAAATTGGTGCTATCCAAAATAAAGAATGCTTCAGGGTGAGATTCACACAGTTCTTTCCTGATGATCTAATTGTGCGAGTTGGTATGTATAAGTAATTAAATTTCATCTAATCTGATTCTAGTCTAGTCAGATTTTGGAAAACAGTGAATTGGCCCTAGAAACTAATTGACAGGCATGGCATTCAAGAAAGCATTATCATAATATGATCATTGACATGGGCCTGCTCACAATCTGTTGCTGTGCTCTTTATCTCTTGGAGTTGCTGCCTATATAGAATGTTACAACAATGTGACTTGAAGATAACTAAACTATACATGTCAGTAGCAAGATCACTGTTCTCCAGAAAACACATAATTGTTGCATCTAAGAATAATAACAGGAAAAAAGGGGAACCCTTGTAGGACTTCAAAGGCTGATGGCTTTGAGGCACACAAATCTTTAGAGTGCATCTATTGAGATTTTTTTGCCTCTCAGAAACAATTGGATCTATCAGAAAAGTTGCCTTCAAGTTAAGTAGAAGAAAACCATGGCTGATAATGTCAATACCAACAGAGGAGTACTCTCTCTCTTTATCTCCCAATGTATCTAACTCTACCAGAATGATCAAAGCTCTGTGTAGCTTTAAACCAGACTGAAAATCTGATTCAGATCACAGGTGGGTAACACCTGGGCTGTTACTCATATTTTTTGTAGCCACTGATTAATTGCTGGTCCACATTCTCTGGGTGGTATGTTGCCTGAGAAACTGGGTGATAAATAGGTAAGTCCTGTTTTGAATCTTACATCTTCTGTCATATCTCTAACTGGCCTTAGGCAAGCCACATGGCAGCAACAGTAGAGAGACAGATGCTACTTCTGAATTGATTACATACAGCAGTAAAAGGTTAGCTGGCACTTGTGACAAAATATAGAGAGGGGGGAGGGATATAGTTACACCCAAGGAATTGGCATATTTGGGCATGCCACATGCATCTCTAATGTTATGGTCCCCAATGAGCCCAAAGGCTTGTAATAAATTTCCAGCCATCATGCATTGGTCAGACTCAAAGCAGATGCTGGCTAATATCAATTGACAGGTCTTTGCAATGCCACACTAGTCTTTCAAATGTAGGCATTTAAAAAAAAAAAGATTAACTTCTCTCCGTGTATGATTCATCTGTCACTTTCTTGGCTTCCAAAATACCCCCACTAGTTCTGGGGCTGGTTCTGTATTCTAGCGCAGGGCTCTCCAACCTTGGCAACTTTAAGACTTGTGGACTTCAACTCCCAGCTTTGCTGGCTGAGGAACTCTGGGAGTAGAAGTCCACAAGTCTTAAAGTTGCCAAGGTTGGAGACCCCTGCTCTAGGGCACAACTGAGGGAGAACATTGCACCCATCTTTTCAAAGGGGATAGAAGCTGCTGGAAGCTGAAGGGAAGAATATATTGCAATGACAGAGGTGACATGGGAGAGTTTTGGACCTCTGGATCCTGATGAAGTAGACAAAGTTCTCTGCAATGTTAGGTCTACTACTTGTGATTTGGACCCCTGCTCCATCTGGGTAATCAAAGTGGTGAAGGAGAGCACCAATAGTTTGATGCAGGGTGGACTCAATGCCTCTTTGAAGGAAGAGGAAATGTCAGAAGCTTTTAAAGATGGATTGGCTTGCCCAGACCTGGATCTAACAAAATTGGGTAGTTTTGGGGGGAAGATTAATGAGAAAGTAATGGGGCTAAAGCTACAGAAGCTATGAAGGATATCATGTTCCATATCTGGATTTTTAGTCATTTAAGTTCATATCTGGACATGAAATAGAAATCAAACTAATCACTGTCATAGATGAAGGGGCTTAAATGGAGGTGGCATGACCATTCTTGTCCTTCTAGAACTTTTAGCAGTTTTTGGTACTGTTGGCTAAGATATCCTTTCTGAACCCACTGCAAAAGTTATGACTTGCAGGCAAGCATTTTGCCATTCCTTATCTGAGCAGACGGATCCAGAGGCTGGTTATGGTAGTAGGGGAAGAACCCATGGCATTTTGTAGGAAGTGTCTCTGTATTCAGTCCTTTCTCCTTGCTGAAAGAGGTCATCCACCACTTCAGCGTGAAATGTGATCAATATGCAGATTATACTCAGTTACACCTTCCCTCTATTCCCTGAGTCTAGTGGAACATTTATTTATTTTATTTATTTATTTGTCAATTGCTTACAAGAAAATAGGTATAAGTAAAAATATAGTTATGAATACATGGATACATATAAGAAAAATAAAAAAGAAACAATAGGATAGGGATGGTAGGCACGTTGGTGCACTTATGCATATTCCCTACAGACCTCTTAGGAAAGGGGTGAGGTCAATTGTAGACCACATGTAAACATGTGGGTAAAAATGATGATCCAAATAAGGGGTTCCCAAACTTGGCAACTTTAAGATTTGTGGATTTCAACTCCCAGAATCCCAGAAGTTGCCAAATTTGGAGACCTCTGATCCAAATATTGAAGATTTCATCTTCGATAGGGAAAAAACAGGATTAGACTCAACCCAAAGAAGACAGAGTGGTTGTTGATCCAGTTACTGATTCTGGGGTTGCATTGTTTCTGGTTCTTGATGGGATTGGTTTTTTTTTTTTTAAAGCCAACTTATAGTCTGGGGTTCTGCTAAAGAGTAGATCAAGGGTCTTCAAACTTGGCAAGTTTAAGGCTTGTGGACTTCAGCTCCCAGAATTCCTGAGCTAACCTGATTGGAGGAGGAATTCTGGGAATTGAAGTCCACAAGTCTTAAAGCTGTCAAGTTTGAAGACCCCTGGAGTAGATGAAGGCTGTGGCCAGAAGAGTTTTTGCAGAACTTTGACTGGTGCACTAACTGTGGTCTTACCTGGAACAGGATGAAGACAGTCACTCATGCCTTTATTGTCTCTTTATTAGCTTATTGTAATTCAATCTGTGTGGGGCTGTCTTTGAAGACTACCCAACACAGCAGCATATGTGCTTAATTGATAATCACAGTACTGCCACATTATACTGCTGTGTGAATGCAACTGAAGGTGCTGTTTGCATCTATAAGGCCCTGTATATCTCAGGACCATCTTTTTAAAATAGTTTCTACCTACATGAAGTACTTACTAAGAGTTCCCACCTACTAGAAGTAATGGCATGAGTAGGCTAATGTTTACTGTACTCCGTAGTATCTTCCCTGCCCTGGAAATAGTTTCTCCCCTTAAGAATGGTTCCCTCTGTTATGACCATCCAGAAGCAGATATTCTTGGATGGCCTTTGGGGCTTAAGTGTTACACAACAGCAACATTTCCCATTAAGCCAAAGTTTAGCCTTTTATCTTGAGATTTTGTTTCCAATTATTTTTATTCTGACACGTCTTCTATTTACTGTTCAGATTCTGTAAGCAGCCTAAAATCTGGTTGGTTTTAGACGGTTAGATAAATTTCATAAATAAAAGATACACATTTCTTGCTTATGGTGTCTGGCTGTGCAGTTGTCTGAATCCTTAAGCAAGAGAAATATCTGATTCTGTTTTGGTTAGCATCTCGACTGTGTCTTGTTTATTTCAAAGAACTTCAAAGCTGAGACTAGATTTGCTTTGGAAATATCTCAGCCCAAGTATGTTGGTAACTTGATTTCATGGAACACTTGAATGTTGCTATAGACCAAACTTTTTTCAGATCTCTGAACCAGCTTGTTAAGTCACTGAGTAGTATAGGTGTTTCTCTATAGATATAAGTGGAAGGTAGGTTAAAAGGTATCCTTTTTTATATCAAGTTTTTTTATTTTATATTAGTTATATATATCAATGCGTGAACAGTGTGACACCTGGGTATCATACATCTAGTACAGATAAACATAATACTGTAACTCACAGTTATTACATTTCATTTTCATTGTTTCATGTTATTTAAACATATCTAATACTACCGCCATTCAATTTCTAGACCTCCCTCTTGTTATTGCATAGATCTTGTTATATTAAAATATGTACATTGTTGTTCCCCTCTTATTTCTATTTCTATTCTTTCGTATTTTTCCCATTGGTTCATTTCAGCATACATAACATTTCTTTTCACCATTATGTATGCCTTTTGTATGCCTGATACTTGAGACTATATAATATCCAGAAAATATGCATAACCTTCAGAAAAATCATCCAGACAGCTGGTTGTTTTTTTGCCCTAGATTCAGTTATGCTATGATAGAATTATGAAATGGGAAAAGTATGTATTGAGATGGCAAATGAAAAGCCAGGTCAACATTCTTATCTAGTAAACTTTATGTTCACTTGCCACCTTTGTAGGATCTGATTGCCAGCTCCCAAGCTGTTTAGTTCCATCTTCCCCATTGTTACTGTACCTATCCATGCTGATATGAAAGGATAAAGGGAAGTCTGGTAAACTGATCAACACTACTGTTCTTCTAAAAATCTACTATTTATATTGGGTCAAAGGTAGTTTGCTGCCATGAAAGAACAGAGTAATCACATAGCCAAGAATGATTGACTATGTACTGTATTCTATTAAAGTGCCCAACTTTGGACCATCTGGGCTTTTTATGCTTTTCATCTGACTTGCACCATCTGAAATTAATAGTTATGGGACCATGTTTCCGTGTTTGTTTGCTCATTTATTTATTAAATTTCTACACCACCCATTTCAGCTAAGTGATTCTCGGTAGTTTGTAACAACATAAGTTGTACCCTTTTGGGTGATTGCTCTTCATGCTGATGCCTACATTAAAATTTTATCTGATTTTCACATTCTTTTAGATTGAAAGTAGGTGAGAAGGAAAGAAAGCTATTTGGCAAAATGTTCCTTTTCCAAGAGTCATTATGGCAAAGATGGGGAAGAGAGGCAACTTTAGTTATAATCTCTTTAGCTTACACATTATCCTTAAGTTCTACTTGAGCTTCTAAAGTACCATGGCTATTTAAAAAAAAACCCCACAGTTGAAGGATCTAGACATAAAATGTCTCATTTTTAAATCACTCTCAGCAGTTTCTGTTCCTGGTCCTTTATTTTTTGGATGAAATTGGATGAATGTTTGAGAACGGCAAAAGTTGTAGCTTGTAGAAAGTTGTACAAGCGAAGTTGAAGCTTGTGCCTCCTTTATGCTTTTATATGCTAATTTATTCCTCGAACCTATTTCCAAACATACAGTGATTTATTTTATGCCTTAGCTGTTATTTAAAATGACTAAGCTAGAACATATTTCATAATTCTTTCTCACAAATGGTCAAAAAAGGCCCATTTTTCAGACTTTCACGTTGCTAACCTTATCCAAGTTCTGTTATTTGTGATGTTCAAATGTTAGCTTCCTGTTTTCAGTATGGTAATGTCTGAAAACTTTAAAGGTTATTGTTACAATAATCCTAAATAACCAAACACACTATAGCACATTATATACATGGTAACTCATGAAAATTAAAACTTGTATTCAGTGTTTTGAGCATAGGTCCTTGAATTGTGCACATACTCATCATTCATTCATATACATTCGTTCATTCATTCATTCATTCATTCATTCATTCATTCATATAGCTTCCATAAATTGTGTGATTCTTGCTTTGCTTCTTAGCAGTCTCACCTTCACTTTGCCAGATGGAGTCATATTTTATTACAGAAGCCAGACTATCAAAACAATATTAATTATCAGCAGGAAGAAGCAAGTTCCATGCTGGCTTCAATCTCCTTTTTCTGTGCCAATGAATGAGACTTGAGATTGCTTAACTTTGGATTGAAAGTTCCCCTACTTTTGAGTGTTTGTGCAGCGAAGGAACAGCTTCATTGTGTTGGGTTTGTATTTTAAAACCCATTTTTTTCCTATGACTAATCACATTTGTTTCAGTTTTAATGTTAGTATTTTTTCCCAGCCAGAAAAATAGATAACACCTGCTTAGTTTTGCCACTATAAAGAGTAAATCTGAGAAGTGCTTCCAATGCTTTCCTTCAGGACTGTCTTCAAGTCTTGAAGAACTGTTTGGAGTGAGATTTTTGTTTGAAACCTTGTTATATGATGCTTTCTCTTATGGCAAAGGCAGTCATACTCTTAAGTGATAACCAGAAAAGTCACCATGTTAATAGAAACTCATTACATTTTTATTACTTAGCTGTTATAATGCACAGCCATGTGTGGTTTTTCTTCCGGTTAATTTCCTTTAATTCTCATAACAACAGGAAGAGGATTACTCAGTAGTCAAGTCCATTCACCCTGCTTGACAATATGAGGAGCTTAGTTGCAAATGCAGTTTATAGTTGCTTGATTATTTATTGTAACTTTTGCTTGTCCTTCTTGATAATGCTGTATATGACTCCTTCTCCATTCTTATGCTTATTAAAAATATAGGCTTTTTTATTTGTGGTTTTACTTCTGTAAGCCAACCAGAGTCACCGTGGCTGCGTTATATGGCCATACAAAATTTCTTAATAAATAAGTAAATAAAACCTTTGGAAACATGGGTTTCAAAATTGAGAGCATAGATGCCATATTCCCACACTGTATATGCCCATACATGGATTTTTTTCTAATTTATGCTTAAGATGGTATGTATACCAGCCATAGTTTAGGTTTGAAAGCAACAACCCATTGTGATTTATATAAGCCATGTGTTTTTCAAGCCTAATTTTTGTGTGACATCAATGAGCAAAGCATTATTTCAGTTAGCAACAGTTAAATTAAGATTTCAGAAGACTTCACCAATGTGGTGCCAACCTAAAGTGTTTGTCTACAAATCCTATCATCCTGTAATCATCACCTCTCAAGTTGGAGAAGACTGAGCTACCCCACATTGGTTCCCCACTTTTCCACCGATTCTTTCTTTTTTACTGTCAGAATATAAGCTCTTGGGACAAGGACCTAGCTATGAATTTCAACATGCAATGGTCTTTCTATCTAGTTTGTGACACGTTAACCTTGCCACTTACTCGCAGTAATCTCCAAAAGTATATAATGTACTTCCCGTGCAAAGATTTTGTTTTTATAGGTGCTGTAAATTGTAAATTGAAGTTATGGTCAAAATGAATTTTAAAGGAAGATCTTTCTTCAAAATAGGATAATGTATCTTAACCGTACTTCTTAAACAGCTGATCTCAGATGATTTAAGTTGAAAAGGTCTTGAATTTAAAAAAAAAAATTGTATGAAATATTTTTCTCTCTCCAGAAAATCACCCTTGACTAATCAACTTCTTATAAACATGAACTTAGAAGGGGCCATGGAGGCCTCTGAATTCAATGTCCTGCTCAAATAGGAACCCAGATTAATGTATCACTGATAGTTTAGCCTTGGCTTAAATACATTCAGTGGAGGGTATCACACCGTAATGTTAATTGACCGTAATGTTTCTAGAGGTTTGATGTTTCCAGAAGTCTTACATCTGGGTTGGGCATTCAACAGACTTAAGACAAGCACCCAGATGCTAAGGATGAGATCAAAGGAAAATGAAATGTGGCATTCTCAAGGCTACTTATGTATTTGATTCCTGCTTTCTCTACCTTTTAGTTTGGAATGCTTATTGTTTCAGTTCACAGACAGTAAGTGAACTCTAGGTCACCAAAAGGAACCTTCCAGAATGTATGGAGGAGTATAGTAGGTCAGTTTATGGAGGAGTACTGCAAGCTAGTAATTTTAGATCCAAGACATAATTATAATGACGGAGGTGGGAGGCCTTCGATAGCCATATGCATTACTTAATTGGGATATACAGCTTTATTGAGAAGCATATAATTAAGACTGAATTCCTTTCCAAGTCAGTTAGCTATCCCTGATTATGATTAAAACTCAGATAAATAGCTTTGTATTTTAAACTCAAAGTGTAGAACCACCATTGTTACAGGAATAACATGGCATCTGCTTCTTTGGCAACAGAGTTTCTTTTGTGTGTGTGTGTGTGTGGTTTTTTTTTTTTTTTCCTCTTGAAGATAAGAAATACCATTCCACTTTAGGAAAAGTTAAGATTAAAAATAATAGCATGCACATTTTTAAAGCATTCATGGTTAGAAAATTACAACTATAACAACTATTAAAAATCATAAAAAGATGTTGGCAACACTTAATTTGATGCACTCAAATTTGGGACACCCACCTAATTTGGTAGACTCAGATATATCCATGTATGTCCTGAATGCTGATGTTTGGTCTCCTGGATATGTTTTCCATTATTTTTCACTCTCCAGATGATGGAGTCCTAATTGAAGTTGAGGTGCGATTGCACTGGTACTACCTATTTCAAAATGAAGAATGTATTCATGGAACTGTCTATGGCAAAGGTCTCCAACCTTGGCCACTTTAAGCCTGGAGGACTTCAATTCTCAGAATTCCCCAGCTAGCTTTGCTGGCTAGGGAATTCTGGGAGTTGAAGTCCGCCAGGCTTAAAGTGGCCAAAGTTGGAGACCCCTGGTCTATGGAGATTCCCAGCCATCCAGGTCTTGGTTGTCCCATGGGTTTTCAAGAGGCAACTGGACTTTCTGGATTTTCTTTGAGGATGTTTCCCTTCTCATCCAAGAAGCTTCTTCAGCTCTTTGAAGAAGCTTCTTGGATGAGAAACGAAATGTCCTCAGAGAAAAAACCAAGTCCAGTTGCCTCTTGAAAAACCACCTTTGGGATATGCATGGAACTGTATGAACCAGGGAGGGGGGACAAGGGACCCTCCCCTTTTCCCTCTCCTCCCTTTTTCTTTGCAAGAGACTCTTAGTGCATTTTGAGGGCTCAGCAAAGTACTTCTACAACTTCTGCTTGAAATTGAAAATATCATGACTTCTCAAAAGGACCTTGCATGGTCAGTTGTATATCTCCACCTCACCTGATCTTTGCTTCGGTAGAGTCAATATCCTGGTGGCTGTACCTGTGCTTCATAGGTATGTCTGGAGAGTCTGTGGAACCTCTAAAAACTGCACTCAAGTCTTGGAGAGCTGCAGCACTTCAGTGCTTTAGGCAACATGTTTGAGAGTTGTTTAATGAGTTTTGCACATGGCTTGGCATAATATAGGTAGTCCTTGACTTATTTATTTATTTATTTATTATTTACATTTATATGCCTCCCTTCTCCGGAGACTCAGGGCGGCTTACAGTCTTTAGAGCACCATGCTAAGTGCTCGGCAATAGCCTTCATTCCATTATATATGCCTGCTTATTACTAGGGCTTTTGGCCCCCCCAAGCAGCATTTTTACAAAGTCAGCTTATTGCCCCCAATAATCTTGGGTCCTCAATTTATCTACCCCGAGAGGATGGAAGGCTGAGTCAACCTTGAGCCTGGTGGGATTCGAACTTGCACTAATTGCAAGCAATTGAGCTAAGTGCTAGATGATTAACAGCCTGCACCACCAAGGCCCTTCCTTATGGCCACAATTGAGCCCAAAATTTCTGTTGTTAAGTGAGACATTTGTTAAAGTGAATTTTGCCCCATTTTATGACTTTTCTTGCTTCAGTTGTTAATTGAACCATTGCAAGTTGATAAGTTAGTGACTCAGTTGTTAAATGAATCTGGCTTCCCCATTGACTTTGCTTGTCAGAAGGTCGCAAAAAGCATTCACATGATCTGCTGTCCCGACATAGCAATGGTCATAAATATGAACCAGTTTCCAAGCATCTGAATTTTGATCACATGACCATGAGGATGCTGCAACGATTGTAGGTGGAAAATGGACATGTCACTTTTTTCAGTGCTGTTGTAACAGTCACTAAATGAACTGTTGTAAGGCAAGGACTACCTGTACTTTATAATGCTGTCACTTAGTAGTGTGACATTATTCCATATGGCCTTACGGAATATTTGATTGCAGGCAAATTGTCTGGTACAACATTTGAGAATAGTATTGAAGCAGTTTGCCCTTGTTGCTTTCAGGATTCCCTGCCTTCCATCCCTCAATTTTTCCAGTTGGTCTATTGTTTTGATTTTCGTGTAAGTTTTATACATCTGTAGCAAGTTTTAATTCATTGTTGTGTTATTTATTAAAATATTTTTGTTGTTTAAATCTTTTTTAAACAGGAAAGATGCTTATAGTTCTTGTAAAATGTTCTGGAGCTTTTCATTCTTGGATAAATTATTAATAATAGTAAACTGACTTGGAGTCAGTATTGATTCCTGTTGACAGCCTGAACTAGTCTCTGCAGTTTTCTTGGTAAGATTTTTGGAAGTGATTTGCCATTGCCTCCTTCCTCAGGCTGATAGTGAGGGACAGGCCCAAGGCCATTCAGGTGGCTTCATGCCTAAGGCAGGACTAGAACTCATAATCCACAAGTCTGGTGCCTTCACCACTGCAGCAAACTGGCTTTCTTTGAACAAAGTAGAAGTATAATAAATAAATTCATAGCAGAAATAATTAAGGTAATTAAACCATTCTTATTGATGTTGTGGAAAATGACAAAGGTGTAATCTTTTTGCTGTATCTGAAGCAGAACTGAATAAATGGAATCTTAATGTTTTAATAAGAGAGACAAGACTGATGAATGTTTCCTTTTATTGTTGCCTGGGTGGCTCCTATTCAATAATTGTCAAATAGCTTTTGAAGATGAATACAATGTCAAATTTTGGTGTGTAATTTTAAATATGGCATTTTCAAATTCAGACCATCTGGAAGGAACACATTGTTACTGCTTTGAAAATACCTCTGCTAAACTGCAGTACAACTTAAGGAAAGTAATAAGTGTTACTAGTGTGAATGGAATGCTATTTCCTGTTTTAGATCTATAAATACAACCAGTGCAGTGGCCATAACTTGAATGAACTTAGCATCTATTTTAAATGTTTTAAAAATAAATATTATTAGATAACTGGCCTATATATGCCTTTCCGGCTTTCCTAAATTTAAGACAACCCCCCACCAAATGACTTTTCTGGGGGAAAAATCTCAATAAAAACAAAAATTCTCTCTATCACTGATCTTACCTATCTTGCCAAACCTAGTGTTGATTACAGTTGAACCCAATCCTGAAATCTTCCTCCCTCCCAAAATGTGTACATTCATGAAATCTTTGCATAAATGTATGTGTGTATGTGTGAGTCTGTATACCTGCCAGGCACTTTATCAAAAGGCAAGGGTGTGATAATTAGAAAGTATTAATTGAATTAAAAATAATTAACTTTCATTGACAGTAACATTTACTTCATTTATAAAATTAAATACTTTACATCTACATATATTAATGATACTCATTGACACAGGAACTTGTCACATGTAAAAATGTACAATAAAAATAAATGTGGCTCAAAAAGTTGAGAAAGGTTTCTCTCAGATGTGCCCAATGTGACCAATGGGCTTTCTGCTTACAACATATGAGTATTAACTGCAAACACATAGGGATATGTTTACATTCAGGGGTGGGCTGCTACTGGTTCACACTGGTTCCGATGAACTGGATGCTAATTTTTACATCCGGTTCACCAAACCAATAGTTCTGGCGACTGGCTGGCCCCTCCCCTCCCAGGAGCCTCCATGCAGCCCGTTTTGGATCCCAGGTAAGTGCAGAGGCACAGGGAGGGTGAAAAATGGGCCTCTCGGAAGCTCTGGAAAGCCAGAAACTGGCCCATTTCTGGCCTCCAGAGAGCCTCCGGAGCCTCAGGAGGGTGAAAAATGGGCCTCCCAGAAGTTCCAGAAGGCTGGAGCCTGGAGAGGCCGTTTTCGCTCTCCTGGAGGCTTGAGGAAAGCTCCTGGAGCCCGAGCAGGACGAAAACTGCCCCCCCCAAACTGTTATGTAGGAGGCTGACTAGGGCCAGTGTTTTTCAACCTTGGTACTTTGAAGATGTGTGGACTTCAACTTCCAGAATTCCTCAGCCAGCTGCTGGCTGAGGAATTCTGGGAGTTGAAGTCCACAAAACTTCAAACCACCAAGGTTGAAAAACACTGGACTAGGCCACGCCCAACATGGCCATGCCTACCCACCAACCAGGCAGAGAACCAGTTGCCTCATTTTTTGAAGCCCACCCCTGTTTATATTCCATCTTACTGGTTGTTTTGGGTTTTTTTTTTTTAATTTTATTTATATGCCGCCCTTCTCCGAAGACTCAGGGCGGCTTACAGTCTAAGGAGCACCATGCTAAGTGCTCGGCAATAGCCTTCATTCCATTGTATATGCCTGCTTATTACTATTTGCTCCCCCCAAGCGGCATTTTACAAAGTCAGCTTATTGCCCCTAACAATCTTGGGTCCTCGATTTACCTACCCTGAGAGGATGGAAGGCTGAATAGACTTTCTGTTTTTTTGGATAAATAACCATATTGAGCTGGAGACGCTTTGTGTAACGCCCCAAAAGCGATGAGATATGTAGTCCCACCACTATCAGATCTGCCTGGAGGAAGTGAAGCACCTGGTTTAGATCAGTCTCTAGACCCACTTGCCAAGAAGAAAAGTCAAATTTAACTCCCCTTTTGTTGAACTTCCATTAGCAAGGAGAGGCTTTTTGTTCAGGTGGACGTGGAGCTTTTAAGCAATGGACAAAACCAGTAGAAAAGAAGCTTTTGCTCTCAGTTTGGAAAGTGTGTGTGGGGGGTATCTGTAGCCCTGAGGCTACTCAGAATACAGAAGGCCTGTCTGAAATTAAGAAGGTGGAAGTTGATGCAGGAAATGATCGCTGAGTTTTCATTTGCCTGCTAGCCCTTTAAAGCAGGGGACCCCAACCCCTGGGGCAAAGACAGGTACCAGTCCGTGGCTTGTTAACTTGTTTCCCCAAAAATACTACCTACCCTGAAAGTAAGTCCTAACTTGATTTTACACGTGTGCCCAATATAAGCCCTACCCCCAAAATAAGCCCTAATTAAAATCCTGCCCACTCCAGAGTGCACAAGTAAAAAATTAAGCTAGGGTGGGGATGGGGAGTGGGTGGAGCTGCCCTACTACTTACCTTTGGACAGTTGTAGCCAGGCCTCACACATCCAGACACCTGCCTTGCCGGCCCATTCCTTCTGCAGCTGGCAAGGCTTTCCTGACAGCCTCTGTAGCTGATAAAAAAGCTCTGGATCGATCCGGAGCTCTGTTATCCCCTATAGAGGCCTTCAGGAAAGCCTTGCCGGGTTCCAGTTCTACTCTCTCTCTTCTGCTATGGGTTTCAGAGGAATTTATTATGTGAAAAATCACTTTTTAAAGGCACAAACTGCTTGTTTCTTGGGCAACCACAACGCCTGGTTTTAAAGTTTCAGGATTTGAGTCTAGAAAAGTAAGATCGCCCTTCATAGGACAGTCTAAAACAGAGGTCCCCAAACTTGGCAACTTTAAGACTTGTGGACTTCAACTCCCAGAATTCCTCAGCCAGCTGGCTGAGGAATTCTGGGAGTTGAAGTCCACAAGCCTTAAAGTTGCCAAGTTTGAGGACTCCTGGTCTAAAAAAAATGCAGGCCTTTGTCTCATCCTGGGACCTTTCTTACAGTACATCTGAGAACAAGGGGTGAAGAGTGGGTGGGCGGGCGTTAATCAAATTCTGATTGGACCCGGGGCAATGCCTTTTCATTGTAAAATGCCTTTTCGAAAGACTTGGATCTGTTTGTGTGCTCTTTGTCACATACAGATCATTTAAAACAAAGGCCTATTGACCTTCCTAACCCCTTTCTATGCCTGTGGTAGCTTTCAGGATTCATTGTTTGCTTTTAAGTGGCTAGGTGACACTTCTCGCCTCTTTGGACTTTCATTCATCTTATCCACATATAAGAGAGGCTTCCTTTTTCTCACCCCCCCATATCCCGCCCCAAATCGCTTCACCTTTATCTGTAGGCTGCTAGTATCAATCTTCTATTAGATTTTAAAAGTTATCAATGGACATTTGAAGGCTGTTTGCAGCATTCTGTTTCTTTCTTTTTTATTGGGAGACGCTGTGGTCTTTTTTATAGGAGCATTTATAGGAGGGTTTGTTATTGATGTATAATATCAAAGTTTTTCTCTTTTTTTTATTTTACATACATACTATGAGGAGTGTTGTTTGGTTTCTTTTTTGGGGATCAGTCACATTGTGCAAAGCACAGAATAATAAGGAGCAGTAAACAAAAGAAATTAGAGGTACCAGATTAAAGAAGGGGAAAAAGGCCTTCTAAATATATGAATTTAGACAGCGCTTTAGAAATGCTCTGTAACCTCAGTCCATTTTCTTCTAGGTGAAATCAGTAATTGTGTTGTCCTGTTCATTTCTCAGTGATTGTTCTCTATTTCAGTTGAACCAATGCTTATGTAGCTTGCTACTATGAGAACTTTACCTAATATCTAACAAAGTCCTTTTTTTGTTTTATTTTTTGAATGTTTCCCAGCCTTCCTAAAATTTTGCATTAGAAATGTAGCCTCATTCAAGATTGGTACCCAATCTATTGTTTTCTCAGTAACTTTAATGACGGGCTTAATGATTAGTTGTTCCCTATGTTGTTTTCACACATTTAGACTTGTTTATTTTCACTGCTCTTTTTCCTTTCCTTCAGCAAAGTGAGCTGAACTCCTTCCTGTGGACTATAAAGAGAGACCCGCCATCTTACTTTTTTGGTACCATTCACGTCCCTTACACTCGAGTCTGGGATTTTGTCCCTGAGAATTCTAAGAAAGCCTTCCAGGACAGTCATATTGTCTACTTTGAGCTGGACCTCACAGATCCCTACACAATCTCTGCTTTGACCAGTTGCCAGCTCCTACCACAGGGCAAGAACCTTCAGGATGTGCTCCCCAGGGACCTCTACCGCCGACTCAAGCGCCATTTGGAGTATGTCAAGTTGATGATACCTTCCTGGATGACTCCAGATCAACGAGGCAAAGGCCTGTATGCAGACTACCTCTTCAATGCTATTGCAGGCAACTGGGAGAGGAAAAGGCCTGTTTGGGTCATGCTGATGGTGAATTCTCTGACTGAGGTGGACATCAAGTCACGGGGTATACCTGTTTTAGATCTCTATCTGGCTCAGGAAGCAGAACGCCTCAAGAAGCAGACGGGTGCAGTTGAAAAAGTAGAGGAACAATGCCATCCATTGAATGGTCTCAATTTTTCTCAGGTAAGGATGTTCAGACTGTTTTTTGATAGACTCATAAAATACTCAATGTGTGCTCTCATAATTCTTAGCTGCTAACCTTTTCTTAGAGAAACAGAAGAAGCTGGAACATTAGGTCAGCTTTTTATCGTTGAATACCTTCATCTAATGTTATAAAAGAAGCAGATCAACAGAATAAATATTATAAAAGTAAAACAAGGCACAGTCCATAGGACTGTGCTTTAATCAAAGTCTCAGCAAAATAAACATCATGTCTCCTGTTTGAATAGTAATATATTTGTTCTATTGTGTTGTTGTGTTGTTGTTTTTATTTTTTAATTTAAAAACACTTTTTACACACATATTTATAGTTATTTTTTCTGTTCAGGCTTCAACTGTTTCACATTTCTCCTGCTGTGACTCTGCAAACGTGTACAGATCTGTCAAGTATTTGTTCTAAGCCAAATGTGTAAATTGAGATCCCTAACACCTTTCTGTTTAACAAACTAGAGTTGCAAGCAAGTTTTTTTTTTCTTCTTAATGCACGGTTTGGGTTTGTTAAGGGAACCTTGTTTTGTAGCTTTCCATTAACACCAGGGTGATTAATACAGTATATTGACTGTAAGTCCTTCATCACAGGCCATTTGGGCTAGAAGCAATGAGTATTGGAGTTCAATAGCATCTTGGTTAGGAAAAAAAAACCCTAACAATATAGATTTCTCATGGTTAGCTAGCCAAGAGGAGAAATTGGAAGGCTGGTGAAGCATACATGAGCATACTTGATATGTAATCAAAGCCAATTAGCATGACTTGACAAATGTATTGTTCTTTGATGAATAGTCACTGTGCAGCACTTTAAAAGGCAAAATATAGCACCTATCTGTAATCCTTTTGAGGGGGGAGTATCTTCTTCCAAAATTGCACAGGTTCTAATCATGGCTGCAGTGCAATTCCAGAGTTGCAGACAGGTGCTACATATGCACTTCTATGTTCTCCAAAGCACCTTTTTGCTTTCAAATACAAATTACTGCCCTATTGTTGGTACTGGGTGTTGGAAACTTTAAACACTCAAAGAGACATTTGGATCTATTCCCCACCAAAAAGAAAACACCAGGAGCCACAAAACCCTTCCCATGCCTGACTATTTCCTGAGCGGCCACAAAACTAGTATATACAGTTGAATTAAAGATTGTTTTCTTCTGAAACTTTTCTTTTCTTGGATTTATCCACGGTTAGCCTACCGGGGGTTGAAAAGCTCAATAAATCGCATGCCGGCGGGTGTCGCACATTGGCAGTTGCGATGCATATTTTGAGAAAACAGGGAGCCACAGCAGAGGGATGAAAAAGCCACATGCGGCTCCAGAGCCACGGGTTGCTGACCCCTGCACTAGGGACTTAATGGGGATGTTTGAAAAGATATCTGTAATTTGAACAAAAATTTAAGAAAGGGTTCAGGTTATGGAAAATATCTTAGAATGCAGCATATTTGAATGTATATCTTCACCCCCCATTTAGCCCCGTCAAACAAGTACAACATTTATTTATTTTATTTTTTATTTATTTTTATTTACATTTATATGCCGCCCTTCTCCGGAGACTCAGGGCGGCTTACCGTCTTTAGAGCACCATGCTAAGTGCTCGGCAATAGCCTTCATTCATTGTATATGCCTACTTATTACTAGGGCTTTTTGGCCCCCCCCAAGCGGCATTTTTTATAAAGTCAGCTTATTGCCCGCTTTGTGCAGTTGCACAAAGACCTGGGGAAATGTTAACATTGTGTATCTGCTAAATGATGTCTGAAATCATTGCCATTCCTTCTATGGAAGCAGCATGTTTGGAGTAAGTTGAAATGTCTAATCTAGGCCCATTCTCTGTTACTTTGAAATTAAATACACAAAAAGTGCCTTACCCTGATAACACAATACAGCATACAGTAGAGTCGGGAAACAGCCACACTGATGATACGATTATCAAAGAATCCCAGGCTTTCACATAAATACTTTTGTCTCTGGTGGTTTTGAAAAAGCCTTTCAAAATAGCCTAAAATGTTGGATATCCTCTCTCTGTCCTTGATCTGCTAAGTTCTGCAGGAGGTTGATACAGCACGAAAATCTACGTTCATGGACATCTGGATAGTTCTAGGACATATGTGAAGGCTCTTGATATTATCAGACGCAGTTTGTCATAAACCAAAAAGAGAAGAAATGTGTAACTTTGAAGATTTTTTTTTTTTTAAAGGAATGTGCCTGATCCCCATCTCACTCCCTTTCCCTAAAAGAGCTACCTTGATCTTTGTATTACTTCCTGGGTAAGCATTTGTGTTTTGCTCTGGTTCAATGTTTTTCAAACTTGGGGATTTTAAGTTGTGTGGACTTTAAATCAGTGGTGGGATTCAATTTTTTTTTTTTTTACTTCACGCTCTGTGGGCGTGGCTTGGTGGGCATGGCAGGGGAAGGATATTGCAAAATATCCAATCAGAGGTGGGATTTGCCAATTCTGTGAACTACTCAAAATTTCCACTACCGGTTCTCTAGAACTGGTCAGAACCTGCTGAATACCACCTCTGCTTTAAATCTAGTTTGAATATACATATATATATATTCAAACTAGATATATATGCTTTTCAAAGGAACTTTAAGCTCAAGCCTATAATAGTTTTACATTATGATGAAAATTCATCCAGGATAAGAAAATATTGACAATGGTATTTAGGGCCTAGGGCATTCTCCACGAAATTTAATCTAGTACTCCATAAAGCATGTTCCGGTTCCCATTGGTGAAGTAAGGGAAGACCTTAGGCCTGAAATTTGAAGATTTCCCATGGAAATATGCTAATAGGCTACTGAAAAGCATATCATTTCATTTTACTGGAAAGAACACTTTTGTTACTAAAGTCTGGTGAGTCTATGGCAGAGGGGTCAAACTTGCAGCGTCACGGCGGCATCATATGATGTATCAGGACTTTTCCCCCCTTCAAATTGGTTGTGGCCAGTGTGTGACGCACCCACCCAGCCCACGGGCCACGAGTTTGACAGCTATGCTCTATGGTATCAAATTCATCACCTTTTGGATGGGTGGAAGGCAAACTTCTGTTTTGATAATATAGGTAGTCCTCGACTTATGACTACGGTTGAGCCCAAAATTTCTATTGCTTCATGCGGCATTTGTTAAGTGAGTTTTGCCCCATTTTATAACCTTTTCTGCCACAGTTGGTAAGTGAATCACTGCAGTTGTTAAGTTAGTAACACAGTTGTGAATCTGGCTTCCCCATTGTCAGAAAGTTGCAAAAGGTAGTCACATAACCCGAGGACACTGCAACCATCATAAACATGAGCCAGTTGCCACGCAGTCAATTTTGATCACGTGACAATGAGGATGCTGCAGTGGTCGTAAGTGTGAAAAACAGTTATAAGTAACTTTTTTCAATATTGTTGTAATTTTGAATGGTCACTAAACAAATGGTTGTAAGGACCTGTAGTGTTATCATCTTGGTACTATAGATAGTTTGCAATACTGCTTTTAAATAAATACATTTCCACATTTACTTAAATATAGATCTGAATAGACATGAAAGTATTGAGCTCTTATGTCAGGCAGGGTTGGTCTGTCTTTTTTCAACCTTGGCAACCTTAAGATGTGAGGACTTCATTTCCAGAATTCCCCAGTCAGCATGGTTTCTAGTTTCCATTACAATTCCCTTTTGACAGTTTTACCTGCTGAAGATCTGTTGTATTTCTGGAGGATCACAATGTATTCCAAGATGCTTTCCCACTTAATGTAGCCTACCACTCCAGTCCAGTTATTTCAATTTACAATGGCTTCAAATTATCTAACAGGGTTTTAGGTTTGCAGGGGAAAAAACGATTTGCCACTACTGTACAGTATTGATATTTTACATTGTATTATAACAGCCAATATTTCCCGAGACATAATTTGAAAGTGCTTATCCTTGATCTCACATTATGTGAGATGGTACAATATCACTCCTTTTTCCGTAGATCACAGAGAATGAGTTGATGTTTTTTGAAAGCATACTTGCTGCCTACATTTCAAAGCACGACTGAAGATTATGCAACTATTTTTTACAAGGCTTACTCACTTTAAAGGAAAACTATTTTCTCCCCAGGATGGGAGAATCATCTTAGATTTACTGAGAAAATAGTACTGATGGTAGGTAGTGTCACCTTTCCAATGGATCTTTCCAGATGATGCATCTACGTTCTTTGAACACCAGGGGGCATATCGAAAACAGAGTGTACAAGCTCTTGAAAGCAGCCACCCATCCTCCACATCTTACCATTGTTGTTGATAGGAAGTATAATTAGTCTGTTGCTACCTTTTAACACAGGAAATTATGGGTGCAACAATCTTAACAGGGCAAAGCCAATAAAACATTTAAGGCTTATTGCTGACAAGTATAACAGGTACCTAGTTTCAGCATTCTAATTTCATGAGAAAGATAGTCTCTTATTATCCAACACGTCTATTTTCAGAATGAGTATGACAGATAAAATTATAGCATTTCATGAAGGTTTCACAAAACAAATTACAGACATGATTTGATCTGATTTAAACTTGCACTTGCATTCTGCCATATGTGGAATCAAATTTCTTGCCTCACAAATGTGTCTAAAAACGATAACCAAATTCGTATCAGATCTAATTATCAGCTTCACAAGACATTCAGGTAAACTCTGACCACAATATGTTTGAATAGCCTCTTGCATTCCATGTGCGTTTTATATTATTAAAAATCATGACACAAGATGACACTGAGTTTTTTAGAATTAATCTGAGCAAGGCTGATTGATTCTGACAATTTTTAATTTTTCCCTTTTATTAAATATTTGAAATAACCTCAATAGAATAAATAGCTAAAGAAAAAAAAAGGTGGGGAAGGTTGTAGATAAAAGAATAAAGTATCAGTAAACGTGAATCATGAAATCATGAATCATGTGATGTTCGTTGAAATCGTGAATCATAAAAAGGTGAAGTTCATTATTTCATCAATTCATTAATTATATAGACCTAGGTTTATTATATAATTTTTAAAAATCTATATGAAATTAATATCGCTATCATTATTTCAAGAAAAATGTGCACACATCAAGAAGAAACAGAAAAACCAGTTCAGTATTTATTTTAAATTCCCTGCTAATGTACTCCAACTGAAATGCACCATTTTTGTTTCAAGTATCTGTCATCTGAAGGGGAAAGAATGCTTTGGCCAAAATAAACTAGATACAGCACTTTGTACTTATGTCTAAATGCAGTTTACCCAGGAGGATGATATGTTTCAGTCTTGGAACGGCCATTGGACTGTTGGGGAGAAATGAAAGGCCGATGAAATTCTAAGAGCCAATGAACTTTTAAACCCAAAAGTGTGTCACGAATCAGTTGTGAGTGGAAGGAAAATAAAATTTAGGGGAATAGTAAGAGTGGAAGGAAGAGCCCACATGTATCAATAATTGGAAGGAACTTGAGAAGAAAGAGGAGATGAAAAGCAAGGAGAAAAAAAGCTCAAATTGTTGTCTATGTCAGGAGATCAATAGAAAATTCTGAGTTGGCTGAACCCAAAAAACTGAATTGACACAGAAGAACCCAAATATGTCTTCCTCAGTTAATGTAATAAAAGAGAACATTAGTTTGGAACACAGGTATCAAATTCGCGGTGTCATGTTGCCATTATGTGACTGTTATGCCCCTGGTGGAGACTGACTTTGAGGAACAGCCAACAGGGAGTGGAAGTGTGGCTCCAGAGGTGGTGGAGGAGGCTGGGGAAGGGCAGAGGCCAGCTGAGCAGTCAGAGAAGGACCCAGGCCCATCCCCTATCCATCCTAGGGCACGCAGGGAGGAGAGGATCAGGGTAAAATGTGGTCTACTTGGGAGGAGAGGGCCATGATCCTCTTCATGGGTTGCAGGTGTGAGATCTGCATAAGAGTTTGGACCTGCGTACGCTGGAGGCAAATTAGTGTTTTATTCCTAAAGAAGGTTTATCTTGGTTGGCGTTCTTCCAACGGACTGTACCTGGTTATCTTCCTGAAGTTGGCAATTATCTATCCTGGTCTGTCGTGGAATTTAATTCAGTGCGGTTTGTTTTTGATTTTTGCTTTGTTGTCGGCTTTTTGAATCTGAACTGTATTTCTTTCCTTTGAAATGTTATTTTGAAAATAGTTTACTCCTCCACGGTGAACAATTAAACAGTGAAGCCAAGTTGAAGGCATTAAAGGACTTTTAGTTACGTTTTGGGTTTTGTCATATTTCTGAGAGACTCTGGGTCATCATAGTGACGTTTCGCAACTGTTTCCCCTTCACAGAGCTGGGGTGGGAATGGCCTGACCATAACCCATCCATCCTGCAGGCCGCCAGTTTGACACCCCTAGTTTAGAAGGATGACCATTTTGTTTGGGGAAGGAATCCACCTGTGGAGTATCAGGATGGTCCATTTTTTAAACTAGCCACCTTTAAAACTCTTTCAAACTATAGGTATGAATTTATAACAGTGCTATCTTCATTTGTCACTAATTAAGTTAAGTAGGGTAAATTATTAAGCTGAAAGATAGTGGCTGCAAATAGTGGGATTGAAATCCAAAGATACAATAGGCTTTTACCCTCCCTGCGAATTGTAGAGAGGAAAAGACAGCCTGAAGCCTCAATAGTTTGCTCCTGCATGAGAAAGCCACCAGGGTTTATCTTTTTTAAAAAAAACATGGACATCTGATTTCATATCAGCCGGTCATTACTTAGACAGTGTGGTGTAGTCATTAAGGCATCAGGGTAGAAACTCAGATACTGTGAGTTCTAGCCTTGCTTTAGGTACAAAGCTAGCTGGGTGAACTTAGACCAGCCATTCTGTTTCAGCCCTAGGAAGCAGGCAAGGCAAAACCACTTCTGAAAAATCTTCCAAGCAACCTACAGGAATTTGTCCAGGCGGTCATCCAGTCAACACTGAATTGAAGCCTCTTCTCTTGCCTCTCAAGCAGTGGGAGGATTAATCACTGACAAATCTTGGTGCCCACCCTCCTTTGTACATACAAGATTTTTTATTGGGTTTTTGCCTTTCTCAATTTTGTGGTGCCCCCTTTGGGCCTGGTGCTCTAAGCACGTGCTTAGTCTGCTTAATGGTTAATACAACACTGCTCCCAAGGTCATTACATAAGCCATAATCCATCTCAGTGAATGTAGGATTGCCTTCCCAGCAGTGGTGGGATTCAAATTTTTTTATTACCGGTTCTGTGGGCGTGGCTTGGTGGGTGTGGCAGGGGAAGGATACTGTAAAATATCCAGTCAGAGGTGGGATTTGCCGGTTCTCCAGGGGTGGGATTCAAATTTTTTAACAACCGGTTCTGTGGGCGTGGCTTAGTTGGTGACACGGCTCGGTGGTCATGTGACTGGCTGGACGTGGCCAACTCAATATCACTCACATCGAGGCATGCATCTCCTTGCCTGGCCTCTCATGACTGTGGGGATGCTGCAACAGTCATAAGTGTGAAAAATGGTCATAAGTCACTTTTTTCAGTGCCATTGTAACTTTGAATGGTCACTCCACACAAGCAAAGTACCAGCAAAGGAGTGGGGAAAAAACTCCAGAGAAGTTCCTGAGACAGGAAGTCTAATCCTGCCAAAAATGTAATAAGGGTTAACTGAGAGGCAGGTTCTGTAAGCAACACCAGAATGTTTCCTTCCTGCCTTCCTTACAGGATTAGGCCAATAATTTCTTCTAACAACCGGTTCTCCAAACTGCTCAGAATGTTAACAATAGGTTCTAACGAATAGGTGTGAACCTGTAGAATCCCACCCCTGCGGTTCTCCAAACTACTCAAAATCTCTGCTACCGATTCTCCAGAACTGGTGAGAACCTACTGAATATCACCTCTGCTTCCCAGCAGATAGGGATAGTTCAAGTCAAGATGGGCTTTCAAAGAGGCATCAATAAGTTTTAGGAAGACCCATCATTTCTCTGGCCTATCTAGAAGATACTGAGATTTTGTAATCTCATTCATTTGTCAAAGAGAACTTGACAAGGTGTCCTTTGGCCATGTACTTTTATAACAGCTTAATTTTGTGTAGAACAAACTTTGATATTTGGTTTCTATTTTCCTGGTTATCTGCAACACTTTGCAGTAATTTTTTATAAATAATAATCAGCACTGGTTGATTCCTTACTAGTTTCCCCCTCCTTTTTTTTTTTACAACCCTGTAATCCCTTAATTCTGGGCAGAGTCATCAGGGTGATTGGATGGAGTTAAGTGTTGATTGGCCGGACGCCCTTCCTGACGCCATGTGGAATTCACAACAGAAATTTTTTTCTTTACGCCCTAGGAGAGAAACATTTGCCACTACTTAGGATTGAACTCTCAACCTTCTAAATGGAGGTGAATGTCTTCACCATTAGACCACAATACCGTTCATGCTTCCTTACTGTTTATTTACGCTTATACTCTCATATAATTATTAAGTATAAATCTTTCAAATATTGTGTTGCATCATAAATGTGTGTCTGCATGTGTGTTACGTGGTGGAAGAGCAAGTTCCCATCTGTTGTCACTATGGTATCACTGTGTTGAAGAGAAACTTTCCCTTATCTGTGTCCTAATATCCTTGAAAACAAATACAAACCTTGAATTGTCTATTGTGACAGCAAGTTGCATAATTATGCCCGGAAAGTAGGAACTATTTTTTTACTCTTGCCTGTCTTCAGTTAGGGACATTTTAATATAGTGGCAAATCCTGACTTATCATGATGGAGTGGTATAGAATAATCTTATTTTGCTCCTTTTCCCTGAAACCATGAGTGGCAGAAATAAAAAAAGTTTGGTAAAATCATCCAAAATCAGGAACGTAGTCTGGTGTTTGTTATATAGTACTGTTGAGTCCTCAACTTCTAAGTACACTTAAGTTTTTTAAGAGAGTCATTATGGGATCACACTGCCAAGCATTTTGGGGTTTTGGAAATGAACATTATGGATTGGATTGAATTCAGCCTATTCAATTTAAATTGTTTCCACTATAGAAAGCAGTTGAAATGTGTAATACAAGTTCCTGCAGTTGGCAGGCAATATAATATCTCTACAGCAGACTGATTATGAAACATGAATGCTGTGTTTTCTCATAGGAGATCAATTTTGTCTGGCTGGAGCCAAAACTATAATTCTGCTAGGCTATCATTATTTGCAAGACAGAGTGATGATTCCTATTCTATAATGCATGATGCTGTTGCACCTTTGCAAGCATCTGCCCAAATGGTGATCATCTAAAATTTCTAACCTATTCAATATAATATCAAATGCATTTGTTGGCATATAAATAAACATAACAATATATACCTTTTCTGCATTTTGGGGTTTTCAGTTTGGTTATGACAGTCTCTGATTTAACTCATTTTAACAGCCTGGAAAAAAATATTTAGACATTCTTTGATAGCAGGTGAGAAGATTAGCACTGGTAAACACTTTTCTTTTTTTTTAAAAAAAGCAACAGTTCTTCAGGTTTTGCATTCAAGTTTTAAATTAAATAGCCTGTATCTAGCATAACTGAGGACCAATTAAGTATTTGATGGAGGTATTTTTTTTTCTATATTTGGTAGTGAATTTTACAGGCATTAGAGAAAGGAATGTTGAAGACCATCCACACCTACTTAACTGTAATTGGCTGGATTGGATCCGAGTGTGAAAAATGTTTAGGCTAAGGATTTGTTATAAACTCAGCCTTGGCATATACTGGTTTTAAGGAAGATTTATATATAAAGCCTTGTAAATTTCTTAAGAGTTTTGTTGCTTTGCTATAACAGGATTAACTGATTGCTACATGTGGCCAGATTATCTCTTAATAAAAGGTGAACTCATTCAGACTTTAGCTCTTACACAGTGGTCTTTAGCTGATGTTGAGAAGAACATGTCTTTCAAAATGTCCTTTTGTGTATTTGTGTTCTGTTTGCTTTAGAACAGACAGTTCTTTGTAGGCTATGTTCATATACTGAAAAATAAGACTTAAAATGTTGGTTCTTCAAATTTGCACCGAATTTGAATCAGTCTGTTTAACCCTGTCCTGGACATTATAATAAGACCTGACTTGTTCCATTCTTTTTTCTTCCCCATTTTGATTGTAATAATACCTAAAACACCTACATTCATTATGTCAACAAACCATCCTTCGTGGAAAATTATCCCATCAAGTTTAGAATCCTTTGTGGGGGTGGGAAATAGGACAAACTTCAAAACGTGGAGGACTTTGTGTTGTACTTTTTCAAATCGTTCCAATAAACTAAGAAGATTTTGCCACCCTGGAAAAGTCTGCCCTAACAGAACGCTACAAGACCTTAACCACAATTATTGAGTTTTTCTTACGAGAATATGGTAAAGGATTAAATTTGACATCTTCTACATGCCAAAACATAACTGTGTGTACAATATAATACCTTTATTTCTCTATCCAGAAAACCAGACTTAGGAAATGTTTCACTGTTTCAGAAAACCTCGGAAATAAAATCTTTCTTCTCTCCTCATTAAGAAATACTTAGACTTGCCTTGCCTTTGCCTAAAAGCATATCCTTTTGATGTCATTGTTAAGTTACAGGGTTTCCTATGCGAACACTTAAAGGTTAAATTACAGGTAGTCCTCACTTAGCAACTGTTATTGGACTGTTTGCAGTTATGACAGTGATGAAAAAGTAACTTCGCGACAAGTGCCCATATTTATAACTTCTCAGGTCTGTAAAGCAAAGGGAAAGCTAAAGTACGATCATAAGCACAGTTGTGTTTTCACTTATTGACTGCTTTGCTTAATGACTGAGTTCTTGGTCTCATTTGTGGTTGCTAAATGAGGACTACTTGTAATGAATTCAGTTGAAGGCTGCTTTGTGATTTCAAACATTGTCAAAAGATTAAAACCCAAAGTGAATTCTGGACAGTATTATTAATTTGAGGTCATTTTCTATTTCTGACATATTTTCAACAGCCAAAGTGGAAGAGAAAAAAAAAAAGTGAACTAGAACTTTCGTATGTTATTTAGGGAGATTTTCCTCCCCAGCTCTTTACATTTCTAAAACATCCACACTCAAAATAATAATTGTAACTTCTTTTTGTAAAGAAGTTACAATAAAAATGTAACTTCTTTTTGTTCTAGTGACAGTATTTTTCCCATTTGTCAAACCTGTTGTGTTCAGTACAGTGAAACATATTTTTTAGAAATTCTTCTAAATTGTCTTGTTATCACAGTGATCTTTTTTTTCAAGTTGTCAATTTGTGTGGCATATGTAGAAGCTAAAATTGGCTTATTCAAGAGCTCTCAAGAGTTAGACAACGATGACACGAATACTCAAAATTTAAAATTCAGGATGACTATAAACTCAAGCTGTCTTGATATTTTAACTTCTAACTCAGTTTTACTATTTACTATAAGTGGTATGATATACATTTACAAATGTACTCCTGAATGCCTATTTTTCAATTTTGTATCTGTCTCTATGTAGATTTGGCTGTTCAACAGCTGGCAAATTCTGTCTCTGAAGACAATTTCTGCTGCTGCTCTGCTGAGATTTCAGAATCATTAGGATCCTTTAAAAGGCTGTTTTGAGCATGTCAGGGAAGCTGTCAGTTTGCATTAGTAAAGACATGCCATCTGCACAGTGGCTCATAGTTCCTGCTACTTGGAGTGTGATGTTTTCATAACTTCCAATAATTATGAGCTTGCTCAGGACTGCTTGATAAAGACTCTCTTGTCTTCCTCAACTTGCCATTGGTCATGGCGTGTGATCATAAGCCACTGCTTGTCAAATTTAAGTTTCTTTTTCTGTCTCTTCCTCTCCCTTGCCCTCCTGCCCTAGGTTCCTAGAGATTACTTGTCATGAGATGTAGTGTGGGCACAAAAGGACATAGTTTGCCATCGTTCTGGAGCTGACTGCAAATAATGGCTAGATGACTTTTTCTCCTAAAATGTCTGGGAAGAGTAGAAAAGTTCCTTTCCAGATGACATTCTTCCCATCAGGAGAGAAGGAGTCCAATTCTGAACAGGAAGTCTGATTATTCTGCCCTCTATAATTGCTGACTGAATGTATAAAGGCAGATAGATAACTTCACAAAGCATCCATACAAAGTCTTTTTATTGGTTCATCAGGCATCCTCAAGATAACTCACAGTTACGTCGAGATTCATCTCAATGTCCAATTCTCTGCATAGCTGCAATTTATGGTGTAAAAAGATGGTAATCTTTCATCCCCAAAATAAAGGAGCAAGGGGTTGAGGTAGCACCATGCTGCCGGATTCCAAGCAAAAGTGGAGAAACCTCTCCCAATCCACCAAGGGTCAATTCAGTGACCAATCAGGATTACAGATGTGGCCACATGACATGGACTGCATTTCCCAGGATACCTTAACTACATTTGCCATGATGCATTCCCTTAAGGGGACAGCTCCCAGTTCCTAACTAACAATCCCACTTCCCATTAACTATATACTGGCTGGACAGCACACTGATTCTGAACTTAGGGGACTTAGACTCAAAACTTAGTTTCAGTCCCATCTCCATGACACTTTTAAAACAATCTGTCAGACAGGCTAGAAATAATTCTACAGCGTGCGTGCAGCCTTACTGGAACCTATAGAACAGGGGTGTGAAACTCACGCCCACGAGCCAAATCCGGCCCATGGGGTGCTTAAATTTGGCCAGCCTGGAAATATCAAAGGACTGGCCCGTGGTGCCTCTGCCAGCCAAAATGAGCTGCAGGGGGGTCACGGGCGGCCCACCCTGTGGCCAGTTTTTAGCCTCCCTGGCCTCCAGCACCACTCTGCCAGCCTCTGCGCAGTCCATTTTTGGCCAGCAGAGTGCTACAGGAGGCCATGGAAGCTGAAAACAAGGGGTGAGGGCACCCCATTTTGGCCAGCAGGCAGAGGTGGTATTCAGCAGTTTCTGACCAGTTCTGGAGAACTGGTAGAGGAAATTTTGAGTAGTTCAGAAAACTGGCAAATCCGACTTCTGACTGGAGATTTTACAGTATCCTTCCCCTGCCACGCCCACCAAGCCACACCCACAGAACCAGTAGTAAAAAAAAATTGAATCCCACCACTGCCGGCAGGGTGCTGCAGGAGGCATCTGTCCCATCTGCTACCCCCCTACTCACCCCAGCCCGCGGAGGAGAACTGCAATGCCGATCCATCCCTCAAAGAAATCCAATTTGACACCCCTGCTGTAGAATGTGATGTGAAGTGATTTCTAAGCCTTCTTATGCCTTGAGGCTTACTTTCTATTGAGATTCTCAGTCATCCAGGCCATGATTGTCCCAAAGGTGCTTTTTCAAGAGGCCACTGGACTTTGCTCTTTTTCTTTGAAGATGTTTCACTTCTCATCCAAGAAGCTTCTTTAGCTCTGAGCTGAAGAAGCTTCTTGGATGAAAAGCGAAACGTCTTCATAGAAAAACGAGAAAGTCCAATTGCCTCTTGAAGAAGCACTTTTGGGGTGCCTTGAGGAATAGTATAAATTAAACTATTGCTTGAGTTGTATATGGTTTTTATGGGTTTTTTTGTCTAGCAACTACTTTAGCCTTATTTACTGACTGATTAAAAGAAATCAACAGGATAAAATTTAACCCAGCAACTTGGGTTTCCAGTGCTACCCCCCAAAAAAAAAAATGTCATTGACATTATCTTTCCTGTCATAAAACCTTTATAGGCTGACATGAATCGATATCAGCTTCAAGCTCACAGGCTTCTCTGCTTCCAAGATGCCTTCAGATGCTTACATTACTGAGTTAGGTGTTTAGGATTTCCAGACAGATGGCAGTTGAAACAAGTTGCAGCTCTTCAGACAAAGCCTCATGTTATATTTACTGAATGTGTAAACTGAGATAATGTAAATGAGAGGACAGATCCTTTCCTAGCTGCTTTTCAGGTTTTAGTGGCTTAGTCAATAATAAATATATCTGTTGGCTGCAAGGTGGTTGACAAGAAATTCTGATTGGATCACTTTGATAGAATGAATTTGGAAGTGTTTGAAACAATAATAAAAAAATAGACTGGGATTCTCATACTGATTTTAGCCTTTGTTTGGATTCAGTTTATATTTATAGAAGGATGTCATAATCATTGGTGGCATGGTGGCTCAGCAATTAAATCGCTGGGTTTGTCGGCTGAAAAGCCGACATCGCAGGTTTGAAACCCGAGCGCCACATGACAGGGTGAGCTCCTGTCCTTGCCCCAGCTCTTGCCACCTTAGCAGTTTGAAAGCATGCAAATGGTAGTAGATAAATAGGTACCACTTTGGTAGGAAGATAACGGTGCTCTGTGACGTCATGCTGGCCAGAGGATCACACTGCCTTCGGACAGTGCTGGTTCAATGGCCTTGAGTCAAAGATGAGCACCACCCCTTATAGTCAGCAATCAATAAGATCCGCAGGGAGTTCTTTTTTTTTTTTTCATTGTAGCCATTGTATGGAATTTTCTAGTACAGGGGTGTCAAACAAATCCGTGGGCCGTATGCATCACGGGCAAGCCACACCCACTCCAACTCCTCAAAAGGGGAAAATGTCACGAAACGTCACATAACGGCAACATGACACAGCGAGTTTGATACCCATGTTCTAGTAAAATTAGATCAAGCTATAGGAATATAGTTGCACTTGCTATTGGGAGAACATATATTTAGGAAGGATTTGTGATTTGGATTGTTAGTGAACATTACAACATAAGCCAAGTAGTGAGAGTCCTTGATGGCAGTACAGAAATGATTTCTACAAATGACTGCATCATTTTGCCTCTTCAGAACCTTATAGCTCTTGTATAAAGCTTTGAACAATGACAAAATAATAACAACTGGCCATAAATAAGAAAGACAAAGAACAGCCCTAAAAACACCTGACCTATTGCACTCCTGTCTTTCTGGATATTAGTTATTGATTGTAGCGTTGCAAAGATTGGCTGGTTTATCTTAAGAGGGAAAAATTGAAAGAGTTTCTGTGTCTGATATGGCCTGGGATGATCATAACCTAGCTGCTAAATTTCATTTTCTGCTAAAGCCTTTGCTCTGTTGTTGGGTTTTTTTTTTTTTTAATACTTCCGACATTTTTATTACTGTTTGATCGGATGAATATGTTTCTATAATGTGAAGGAAAATGAGAAATCATCGCTGGATTGATCGTAAAGGAAACATGGTCATTTTAATTATTTAATTTCCCTGAGATGCTGATATTTTCATTCTGTCTCGTGCCCCAGAGATGTCCTAAATCCTAATTTGAGAATTTACTTTACATGTTTTATTTGCTTCATATCACAGGGATGTTTATCTGTGAGCCTTTCTGCATTTAAATGGGATTAAATTGTTATAAAATAGTGGTTTCATTATTGCAGAGATAGAACGTACTATGGTTCATTTCAAAGCCTTTGAACTACATAATAATTATAGAAAGCCCTGCTTTTCAAGAAACAACGCAATGCCCAGGACTTGATTATACATGATCATATAAGACTTAGATTCTTATTAGAAGATTATAAAAATTGAGACTAGATGGTTACCATGGGGAACATTCAGTTTAGCTGTAATTTCTGACACTTAACCACATAGTTGTAGTTTTTATGGATTGCTTCCTTAAACATTTATGAGAGAGCTCTATTCCCAAGTAAGAATTGGTCTGCTGATCATGCCAAGTTAGAAAACTTGGCACTAGCAAATGGCGGCTGTCAGTTCCCTGACAACTGGTAATACCTACTTTCTGGAAGCCGCTGTTTTTTATTTATTTAATGATGGCATGGAATAATTAATATCTATCACTTCAAGGTGAAACCCTCCAGAATTTCATTAATTTGCTATTGTAGGAAGGGGCCCATGAGATAGTATTTGCCAATAATGCTCTACCCTCCCTAAAAAGCACTAAACTGGATACTGTGTATTTTATTGTGTATTCAGTTTTTAACAGAAATGTTTCTTGGATGTAACAGAACTATAGTAACCAATTTTTTAGCCAATTTTAAAATACCATAGTGAGATTTTTGCTTCGATTGAAGCCTGGAAGAGTTGTGATTGTTGCCAAATGGTGAGTAGTAATTTTTTAAAAAATTAATAATTAAATGTAATTTTTAAAAATTAAAATTTATTTATTTTAAATCGAAGAGAAAAATAGGTTCTCTTTGAACTACATAATAATTATAGAAAGCCCAGTCCAATTGGCTGGACTGTTCGAAGCATGGCAGATTATTCTCTACACCCTTAGTTTCATCCAGAAAAGCAATTATTGTAGGCTTCCGGATTTTGCAATGCAGCCAGCCTTATTTGCAAGCATATTTTGCTAGTTGCAAACGTGACTTTTGGTGGGGGGTTTGCTGCAGTTGAAATTGTTTTATCCTTTCATCTGAAAATTAGCTGCTCTAAGTAGTTGCATGAGCAACAGAAACCTTTTTGAAACATCTGTTGTGGATACCTGCAGTTGAGCAGAAAAGCCATGTTTGCTGTCATGTCCCTCATGCTTGAGACCTTTAAGTATTCAGTACAAAAGTTGGAAGAGAATCTATATTCAGTCAACTGAGTATATTTAGAAGCATCCCTATGAATAGAAAACCTATGAATAGAAAAAGTAGTATAACTTGGAGAACCTTTGATCAAGGTTTAATGAACATCTTTTCAGGCACCCAAACTAATTGTATGTATAAAGACCAGGAGAGAGATAGAGATGAATACAAGCCCCAAGAAAGGACTTCGATGATGGGATAAAAAGATAGATTTCTGAATTGCTAATTTAGTCAAACTGAGCACTTTCTTGTAGGGGAAAAGGGATAAAAGTGATGGGGAAGTTAGACAGAAAAGAAGTAGCTGACAGGGTAAAAAGGGAAAAGAGATCATCAGTGTATCTAAAAGATTCTGGTCTCTCTTGTGAAAAATAATGCCCTTTCATTCTCTGCATTAGCATGGTGTAAAGCGGAACGTCTCATACCGTACGTTAATTTTTCTTGCAATGTTATGGTTAAGTAAACTTTAATTGTTTGCAATCATCTTGATCCTCTGTGCAAATGCAGAATAGAATAATCTTCCTCCAACAATGTCAAACAGATGACAGAGTCCGAAAAGGAACTTATTTGGAGATGAGATGATCTCACTTTACACTTTGGGGTATCACTACAAAGATTTTAAGATTTGTTTAGCTCTCAGTATAGGCGGTGACAGGGCTGAGCCCAAGAGAGGAGTCAAATGCATCACCAGTCTCATGTTCCTGCTCACTCACAAGAGATCTAAGTCCATCCAACCTTGAATTCCATTGACTCTTATCTGCCACCAATTTGCTTTGACCACTAGTAGTTCAGATTCAGAGTTGAAGCCTGCAACACATCTTTTTATACCCATTTGAACAGCCTGGACCTTCTGATTTCTCTTAACAATTAGATGAACCAGATTTTAATATTGGTTCTTAACATGGATAGCTCCAAAATCTACACTCAGTGATGCGTTTGGAATCACACCTGCTCAGGCTACTTGTTTGGATCTCCCACCATTCTCAAAATCTTAATACTTTTACAAATGCTGGGAAAGAAAGATGGAAAAGCCCCTTCCCTCTCATGGAGCTGTTCCTCTTGATTCGTCAGCAATGCACCGTCTGTTGATTTTTACGAAGTTCAGCTCCCATAAAGCTTCTCATACAGTAGCCAAATTGTCAGGTTGTAAATTAACCTGAGGAAACTAAAGCAACGTAGTCCTGTTGTGTATACATGATGGAGTAGAAAAGGGATATTAAGGGAAAAATTACAGTTCTTCCGGAATATGATAACTAAAAAGCAGTGGTGGTATACTACCAGTTCGGTCTGCTTCTGGCGTACCAGTAGCGTCAAAGATCGGCAGGAGGTGACTAGGAAAGCCTCTGCACATGTGCAAATTGTGCATGCGCAAAGCGCGCCCACCAAGCCACGCCCACCGAACCGTTGGTAAACCTCTTTGAAACCCACCACTGCTAAAAAGCATATGTGAAGGTGAAATATTGATAATATGCAATTACTTTTAATGGAATGATAATAAAAAAATGACAAGCCATTAGGAGTTTTACCTTTAATTCCTACCTGTAAATCTTTATAGTCAAATAGTTGCTTGGACAATATTTTTAATAAAACGAGCAAGGTGTTTAGATTGTCAGCTGCGAGAGAAATGAGTCTTTGCAGTTCCTTACTTGTGTTGGCCTCGTTTGAGTTATAAATGGGAAGAAGGCCTGAATGTATGCGTTTTACTAATAGTATTAATTTATTAGTAATAAATAAATAATATATTATTAATTTGTTAATAGTATTAATATTGAAAAGATTGCATTCCAATCTGTTTAAACTCAAAAGAGGAAACAAACTTCTTGTAAATATTTCCTGCCCAGAGTAATGCCAGGTTCTCTCAGGATTTTTCATGCTTACAGTGACACCTGCAGTATATCATAAAAGCTTCCTCAGTTGGAAGTTGGAATGGATTTCTCTCACGACTCTTTCTGTGTGTGTGTGGTCAGAGCTCTGATTGAGAAACACTCGGTACTTACTTAAAACATGCTGCACTAATGAGAATATTGAGCATTGGTGAAAGTGTTTTACAGACTGTTCAGAGTTATTTCACAGATTTGTATTTGGACTTATTACTGCAATTACACAATTACCTCAAACCCAGTGAGATCGGCCACGGATGATGCAGTGTGATGCATTCCAGGTTAAGATTGGCTGCACTCCTACCTTCTTGTAGGACCCCTAGCTCCATCTCTTCTCTGCCCAATTTTTCCATTTTCCAACTTAGCACTCCATGAGCACTTCCCTTTCTTTTCACTAAAAATAATGTATTCCTTCAATAAACATTTAAGTTTTATTATAGGTAGTCCTCATCTACACTTTAAATGAAGTGTAGATGAGGACTACCTATAATAAAAATCAAATGTTTATTGAAGGAATATATTTTTTTTAGTGAAAAGAAAGGGAAATCCTCATCAACACTTCATTTAATGACTGTTCAAAGATATAATGGCCCTGAAAAAAGTAACTTACAACCGTTTTTCACACAAATGACCATTGCAGCATTCCCCTGATCACACGGTTAAAATTCAGACGCTTGTCAACTTACTCATACTTAAACAACAGTTGCAGTGTCCTGGAGTCATATGACCTCCTTTTGTGACTTTCTGACAAGCAAAGTCAATGGGGAAGACAGGTTCACTTAACAAACTACATTACTAATGTACTAACTGCAGTGATTCACTGAACAGCTATGGCAAGAAAGGTCATAAAATGCAGCAAAGCTCACTTAACGACTGCTTCAGGTAGCAGCAAAAAGTTTTGGGCTCAGTTATGGTCATACGTTGAGGAATATAGTCTTTTGTAATATAGTCATTGTTTGTAAACCAGCCAGAATCACTGAGAGTGAGTCTGGCAGCTGTATATGCTCTTAGTTATCATATTCAGGAAGAACTATAATTTTCCCTTAATATTCCTTTTCTACTCCATCATCCATAATACAACCAAGTTGTGTTAGTAGTTGTAGTTTTCTCATGTTAATTTACAACCTGACAATTTGGTTACTGCATGAGAGGTTTTATGGGAGGTAAACCTTGTCCAACCTGCCACACATGCCATTTATTGTAACACAGGCTTGATCTTTTCCCTTTTATGTTCAGCTAGGGTATGATTTGTTAGTGGGGAATAATATTCACTTAGAGTGGCATCTGCTTCTGTAATGGAGCACAATATGTCTGTGGAGTGAGTGCAGTCTCTTTATTGGTTGATTGAGTTAATGGAAACATCAGTTGCAGCTCCAGCTTTTATTCCTTATACTCCATCAGATTGTTTATCCTTCAGAATGGCATATAACGTTGAGTAAAGGCAGGGAAGTGCAAATATAACATCACATGGCACAGTTCATTATTATATAAACATTATAGTATAGGAGAGTTTTAGGGGACTTTGATGCTCCATAGCTTTTTGGAGCTCTCACAATAATTTGATGCAGTATTAATGCCAAGAATAGAGCCCTCTACTTGGTCTACTTCCCAATATACAGCTGTTCCTCTTCCTCTTGAGGAAGAGAGAAACTTAGGGAAAAAATACAGTGGAGAATGGGATACAAGCTCCATTTTAAGTTAACTTTGAAATCAGCCAGGCTTAGAGCTTAGTATTAGTAGTAAAGGCCACACACGGCAGTCCGAAAACCTTCATAAATTCAGTCTGTTTCAGATTCTGAGTTCTAGGATGACTTGTTTAGAAATTTAGAATTTTATTTTCAAAATAACATTCAAACATACTCTTCCCATTTTCTCAGTGGAATGGAACAACTTGCTTCAGCCAACTTGCTACAGCCAATTCAACAATTCAGTTGAATTATTTAAAATAAAATATTATTTTAATTTTTGTCATTTTGTCCCTCCTGTGGCATCCTTCCCTTAATGATCTATTCTGCCATTTCTTTGATATTAGTGTAACTCTTATCCTGTAGTTTAGAATTAGCAAGAGAACAACCTTCCTCTAGCTGGTCTATGGATGTGTGTTAAAGTTGACTTGCTTTTTCTCTTAGTTCTGTACTTACTAAAATATATTTCTGGAAAGCAGTTTTAAAGTGAGGTCTATTTTACCTCAAATCCAGATAGAATGCTAGGAAGTCTTGCTTTGCATCCATTAGGGTTAATAGTTAATAAGCACAGAAATTAACCGTTAAATTTTAGAAAGCCATTGGTTTTATTTCGCACTGAATGCTTTCGATGTCAATTTATCCAGAAAATGTCCTATAAAAATGCCCACGACTTCTGTGCTTATTAATTATAATGGCTCCTTATACACCAACTATATTTGGAGAAATATTTGAGTATTTCTTATAACGAACCTCCATTGGATGAAACATTATTAAAAGAATTTGATTCAACCAGGACATTCCCAAAGATTGTGAACCCAGAGCAGGTATTTAAAGTAAGTGTGTTATTTAAGAGATAGCTGGGCAATATTATATCTGCAGATTTGTATTTCAGTTTTTAGAAATTATGCAGCAGGGGATTCTATTTGAAAATTAAGTTTAGCAAAAATGAAATAAATTGAATGCTGAATAAGGATACTACTATTCCCTGAAAATCCTAGACTAGAGTAATGCTCAGATAGATGGCAGACATTTGTTGCATAAAATCTGGAAAGTTTGCCCATCTGTTTTGTGCAATCATATTCTGGGGGAATTCTTCCTATCGCCTGTGGTCATCACGGATATGTTCAGGTTATGCACTTTGCGAAGGGCTTTCAAAAGCATCTGAGAGTCAGACGTAGCACATCTAAGGAAGCGCAGAGCATCTGAGTGAAGAATTCCACTTTTCTTCCTCTTCTTGGTGCTTGGCACGAACCATTTCCATGACAAAAGGGGATTATTGACTTTCATAGCCATTGCTGCCTTTGATTCAAGGATCGCTTTGATTTCAGGGCCGCAGCCTTTGCTTACGAGACCCAGAGTCTCTCTCTCCTGTGTGTGTGTGTGTGTGTGTGTGTGTCAGGTGAAGAGGAAGGCAATGAAGAAGCGGTCAATTGTTGCCAGTATTCCCAGTGTGAAGGTCTTGAGTGATGTGGCAGGTTGAAACGATGGCTTGGGACGATGAAAGACAACCGAGCGGTCCTCCCTGAATCCGGGAAGATGTTCAAGCTTCGGCTATAATTCACGGAGCTTGAATGCCTCTCCAAATTGAGAGCTGAAAACAAAACGCACACAACATGCTTGTGCAGAGTGAGCGAGAGAGAAGATGAGGCAAAGGGATGGAACAGATGTGGGAGCCTTTGTTGAGCGGCCTCAGGAGGCTAGCGGGGTGGCGATAGGCTAATTTGAGGCGCATAATGCCAGGTCCCTTTCATATGTAGAACAGCACTTTGATCCAGCCTGGATGAAAGTGATGGAAAGTGGGGAGGATGGCTGGGGGTCTTTTGTCTTTGACAAAACAGGCATCTGCCGGACTCTAACCCCCCTCTCCTCTCTCCATGCAGCCTCTCTAGCAGGCTGATTCAACAATGCTGGTAAAAGGGACCTGTCTCTTTCTTATCCCTCCATTCCCTGGCCAAAACCCCTTGTCAGCTGAAAAAAATCCTAGCCAGAAAAAACAAAAAAAGAAGGCTAAGCAGTATCTTGACTACAAAGCTTAATCATTTATTTTTCCACCGTACTAACATTTTCTCTGTTGTCGGCAAAGTCCAGTACAGTTGTTACATTTGTCCTCTTGGTACATCCTTTCAAGAGAGACTTTGAAGTTGGCATGAATTCATTTTCGCAAGGAGGGGAGTATCGCTCGTGGAGAATGTGTGTGTGTGTATGTGAGAGAGGAGAGAGAGAGATACTTGCGGCTCATAGAAAAGGTTTTTGAATGCCAGCGCACTGCCCAGGATAAGGGAGCAAAAATATACAGTCCATTCAGCATACTTTGGTTCGGGATAAAGATAAAAGTAACAATGAATCCATACTTTGGTTAAACAACGAATACTTCGGTCTTATCCTGTGCAGTGCCTTGGCATTCAAAAGCTTTTTCTTTTGTGTTTCTAAGCAGCAATTCCAACTTAGGAGATGCTGCATCAAAATTTAGTTTGGGAGGAGGTGGGCTTTTCCTAATATTGAAATTGGTGGAATTTCAATATTGTTGAGAGGAAAAAAAATAACATTGAAATTGGTGTGTGGCTGTTTGTTTGTTTGTTTTGGACTAGCAGGTATATAGTATGTCTGAGGTGGCCTGCCCCTGGGCATCGTACAGTGATTGGAGTAACCCACCCTTGAATATTTCTTTCCCTTGAGTTTATGTTTGCTGTTGAAATTCTATTCAGAAGGATTGAAGATTCAGGCTTAAACCAAAAGGGGAAGTTGCAGAGCCAGATAAGAAGTTGTACACGTCTATGGAGATTCTCAGTCATCCAGGTCATGGTTGTCTCAAAGAGGCTTTTTTTGAAGCACTGAAAAAGCTCCTTGGATGAGAAACGAAACGTCTTCAAAGAAAAAACAGAAAGTCCAGTTGCCTCTTGAAAAAAGCACCGTTGGGAAGAAGTTGTACAATTAAGAGACAGATTTTTCACTGCTTCCTTGGAGACCTCATGTTATAAAATAAAATTTAAAAAATCTGGCATGGGAGCTTAAGGAGCCTGGTTTCTCAATTTGTGATTGTGCTCTTTTGCTCAAAGTCAGGAAATGTTCCTGTATCCTGATATGCCTCGTTTTAAAAGTTGGAAATATTGTAAGAACGTCCCTTTTGCTAGATTGTAGTAGAGAGAGTCCTTGTATAGTGTCTGCCTTGTTTAATGACTGTTCACAGCTATGCCAGTGATGAAAAAGTAACTTTATGACCAATCGGTGCATTTACAACCTTTTCAGGTGTGTAAAGCAAAGGAAAGCGGCAATAAATTCCTAAGTACGGTTTCAATTAGCAACTGTTTCACTTAACAACTGAGTTGCCAGTCCCAATTGTGATTGCTAAATGAGCATCAGCTGTAACCAGAAATAGCTGCTTCTGTGTTTGATTGTGATAGCAGTTGCCTCTAAGCCTTTTTTAAAAAAATATTCTTAAGAATGTATCATTTGTGGGTACAGGTAGTGCTCCACTTACAACAGTGTTTTTAGTGACCGTTCAAGGTTACAACAGCACTGAAAAAATGACATGATCATTTTTCACACTTACAACCTTTGCAGCATCTCTATGGTCACGTGATCAACATTCAGCCATTTGGCAACTAACTCATATTTATGATGGTTGCAGTATCTCGGGGTCATGTGATCACCTTTCGCGACCTTCTGACAAGCAAAGTCAGTGGGGAAGCCAGATTCACTTAACAACCAGGTTACTAACTTATCAACTGCAGTGAATTTAACAACTGAGGCAAGAAAGGTCATAAAATGGGACAAAACTCATTTAACAAATGTCTCAATAACAAATTTTGAGTTCAGTGGTAGTCATAAGTCAGGGACTACCTGTATATTACCACATTTCTGCATTTGTTTTGAGTTTTGTACAGAAATTATGTATTATGTGAGAAGAACAGATTTTGTTTCATGCCAGTTCACCCTAGTGAAATCTTAGTATTGTCTCTGACAGCTATGTAGTGGCTATTTTATACACCAAGATTTGCATATTTACATACATAAAGCTTGTTATAAAAGTAGGTTATAGATTTCAGTATGACAAAATGTAATTCATCAAAATCAAGTCAAATCATACAAACTAGAAGGTTCTGGCCTAGAAACCAGGAGACTGAATTTTAGGCCTCCCTTATGCATGAAAGCTTGCTGTGTGTCTTTGGGCCAGTCGTTCTTTTTTTAATACAACCCACCTCACAAGGTTGTTGTTGTTGTGGGGAAAATAGGAGGAAGCTGTATTAGGTAAACTTGCTGCCTTGAATTGCCAAAATACATTTTTAACGAGTTAGAATAAAAATCTCATCATTATCATCATTGTCGTTCCCTAGTAAGATACTATCTTGACTCTCACTGAAACACTAACTTGACATGGTTGTAGTTTTTATGTGGTCTGAGGAAGATGAGAGCTATGACAGGTTCAGCCATACTGGACACATGTCATCAGAGGAGCCAGCTGAAGAGTGTCTCTGCCATAAAGAATACGGTGAGACGTAATTTACAGAAACCTATATTGGATCAGTCCTTGCTTAACTCATCATTCACTAAGTGTTGGAATTCCTGGACATTTAATTTGACTGAGCAGCCAGGGCTAACATCTGCAATACTCCTGCAAGAAAAGATTTTTTACCCATTGCAAATACACAAAAGTTGAAAACGAAGAAATAATGATCTGTTATTACAAATCAGGTCCAACAAGAAGAGGGTATTTGAAAAGGATGGACTGATTCTGGAAAGAACAGATCAGAAATAACAAAACAAAGACTAACAGAGCAACATCGAATTAGAGTTAAATGAAGTATCCACAGAAGCAGAATTGGAAGAACTGCAAAGGTCTACCCAGAGCAAAGAAATTGAAGCCTTGCCAGGAGTACTTCAGACTATAGAGGCAAACCAGTTGGCAGTAGTCTGTAAAGATTCTCAGTTATCCATTACCTGGATGACTGAAAATCTCTACAGACTCTTAGCTATATAATTTGGGATGAATACCCTTTGAATGGTGTGGAGTAGGAATGAATTTCCAGAGGAAAAATTGCAAACTACAGGAACCAGGAGCACTACTCAGGTGATCCTGAGGACACAGATAAACCTCCAAGTGCTACAATGACCCTCTAAAAGGATGCAAATGACCAGCTGTCTGCAAGGAATATAAATCCTTCCATTCTCCACCATCTTATCAGAGCTGAAGAAGCTTCTTGGATGAGAAGCGAAACATCTTCAAAAGACAAACAAACCAAGAAAGTCCAGTTTCCTCTTGAAAAAATACTTTGGGGATAGTTGGCAGTAGAGGAAGCCAGCACAGATATTGAATTGTTTTCATTCCAAATCAGGCATCCTCTCCTTTGCCTTCTGCTCAGAAAGAATAAAGCCCTCTAACTAAAGAAAAAGAAGAATAGAAACAAAGAATAACTAACATCTAGAATAGTATAAAAACAACTGAATACATTGCCTTGCATTGAAGCTTATTCCAAGCTAGCACCAGTATTTAAAATATGCCAATACTGTAACATCAAATAGAAGCAAACCCAAACACAGTGGAAGAAATATCATCAAGGCAATTCATATCAGGGCAATTCCAGTCATTAGATATACAGGTGAAACTCGAAAAATTAGAATATCGTGCAAAAGTTCATTTATTTCAGTAATGCAACATAAAAGGTGAAACTAATATATGAGATAGACTCATTACATGCAAAACAAGTTAGTTCAAGCCATGATTTGTCATAATTGAGATGATTATGGCTTACAGTTCATGAAAACCCCAAATCCACAATCTCAGAAAATTAGAATATTACATGCAATCAATAAAACAAGGATTGTACATAGAACAATATCGAACCTCTGAAAAGTATAAGCATATGTATTCAGTACTTGGTTTGGGCCCTTTTTGCAGCAATTACTACCTCAATGCGGCGTGGCATGGAAGTTGTCAGCCTGTGGCACTGCTGAGGTGTTATGGAAGACCAGGATGCTTCAATAGCGGCCCTCAGCTCTTCTGCATTGTTTGATCTCATGTCTCTCATCTTTCTCTTGACAATACCCCATAAATTCTCTATGGGATTCAGGTCAGGCGTGTTTGCTGGCCAATCAAGCACAGTATCCCACGGTCATTGAACCAGGTTTTGGTGCTTTTGGCAGTGTGGGCAGTGCCAAGTCCTGCTAGAAAATGAAGTCAGCATCTCCATAAAGCTCATCTGAGGAAGGAAGCATGAAGTGCTCCAAAATCTCCTGGTAGAAGGCTGCGTTGACCCTGGACTTAATGAAGCACAGTGGACCGATACCAGCAGATGACATGGCTTCCCAAATCAACACAGACTGTGGAAACTTCACATTGGACTTCAAGCATCTTGCAGTGTGTGTCTCTCCATTCTTCCTCCAGACTCTGGGTCCTTGGTTTCCAAATGAGATGCAAAAGTTGCTCTCATCAGAAAAGAGGACTTTGGACCACTGAGCAACAGACCACTTCTGTTTTTCTTTAGCCCAGGTAAGACGCTTCTGATGTTGTTTGTTGTTCAGGAGCGGCTTAACAAGAGGAATACAACATTTGAAGCCCATGTCCAGGATCCATCGGTGTATGATGGCTCTTGATGCACTGACTCCAGCCTCAGTCCACTCCTTGTGAAAGTCCCCAACACTTTTGAATGGCCTTTTCCTGACAATCCTCTCCTGGCTATGGTCATCCCTGCTGCTTTTGCACCTTTTTCTTCCACACTTTTCCCTTCCACATAACTTTCTATTAATGTGCTTTGATACAGCACTTTGGGAACTTCCAACTTCTTTTGCCATTATCTTTTGAGGCTTTCCCTCCTTATGGAGGGTGTCAATGTTGGTTTTCTGCACAACTGTCAGGTCAGCAGTCTTTCCCATGATTGTGATTCCTACTGAACCAGACTGAGAGACCATTTAAAGGCCCAGGAACCCTTTGCAGGTGTTATAGCTTAATTAGTTGATTAAAGTGGGACACTTTGAGCCTAGAACCTTTTCTCAATATTCTAATTTTCTGAGATGGTGGATTTGGGGTTTTCATGAGCTACAAGCCATAATCAGCTCAATTATGACACATCACGGCTTGAACTATCTTGCTTTGCATGTAACGAGTCTATCTCATATATTAGTTTCACCTTTTAAGTTGCATTATTGAAATAAATGAACTTTTGCACGATATTCTAATTTTTCGAGTTTCACCTGTATAGCTGGAACAGACACAAGCAGAACTAAAAGCCCTTGATAGGAAGACTAGAAAAATAGTAACAATTAATCATGCCTATCAGCAATGTTGACAGACTATTTTTCAAGCAAAATAAGTGGCCATGAAATGATGCAAGTACACCAGATAGTTGAAAAAGAAAAAAAAAAAGGATTGGACAAATATCGGAGGATAGTGAAGCACTGAAGCTAGTTTACTAGGAAGGCTTACCGAGTACTAGAGAGACCAAACTGACCTAAAGACCCAATGAAGAGTAAAATGATATGGCAAAGTAAAGTATTACATGGCCACTATGTTGAAAAAAGCAATAACAACAAGACCTAGCAATGACTAACAGTGGGAAAAATGAAGAAAGAAATAGAGGGCTACTTCTGGCTATACAAGATCAAGCCTTAAGAACAAAGCCATACAAAGCCTGAATAGAGTAGACAGTAAGAGACAACAGGGGCTGCCTCTCCAAAGAAGCAGGAGAAACAGTGGACCAACTTGTTAGTTGCTGCAAGAAGATCACACAGACGGACTACAAACAATGGCACGACAAACGGTGCATTGGAAGATCTGCAAGAAATACCATTTAACTGCAAGAAAGATTGATGGAGCCAGAAAATAGACAGATTAATAAAAAAAACGAGGAAGCTAAAGTGTTCTGGGACTTTAGAATTCACACAGGCAAATGCCTGTCACACAATAGACTTAACAATTGTTAATAACAGAGACAAAAAGGTCTGGATGGTGAATGTGGTAATACCTGGTGTCAGAGGAATAGAAGAGAAAGAATAGGAGGAAATTACAAAATACAAAGATCTGCAGGTAGAAGAAGAATGACTGTGGAAAAAGAAGACAAAGATAATGCCAATAGTAATAGGCCCCTTGGGTGAAATACTAAAACAGGGTCACCTTGGAAACAGCAAAGGACAGGCCTGCAGTGGAGTGGTGCGTTTCAAAAAAGTTTACCGCCGGTTTGGTGGGCGTGGCTTGGTGAGCACGCTTTGCACGTGTGCGTGTACTGAACATGCACTTTGCACAGGGAAAGGGGCTTTCCCACTCACCTCCTGCAATCCTGCACTCTCCCTGTCGCTTCAGCAGCTGACACGCAGCAACCCACTGTGCCGCGCAAAGCAGCTGCACTTCAAAAGCAGGACATAAAGGTCAGTATGGGAGCCCGGGTGGGTGAGTGGGCCCAACAGCATCTTAGCGAACTGGTTCAGTCTCCACTACTCTTCGGCGCTACCAGTACGCCAGAACCAGGCCAAACCACTAGAATACCACCACTGTCACGGTGCCTTGCTGGCAGAGGGCTGCAGGTGGCAGTCGCAACTGAAAACTGAGCTGGAGACAATGGATCCCCCCAATCCCGCCTGGGCCACCACAAGTGCCCCAGATACGAGTGACATCAAGCTGGCCACACCTAATCCAGCCACACCACCAGGGGTGGGATTCTACCGGTTCACTCCACCTCTGTAGAACCGGTAGCTCTGAAGAGCAGCAGACATAGAACCGTTCTATGTCTGCTGATGTTTTGGCCCGGGCTCTGTCCCTGACCTTTATTTCCTGCTTCTTCAACTTCAGCTGCCATGCGAGGCACAGCTGCAATTTTAAAAAGCAGGAAAAAAGTGCTGTTTCAAAGGCTGTTTCTTTGCATGCAGCGTGCTGATGACGATTTACAGGCGTGTGGGCAGAGCATGCAGGAAAGCACATCGTAAATCACCGAACCTCATAAATCATCGAACCGGTAGTTAACCCTGTCGGATCCCATCCCTGCACACCACCTGACACCCCCCCCCCCCGAGGTTAAACACAACCCTGATGCAGTTCTCAATGAAATCGAGTTTGATACTCCTGCTGTAGATGTAGAAGAACTTCTATGGTCAACATTATCCTTGTTTTCAGTTTAGCAATTTCATAGTTACATTTTCCTTCAATCTTTCCACTCCAAACTATAGAATATTAGTAACAGTGAGATCATCATCATCACGATGAAAGGGAATCACAGTTACGGTCTTTCCAATAATGATATTATATCCAATTAGGATAGTGGTGGTAATTCTGCTGCTGGTGGTGAGGAGAGGAAGACCATCTTTCTTCCTATGAACTTTTCCCAGTGTAAATATTGCAAAGTTGCTGCATTGGAGAGCACCTGTCGGGATGCATACAAAAGATGTTGAATTCAAAACATTGAAAACCTCTTTCCATTTGAAATGGCCCCTTTTTGAGGTTGAAACAATTGTTTCTCATCTGAAATGGGCTGTTTTGACCATTTGTAAATCCACACACACACACACACACACACACTTCTAAACAGTTACATCTGAAGCTCCGAACACTCCCTGAATGATGGAAACCACCCATTTTTGAATGTGAAACAGCTGCTTTGCATTCAAAGAGGGGTATTTTGAATTCAAAATGCGGGAAAAAAAGACTTTGTATGCTACTATTATGTTCTAATCAGCAGAGCAAAGAGCAGTTTTGGAAGAGGGCGTTTTAATTGGATAAAAGAGTGAGTGGTGTGTGTGAGAGAGAGAATTATCCCCTTTTCTTTTTGCTGTTTAAGTGGGAGGAAGCCATGCTGGAGATCTAAAAACAGAAGTCTCCATTCCGCCTTGTCCTTAGAGCTAAACTCGATATGATCTAAGTGTTACGCTTCCCAAACAAGATTTAGTTTTTCAACTGTAGGTTGAACCAGAAGTAACATAGTGCAGAAGCTACCAGCGCATAATCTCTGCGCTGGTCTGTTTATAAACTTTAAAGCAAGGTCCCCCAAAGTAGTCGTTATTGGTCCCTGGTGTCAAAGGGGGTCAGTGTTGTTATTCTTAGTAGCGATAGTCCTATTAAAGTATTAAATAATTTTCATATGGTAAGCATCTGGAGGTCAATGAACATTCTGAAACTTTATGAGGTCAATGAGCTGAAGAGTTTGGGGAGCCCCTGAACTAAAGGATGTATCAATTTCACCTTAAACCAGAGCCAACCTTTGTAAAGCATGTCTTAAATTACTGTCAAACAACTTTAAGGAGCTGCAAGGAATATAAATCCTTCTATCCTCCGTCATTCGATCAGAGCTGAAGAAGCTTGTTGGAGGAGAAGCGAAATGTCTTCAGCAGGGGTGGGATTCAAATTTTTTAACAACCAGTTCTGTGGGGGTGGCTAAGTTGATGAGCGTAGCTTGGTGGTCATGTTATTGGCTGGGTGTGGCCAACTCAATATCACTCACATTGAGGCACGCATCTCCTCGCCTGGCCTCTCATGACTGTGGGGATGCTGCAACAGTCATAAGTGTGAAAAATGGTCATAAGTCACTTTTTTCAGTGCCATTGTAACTTTAAATGGTAATTCCACACAAGCAAAGTACCAGCAAAGGAGGGGGAAAAAACTCCAGAGAAGTTCCTGAGACAGGAAGTCTAATCCTGCCAAAAATGTAATAAGGGTTAACGGAGAGGCACGTTCTGTAAGCAACACCAGAATGTTTCCTTCCTGCCTTCCTTACAGGATTAGTCCAGTAATTTCTTCTAACAACCGGTTCTCCGAACTGCTTAAAATGTTAACAACCGGTTCTATTGAATAGGTGCGAACTGGTAGAATCCCACCCCTGGTCTTCAGGGAAAACACAAAGTCCAGTTGCCTTTTGAAAAAGCACTGGGTGACTGAGAAGCTCCCTAGAGAGATCTTTAAGAAACATCTCTGGCTTAGAACTTGAACACTCTGGTGACTAGTAAGCTGTGAACCCTGATTGTCCCATTTAGATCTCTGGACAACCTCAGCTAAAACCCTAGGCTGCAATAGACTGGGTAATGCCGAGTTACTTTTTGCAACGTTTACGTAAACCACGGTTGAGATCATTCCCATGAAATGCTTTGGATAATTGGAACATTACAGAAGTGCTAACTAGGAGGATATCTGGAAAGGAAATACTGAAAAGGGAACGAGGGACAAGTGCTTGCCACATGCTGTTTATTTTGGGTGCCCACTTTGAGATAAGCTTGCATTTTTCTCCATGCTTTCCTTCCCCCCGGCACCTTTGCCACTGAATAAAAGCACTTCCATGTGAAGAGAGCACCTTCAAATTCACAAGCTCTGGAATTTTTTCCCCCTTGTTATGAAAGCCTCGGGACTTGCGGGTCACTTGACTATGTACTGAAGATAAACCTTTCACAAAGGGCACCCTGTTTGAAGCTGCACCTGGTATTGCAATCTCTGAATGTGATAACACTCACTAGAAAAATTGTTATTGGAGAGCTGTGAGGTTGGGCTGAAGAGGATGCCATTTACAACAGCTATAAGCTTGCGAGTGAGGCCATGAAGTTCCCACTCTTTACAGAATGTAAAAGAATATTGGTTGCAACTTTAATTGCAACTTTATTCATACACTAGGTGAATCGTATTAAGTTTATGTCCTCATAAAGCCATAGGAAAATTATATTTCGGTTATTTTATTTATTTTTGGTCACGCTTTGAACTGCAGAGAATTCTACTATTACTGCAGAATGATTTTGTTACATTTTGTTTGTATGAAAAAAAAAGATTTAGGCAGCTAGAATAGGTACATGACAGCTCAGAAGAACTAAGGGGGTTTTCTACTTTTTTTAAAAAAAACCCACAATGATCTAGGAATGCTAACTTAATTTTCCTCAAGCAAACCAGAGCTGAATGCTATGTTTTATACTGGCCTTGTTTTCCTTTTTTTAAAAGAAAAAAAAATTCAGGGATGTCAGGTCATAAGCAATGGTGGGATTCAAAATTTTTTACTACCAGTTCTGTGGGCGTGGCTTGGTAGGCGTGGCAGGGGAAAGATACTGTAAAATCTCCATTCATACCCCACTCCAGGGGAAGGGTACTATAAAATCTCCATTCTCTCCCCACTCCTGGGAGAAAGTTACTGCAAAATCCACATTCCCTCCCCACTCCACTAACCTGATTTCCAGCTCCGTTCTCCTGTGCAGGACAACAAAAGAAGATCCAGCCAATCAGCTTGGACTCAGGAGGCAGAGAATAGATGGGAGCAGGGCCAGTCAGGGGTGGTATTTGCCGGTTCTCCGAACTACTCAAAATTTCCACTACTGGTTCTCCAGAACTGATCAGAACCTGCTGAATACCACCTCTGGTCATAAGTTATTACATACTTCACATTATATACAGATAGTCTTTGACTTACAATGGCATTTGGGATCAGAATTTCCATTCTTAAGCAAAGCAATTGTTCCCTGAGCCATAGCTGATTGTTTCATTATTGGTTTGGCCACGATTGTTAAGTGAATCTCTGCAGTTAAGTAAATCCCATAGTAGTTAAGCGAATCCAGTTTCCTCCATTGACTTTTCTTGTTGGAAATTGGCTGGGTTACAAGTGGCGATCATGTGATCCCAGAAGGCTGCAACCATTCTAAATGCTGTCCGTGCCAATTCTAACGATTTCACTGTTGCTGTGGGAAGTCTCTCATGCGAGCCATGGGAAGGATGTGTTGGGTTAAAGGAGATGCCCATGGTGCTGCACGACTTCCAGAAATGTTCTTTGTCAACTTTTCCTGAATATGAATCATGCACAGCCTATAAGTTTATTTATTTTGGGACACCGATGATGACAATGTTCTTATAATAACCGATTATATGATTTATTTTCTTCTTTGTAGATGGTTGAGTGTTTAAAATATGTGTTTAGCGTAGAAGGCACACACACACACACACACATACACACAGAGAGAGAAAGAGAGAGAGAGAGATAAATGAATACCAAATGTTTATTATTCCAGTTTAATACATATTATTTAATGAATGAGTTTAAGGACTGATTGGGAACTCTCCGTTTTCCTCCTTCCCATTCTCTGTGTCTAGGTGATCTTTGCTTTGAATCAGACTCTTTTGCAGCAGGAGAAACTCCGAGCAGGCAGTCTACGGATTCCTCACAGTACAGAGGACCTTATCAAGCATTACAACTGTGGAGACCTGAACAACGTCATCTTCAATCACGATACTTCCCAAGTGAGTTGTGCCTCCCCATTCCCTTCTCCTGCTCACAGTGCTGCTCATTAGCTTCTCCTGTGAGCTGTCCGTATCCTCAAAGGGACTGAACGTTTTAATCACAAGTTCATTTTCATTTTTCAAAGTCAGCATGCTTCTTTGTTAACACTGCAATTGGCAATTGTGCTTCCAGAAATATATTTGTTGTTGGCGTCTGATGGGCTGTTTCTGATTTGCCAGATAAGAATTGAGAGTTTATAATATATTTTATGAATATATATTGACCTCACCCCTTTCCTAAGAGGTCTGTAGGGAGCATGCATAAGCGCACCAACATGCCTACCGTCCCTGTCCTACTGTTTCTTTTATTTTTCTTATATGTACCCATTTCATGTATTCATAACTATGTATATACTTATACCTATTATCTTGTAAGCAATTGACAAATCAAAATAAATTCTAAATTCTAAAAAAAATTAAAACATAGTCATAAAATATTATATTACAATATTATTGTAATAGAACACATATTTCAATTCAACTTAATTTTAAAAAGATACCAGTTTTTTCTTTTTCTTTTTAACAACCCTGTAATCCCTTGCATTGGGGTGAAGTCAGGGGAACAGAATGGAGCTGAATATTTACTGGCTGGATGCCCTTCTTGATGCCTATGTGGAGTTCATAACAGATATTTCCGCTTTGTGCACAGAAAGGGAAATATTTGCTGCTAGCTAGGATTGAAATCATAGCTTCCTGATTGTGAGACAAGAGCTCCTCCTCTAAGCCACTGCATCGCTTTTTAGAAAGATATAATAAATTAGGGGAAAAATAGATTTGTCTCACTATAGTACTTTGCAAAATTGGAGCCAGTCTGTGATGGCTATGATGACCTGGAGTGTAACACAAACGTAACAAAATCCAAAACGTAAATAAATATCCTTTATTGCCTCCAACTTGGCCCCACTGTTCAATAATTCTCAGTTGGAGATAAAACATACTCAAAAATAGTCTTCAAAAGAAGCAATACAATCCGAACTTAATGAGCAGATAGAGGTGAAATAAAAAACCAAACCAACTACAATGACGAAATTTCCACAACGGACCAGGATAAGTAATTACCAAGTTCAAGGAGATAACAAGGCACAGTCTGTTGGAAGGACGCCAACCAAGATAACTTCAGCCCAAAATAAAACACGCTTTGCTTCTGGCAATGCTGTGTTGTAATTGTCTCTTTTATATTAATCATCTCCCCAACTGCAATCATGGCTGCTTCCTCTCTCATAAGCCGTTTCCTTCTCCGTTCCTCCCTGCGTGTTCTAGGATGGTTAGGGGATGGGCCTGGTTCTTCCTCTGACTGTCCAGCCGGTCTTTGCCCTTCCCCAGCCTCCTTCACAACCTCCGGAGCCACACCTCCACTCCCTGTTGGCTGTTCCTCCTCTCCCTCAGAGTCCAACCTTACCACGGGCATGACAATGGCTTCCTGAGCTATGTAGCTTTTACATGAGCATAGTGAGATGTCCTACATTTCCCATTTTTCTAAGCACATTAACTTGACATGGATGACATAATCAAAGGCCTTCTATAAACCATGAAGCACATGTTAACTTCTTTTAGTGTTTATAACCACTTGACATGTAGCTATTACAGGTAGTTCTCACTGAATGACTGTTTAGCGATTGTTCAAAGTTACAATGGTGCTGCAAAAGTCACCTTATGACTTGTCTTTGCACTCACGATTGTTACAGCATCTTCGCAGTCATGCCAAGATTTGGGCACTAGTGCAATTGACAGGAATTAATGACTGTTGCAGCATTCTGTGGTCACATGATTACCATTTGCACATTTTACAGCTGGCTTTGGACAAGCATAGTCAATGGAGAAGCCAGCAGCGAAGTTACAAGTTGTGGTCATGTGACATCTTGTTTAGTGATGGAATTGTATTTGCAAAAATATACTCTATACTCTAGCTGAATACTTTTCATTATTCCAGATAAGAATGAGACAGGAGGTCAATATGAGACTTTAAAAGAGTGAATAGTATACTACAAACGTAGGATGGAACTGTCATAGAAGAAATGTACTGCTGTACCTAGATTTTGGGAGATTACCCTTCACATACCCATCCACTATCTTACAAAAAAAAACCCACTATATATTGAATACTAGGGGAGCCATGTTAATGAACAGTTGTTTACTTTTCTCTGGAATTCAGAGTATTCACCAAGCTGCCAAAACTGTAAGTAGCAGCCTGGAACAGTTAATCCCAAACACCAGCCTCTCCAAGCTTTGATTAATAAGATTTATTAAGAAGAAGCTTATAGTAGCAAGAATTCCCTGCAAGTAGTCTGTTTTCAAATGAGAGACCTCTGTATAGCAAAATAAGATGAGAAGTCCCTGGTTGTTCTTCTGTGCTTTTCAGGAGGTGGTAGAGGAAATTTGCATCTGCTATTGTAAGTATTATATTTATACTCTTAGAACCAATTTTCATACAATGTTGCTGTGATTTTAGTGGCACATCTCTTAAATATGGAGTCCCTTAACTATGTGTGATCTGAAGACAGAGGAATACGAGGTGAACATCCTGCCTCTGAAGCAATTTGTTTTTCGGGGAATATGGAAAAGAGCCACTTCTTATACTTGCAACATCTGGTATAGGAAAAGGTTTTTCTCCTCCAATCCAGGAAACCGGTTATCCAAGAGGCAAGCAGCTAATCACTGACAAGTCATGTGCTTGAAATGTTTGGGCGTCATGACCCTAAGATTTGTGAGTTTTATACACATGGCTCTCTGAGTAATCTCATTTATTGCTTGCCCCTTAAAGGTGTGCAGTGCTGCTGGCTCTCTCCAACAATAAGGGAAAATCATGCAGCTTTTCTATCAGTGGCGTATTTCAATAGTCTCCTGTTAACACATGGTTATGCATGTGCATATATTACATTGTTAAAAAAAACAAATCACCTTGTGCTAGTCTCAGCTGAAACTCACCTGACCTATTTCTCATCAAAGCTCACAAAGCATCGAGTTAGATAGTGTTCTGGTTGAATGGGAAAGCTGGACCCAGAAAAATAAAGTCTAAACTTCAGAATATGTGGCCCTTTGGCAATGGATCTTCATAACATATATTGATAACTCGGGGTGAGATGGTTCTAGTCAAAAGGACATAAGCTATGCCAACTGCCAGATGATTGGCAATCTTCTTTTCTCTGATCTTGAGAGTTATATGCATTGTCCCACTTGAAGAGAGCAGAGCTGATCCTGACAGCTCAAAACTGATGCAGAAAAAACTCTAGATCACTTTCATGTCTAGACATAAAAGATCCTCCTATACTTCTCAAACCCAAAATACCAAGGGATATTTAATCATCCATCCCATAGCGATTACAGCTACAATATATGCATGGAGTGCCTATGGAGATTCTCAGTCATTCAGCCCAAAGATGCTTTTCCAAAAGGCAATTGGATTTTTTGGATGGAAGACGTTTTACTTCTCACCCAAGAAGCTTCTTTAGTTCTGTTGAATGGTACGGAACAGAAGGATTTATATTTAGATGATTGCTAAGGAATATAAACCCTTCTGTTCCCCACCATTCAGCCAGCATTGAAGAAGTTTCTTGGATGATAATCAAAACGTCTTCAAAGAAAAAAAAAACCCAAGAAAGTTCAGTTGCCTTTAGAATAGCACCTTTGGGGCAGATATGCATGGGCTTCATTGGTAGGGCTTCAGTGCTGTTTAGACTATAATCCCAGACGGTATTACCATGGTGCAAATATATGAACAGACATAAGGAGCTTTCTGCAGATAGAGCAGGACTAAAGTTTGTCTCCTCTTCTGTCCCACACGTTTTGTCCCTCCAATCGAACGGTAGTGAACAAGAATTCTATTTTCTTTCAGCAAAATCCTTTGCTGAACAAAAGGCTGGAATGAAAAAAGTGCTTTAATGGCAGCTGTTCCTTGATGCATCACTCTTTGATTTATGAGTCTCAAGATCTGTTTTTAAAAAACAATAATTGTATTTTTAAAAAGAGATTAAAAAAACTAATGCAAATTACAAAAAAAAAAAACCCAGAACATTAAAAAGAGAAATATTGCAGACAAAAGAATAATATAGAGAGAAAAATATAAAAAAGTGAGTCTATAACAAAGAAAAAGAAGTCTCTTGATGTTTTTGCAAGGAGTCACAGTCTATTGCACAAGGAGAGCAGCAAGTTTTATCACTTTAGCCAGGAAGACTCCCCTTGGGGATATTTCGGGGTGAGCGCTTGATTTCTTCTTTTGCCAAGCAGTAGAAGCATCACAAATTGAATATTTTAACTGCTGCTGAGTTTTGCTTTGGCAAGCCAATTTTTCAGTGGCAATCTATTACTACTAATCTTGGGTTTTTATTATGGTTCCTAGCTATGTGCAAGATGTTCTCTTCTACTGTAAGAAAGGGGAATATTGGTGTAAAGATTTTTTTTTTCCTTTTACAATGCTGAGTAGTCTTCCCTCTCTCCTTCCTTCCCTTAAGTGTTCTCTTTGGTGGAAGTGCTGTTTCTTCCTTCCTATTTCTGTTTTTATTATTGGTGGTCATATTTATTCTTAGCAGCATATCAAACATTGTGATCTCAAAGTGATGTATTTTGATTTCAAATAGATTACTTTGAGCTCACCAGAAATGCTCCAGGATCGTTCCAACCCAGTTTCAAGGTGTTTGAAATAAGGTGGTTTTTTTGATACCGTCTGGAATATTTCCAGAATGGTCCTTGGGACTTCTGTAAGGTCAGAACTACCTGTTTTAAACCTGAAGCAACAATTTTGAGTTCAAAAAAGGATGTTTCAAGTGCAAAACAAGTCAAATGAATCACTTATCCTGTAATTTGCAATGGGATGAAGAAATTTGATCTTGCTGCTTGAGTAAATCAGAGGAGTAACCCGCTGTAGGAACCTTCACAATAGGTCTAGTGTTCTCTTTACAGGTGAAAACTATTTATTAGAAGATCAATATCCAGCCTAATTTATCTAGGGCTGTCTTTGAAAATAGGATAGCTAAACTGATATGAAAGATTTCTCCAGGAGGTTAATGTGAGCAGCATTATCTGTTCTGAACTTTGTTCGTGTGCCCTTCCAAACTGGTTCTGACTACTTTTGTGAGCATTTGAAGGAGCATTAAAATAATTTTACTCCAAATGCCATTTTTAAAGAAATGATATTGTTTGCCCAAATATCATAGCCTCCATTATTCTTGTGGTTATGGTCTTTTATATGAATCTTCTGTCTCTTTCTTTGATATCATAAAAATGTGATTCTCCAAAGCTTCTGTGAATATGCTTTGTTAACCGTGGCTTATTCAAAATCTATTATACTATTTAGAATTGAAGGTAAGTTAAACTAAATGGTTTTGAAAATCAAAACTACAAGTTAAGAAGTTAGGGATGCTGCCAGATGCTTTTTTCACAATTTAATTTATTTTTATCCACCTATGTTATTTTTATAACTAACTCAAGGCAGTGAACATACTTAATACTCCTTCCTCCTATTTAAAACCCTATTTTCCCCATCATAACCACCCTGTGAGGTGAAATTGGGCTGAGACACAGTGATGGCCCTAAAACACCCAGATGGTTTTCATACCTAAGGTGGGATTAGAACTCACAGTCTCCACGTTTCTAGCCTGGTGCCTTAACTACTATACCTCTTTATATCTTTATATTTTGATGCTTGTCAACATCAAGTCTTATATGGGATTTTTCAAACTAATGACATTAAAGGCCAAGGCTTTGATCTGAAAACCACTGCCTCACTAAGGTCTAAAAGGAAGAGTTTCAAGAAAACGTAGTTTGTCAGTTAAGGAAATAGTTTCCCATGTCAGACTAGAGTGAATAACTTAGTACTTTGTGCTTCTACTTCTGTAGGCTGCTTAGTTACTTCTTTCTGCAGGAATAGAAAGGAAAGATGCAAATGCTAGCTAACCATATATAGCTCCTAGATAATCCATGCACCATTGGGTCTTTGTTGCAGATATATTTGCTTACCTAATCAGAGAAAGAGAATGCCATGGGCAGGCAAAAAAAAAAAAAATCAACGGGAATGAGAATAACTACTGACTTCCTGTTGGCTTCTCCCATTGAGTTGTTGGACATCTTCCCTTTCCTTCCCAGCAGGCAGATATATGGTGGATACTAAGGGAGGGAGGGAGGGATTGCATGTATGGCTGGAATCTGTCAGGGAACATTGAAAATGAGAATTATGTGCCCTCAGTGGCACAGCAGCAGTGCTGAAGCAGCAGGAGCCTGGCACCACTGAAGCAGCCTCCATTTTCCCAGATTTTATTTTGTCATTAGTAATGAGTCCCAGCATTCTGTAAGTTACCACATTTGAGGTACCTTTGGTTGAAAACATTTTGTCCTAACAGTACACAGTTTTGCCCAGTTAAAGGTTACAGACACAGGTATGTAGATATCTAACGCATTGTGGTTTGATGTCCATGGCATGTGTGCGCGCGCGCACACACACATTTTTTACTTTTTTTTATGACTTTGCTGTCCCTGTTCGAATAGAGTCAGGGCGATTGGATGGAACTGAGCATTTATTGGCTCTTTCTCTCCCTCCCTCCGTCTCACACACGCTGATAATTTACTTTTGTTCTTATGATATATTGTTTTTAAAGCCATATATAAGGATACAGGATGTAAGATCTCAGGATGTTTCCTAACTGGAGTGGTATATAAGCACTCTTTAAGAAATAAATGGATAAATATATATATCTGTCAAGAGCCTTTCTTCAAATAAGCAGCACAGTTCAAAAGAAATTACAAAAGCCATGCTTAGACACTTGACTAATTCATAAGGGACAATTTGTAGCCTCTTTTGGGGCTTATTTACAAGTTTCTACTGAAATACAATTCAGAAACTGAACAAGTTAAGGACTTTATGATCCAATGGATGCATAATTTAAACAGGACAATTAACATGCAACAATGGAACTGTTACTGAAAGATAAATATTACAATTATTTTTGTTAATATTAAATTTGAGAAAACAGGTATAAGATATTTTATTGCTAATATATTACTCCAGTGCAAATTGTCAAAATATATAATTCATATTCAAAAACCTGTTGGAAATACATTACAACAGTTCGAAGTTTACACAGCACTGAAAAATGTGACATGACCATTTTTCACAACTATGACTGTTTCAACATACCCATGGTCACATGATTTACATTTGGCTACTTGAAGGCTGCTTCATATTTATGACTGTTACAGTGTCCCAGGGTCATGTGATCATGTTTTGCAAACTTCTGACAAGCAAGTGAATCAATGGATTCACTTAACAACCGTGTTACTAATTTAACAACTGCAGTAATTCACTTAACAAATGTCAGCAAGAAAAGTCATAAAATGGAGCAAAACTCAGTTAACAAATTTCTCACTTAGCAACCTAAATTCTGGGCTCAATTGCGATCATAAGTCAAGGACTACTTGTAATCAGTTTACAAATGTACTTTCATGTTTGGTAGCGATATTACAAAGCTCAGCAATTCTCGAAATGGTTTCTTATAGAATGAAACAAATCTTAAAAGTTGAATCTTCTTTCCTGCCCGCAAGTTTTTCTGCTAAACTTCATATCCTTTCAAAATATACGAAGCTGATTTATGATAACAGTTCTAAGAATGCTTTAAGAAAACTTAACTGGGTATTAAATACAAATCCTTCTTTATAAGAATGGGAAAATCAAATTATGGGAGTATGCATTCAGTGTCAAAAATAACTTCATATTGCAAAACAAGGTGGAATTTAAAAAGAGAAAAAAAATCTTTTATTTGGAAAAGGAATATAAAAGGGATATAGAGCAAAGGCTGATATACAAGAACATAAATGAAAAAAATGCATTAAAAATATAAATATCACTGTGACTTTTTTAAAAATAGGGCTGGAAATAATGAATGCATTTACTTTACCAGACAAATCTAATGAAATATCTATTTTCCCTGTCTCTCTTTCCCCATACTCAGGTCATTTAGAAAAACGGTACATTGTGCTTCTATTGTATTTCTAATGACAAAGAACTATCAGAATACAAACAGGCCCTTCCATGAAATAGCACCAATGTCGTATTAAGCACATGGCTTTGCTATATTTTCTTTTTTATTACAAAAAGCAGAGAATGACCTCAAAAGAGAAAGCTCAATCCTGGAGAAATGCAGTGGTTCTAATGAGTAAAAGTAAGGCTTGAGAGGAGCTAAGGACCGTCATTATTTTCCTGCCTGTTACAAGGCTGCTAGAAATATTAAGAATGAGCTAACTCTGGTGTTATATAAATATATTCCCATGTTCCATCTCTTCTTTGCATTTCTTCTGCATAAAACCTCAAGTTTCCCAACTCTCTGGAACAAATCTGTGGGACATGCTGGGAAAGGACAGAGATTTGTTTTCCTATGTTGTGTAAATCATCTTTCTTTCCCACAGGTCCCAAATTTCATCAATGCATCCCTGCAACCTCACGAGCGCATCATGGCTCAGGAGATTGACAACTACTTCCGCCATGAGCTTATCTACAAGCGGAATGAGCGGATGGGCAAGCGAGTAAAAGATTTACTGGAAGAATATCCAGATAAAAGCTTCTTCTTTGCATTTGGAGCTGGTAGGTATACATTTTAGAAGTTTTGAAAAAGATAACGTGGATAAATTGATTCTTTGTGTTAGTAATGTGGAAACATCCAATTCACAAGAGAACACATTGAATCATTGCACCTTCAACGCCCAAAATGGCAATTCTTCATAGCCATTGAAAGATCCGTTGTACTCTCATTAAATGTCTTCAATATCTCATTATAAAATCCGCTATCAATGGATTTTTATTTTCTTTTATGTGGTTGTATTGATTTTAATATTTATTTTTCATGTTTTTATTGCTTAAGCTGTCAAGAGTTGCTTTATGAGATAGGTAGCCATATCAATCCACTAAATACATAAACAAATTTAAATGCAGTTGCAAAAACAAACAGGCATGGTTAAATTCAAAGTGATAGCATAGGTTCAGTATTTATATTTTGTAATCTCTGTCTTTTCTCAAGGTGAAAATTATCTTTTAGGGAAGTAAGGATTGAGGCTCAAACCTAAATGTACAGAATTGTAATTGGGCTTATTATAACACTAGTTCAATACCCGTGCTTCGCTATGAAACTATGTGGTCAAGCTCAGTTTTGGGGTAGGAAAATAAGGGGGGGAGGAATCTGCCTTTGCCTACCACCATCCATCGGTATTGATCTGCTAGCATCTTGTCAGTGTGTGAGAGAGTTGAAGGGTGTTTGGAAACTGAAACAGTATTTGCTGTGTGAACAAGGAGACAGCAAGGAGCCTGGGCGTGGCTTAGCTCAACTGTTCTGTACTAAAGCTGCTTGCTGCTCTAAAACTGAAACTCCTCCCCTCTGCTTGTGTTTTGCATTTAAAACAGATTTTTTTTTCAGGTGGGGAGGGGGAGTAGAACGCCTTAGCATCAGAACATGTTAATAATATAGGAAATACTAATGCTCTGATGTTCATTTCGAAAAATCCTTTCTTAGTGAGCACCTAGAAGCCAAGAGGAACATATGCACCAAATTTCAAGTTGGTAAGCTTTATGGTTCTGGAAATTTTGTGATGATGCGTGAGTGATATATCCCTTTTATATAGAGAGACAAAATCGGCTTAAACTGGTGTTCTCCTAGTAAAATAACCTCACCTGCTAGGCTGTACCTACCTCCCAAGTGTGAATCTGGTCTGAGAACATTTTGGAAGATGTAAGCCAGGGGTGTCAAACTCACGTCGACACCGAGGCATCACGTGATGTATCGGGACATTTTCCCCCTTAGCTAAACCAGGCCTGAGCGTGACACATCCAGCCCACGGGCCTGTAGTTTGATAGCCCTGATGTAAGCCAAGTCACTAGATATATATTTGACAACTTAGATATTAAAAAATCAATAGTGCTGCTTTTTTTTAAAGCAGAGGTCCTCAACCCCAGGTCGTCAAACCGGCAAACTGGTCTGCAGCCTATCGGGAACTGAGCTACATAAGTGTGCATACATGGGAGATCTAGGTAGCACGAGAAGTCACAGGAAATTTTTTTTTACACAGAACCGATCCCTGGCGCCCAAAAGATTGGGGGCCTTGTGCATGTATTTATGCCCCAAAATGCCTGTAGTTTTTAAATAGGATTTCATTGTTTAAATTGACTAGTGTATAATATCAGACTGTACTGCCTGGAATGCTCCACCCAAGGGGGAGAAAGCAATTGTATTTCAGTGCTTATTTTGTGAGATAATCAAATGATCTCAGATATTATCTGTTCTGGCATGCATAAATATTACACTGGCAGAGAGACAGTATGGACTCAATCATCTGCATAATGTGCTTTTCCCTCAAGGGAAAGACTGATCAGGTGCACATTATTCAGTCAGGTTTTGTATACTCCTGGGGGTTGGCATTGTGTAAATTAACATCTGTCACTTCTCCCTGGATTTCTGTTGGCATGTAGTGTGGAGTGTTAATATTGGCTAATCCTTTTGATCATTGATGTTAGTGAAAGAATTCCAAACGTCAGCTATTTTCAAACTTGGAGTACTCCTGGCAGCAAACCTATAATTAAATATTTTTAAAAATATCTTTTTGAAGCCATGTACTGATTTAAATGTGCAGGTCTTGTAGATGAATGGCAATAATTTCCCAATAAAGATATTCTTATTAGGCCTTAGAATGTTTTCAAATATTCATGTTTGAGGCGGACTTTACCTCCCCTCCCACCAAAGTTTCTGGGTTGCCATTTCAATGATTCCAAAGGGATTTGCAAGAGGTAGTACCTCTTGAAAAGTAGCACTTTTTAAATGAAAGTACTTTATTAGGAATCATAAAAGCATGTCATTTACTCCGTGTGGTTATTTGTTAACTGTGATATATTTTAATGATATATTTCATTATTTAATATTATTCGTTTACTAAACAATATATTTATTAATATATTTTCTAACCACATTGTACCCATAGCTGAAAATGTGAGCTAACTTTCCTTAAGATATAATGCAACAAGGGGCTGTTTGCTTGTTTGATTTTACAACTATGGTGAAAATAGTACGAATATGCAGTGGTTTAATGAAATGCAAAAGGTTTTATAAACGTTTGCAAACGATTTAAATATAATGTATCTTAAGGCCACCTTTGGCTTCTGGAGCAGTGATGGGATAGCCACCCAGAGTTGTTGTATCAGTGAAATGGACAGCATAGAAATTTAATAAATAAATTTAATGAATAGATCTAGGTTAAAATACAGGTAGTCCTTGACTTACAACATTTAGCAACTGTTCAAAGTTATAACTTCACTGAAAAAAGTGACTTATGTAAACTTTTCGTAGGTTTTTCATACTTACCACCACTGTAGCATCCCCATGGTCACGTGATCAAAATTTGAATGCTGGCAATTGGTTCATATTTACGACGGTTGCAGTGTCCTGGGGTCACGTGATCACCTTTTGCAACCTTCTGACAAGCAAAGTCAATGGGGAAGGCAGATGGACTTAACAACCGCGTTACTAATTTACAACTGCAGTGATGCACTTAACAATTGTGGCAAGAAAGGTTGTAAAATGGGGCACAACTCACTTAACCACTGTGCCCTTTAGCAACAGAAATTTTGGACTCTATTGTGGCTGTAAGTCAAAATCTACCTGTAATGGGTTACAGTACACAGCTTGTGAAGACAGTCCCTCTGTAAAGATAGATATAGAGACAGAAAGACAGATACACATACACCACACACAATGTTAAGCTATACTAGATCTCCCTGTACCTATATTTCCTTGAGTTGCTTTAGTTGATATCTCTGCACCAGATTGATATCTCTGCACAATTGGCAAAAGCCCTCAGACTTCCATCTGCTGTTCAAGCAGGAGCTGTAAGTCCAGAAGGGTGACTAAATCTCAGATCTTCTATTTCTGGAAAATACTTGCCCAGATTTTAATAGAACATTCTGATCAACAATCCTAATTCCTGGGTTCAACTTCAGTCTGTTTTGCCCCATCAAAACCCTTAAGATCTTCATGCACTGGGACAGCAGCCCCCAATCTTTTGGGCATCAGGGACTGGGTTTTTCCGTGGACCAGAGAGAGCTTGGTTTTGTGTGCTCCCTGCATTCCACCTCACTTGTTTGCACGGTCTGGTTGCTGCATGCCATGGGCCGGTGCCAGACCATGGACTATGGGCTGGCAGCATCTTTCCTACAGCCCAGGCTAGTGATATAAAGTGACTTTATTTGGATATTGAAGGACAAGGGAGTGATAGCCAACCTCTGTGGCGTCCCATATATCTGAGGGCAGCGGGCAGACCTCTCGTCCCATTCCTCCACTGAGTGAAAATACCCAGTGAGGAAGAAGAGGAGCCACTGAAAAACAGTATCCTTGGTCTGCAATCCCCATAAAGTTGGGGTCCAATGGTCCAGTAAGATACCACAGGTGATGATACCAAAGGTCACGAAAATGTCAGAAGGGGCATCTTCACCTAAGTTCCAAAATGGCCATTTAAGAAAGCAATCAATGTTACCTTTTGTCCCATTCCCAGGTTGGAACCCTGACTGAAAAGCTCCAAATAATTTGCTTCTTTTAGGGAGCCACGATGTTGGCCTAACACCTTTACCTTAATCTCTACGCACTGTGAAAATGGGTCACATGCTGACACTTTCCCAAGTGAAGCTTATCCATATTGTGAGGATCTGGCTTGTTCAAGAGTGAAAAGTTATAACTTCACTGAAAAAAAGTGACTTATGTAAACTTTTCGTAGGTTTTTCATACTTACAACCATTGTAGTATCCTATTTAAACCTTGAAACTGGAAGTAAACATCAGAGAAAGGATCTTACTACTAAACCACAATGTCTGCTATAGGTGAAAACACTCTGGGATGTAAAGTTCTGTTCTCTTTCACAGGACAGCAAAACATTTAAGAGAATATAAATCTGGGTCTGTTGTCAAGCTTGAAAGAATAAATCCACTTTAGGGAGGGCGGGTTGGAAAAAGAGGGCCAGAAAAAGAAGCCTTCATTAGAGAACAGTGGGTACCTCTCTTTATTTAAGACTAGATGAAAAGACTATAGCTTATTTACCCACTTGGCTAGAATTGATACTTACAAGGAGATCTCGGTTTCTCCCGTTCTTGAGTTTGAACACAGAACAATGACTGCCAAAGTAAATTGACCTCCCGAATGCCTGTGTTCATGTAGTATAGGATAGGGATAATGGAGAGCTGAGTGCAAAAAGAGAAGGAGGGGCTTCTGCTGGCACAAGGATGGGGGGTGTGTGTGTGGGTGTGCTTTCTCTTTGGAGTCACTCAAGTGTGTCAGGCCGAAAGAGGAAACAGATGAAAAGGGATTCTGCTCCCTATCATGCTTCTGTGGACAGCCTCCCGCAGGAGTGAGACTGCTTGATCTTACGCTTCTGGGGTGAATTCTAACCGTGTGCGAATTCATAGCTGCTTTAAAAGAAATGTTGAAAGTGGTAGGCGAATCTCTTAAATTAAAGCAGTTCTCTTAATTGCTGGAAAGTCTAGGATGTGCGCCTGTGTTTGGACAACAGCCTCCAAGTACATTTCTGCCAAGGATTTCTAGTAGAAAGCAAGAAATTTGCAATGCAAAAATAAGATCCTTGCTGCCAATTTAATTGTGCAGGTAGCTTTTAGGACAGGGAGGAGACAGATTATCACAGGTGAGTGTAATGCACTCGAAGAGTACGGTTTGCTGAACACTGGTATGCTGTTGAAATAATGGAAAGTTCATTCTGTACACTTTTGGACATGTCTAAGTTAATAAGTCAAACCTTCATTTGTGTGTGTGTTTCTGTGTATGTGTATCTGCTCATTTCCCGTTCCACACATGTTTTACAACTGTTCTTCTCTTTAGCCTTGATTTCCGGTTAATGGCTGTTCAGTAGTGGTAGAAAAAAATTGGTATTGATAATAATTTTCAATATTAAAGCAACAATACACTGTAAAAGTGTGGTGCTCAGAACTGAACATCATGTTCACAATAGGGTCTAACTAACACTAAATGATGTACAATAAATTATGCACCCTAAAATTACATTAGCTTCCTTTGCAGCATATTACATTGTCATTCTAAGTCAGCTGCAATTCCAACCACTTTTTCACATTAATTTTTTTTAACTGATAAAGATGATTTTGAGTTGCATTTGTCGCTTACGGTATTAGTTCTCCCGGTTTGTGTCTTCTGCAAATTTCTACATTCTTTTAATCCACTTGTCATCCAACTCATTAATAAAAATGTTTAAAAGCATAGGGCTAAACACTTGCTATCTCCCTGAGGATAAAGAATTTTTGATACAAAGTCTTTAACCTGATTTTTCAATTCAGCAATATGTCCACATAAATGCCATGCCATGCAACCCATGGGAAAGTAGTTTGACATTTTAGCATGACTTGCTGAAATGACAAAACATACATATATCTGTAGCAGCTTCATAAGATGCTGCCAGAAGCTACCTAATTAAAAAAAATGAGTGGTTAGTCTAATAAGACTTGTTCCTGGTAAATCCATGTGGATTTGTGCTTATCACCTCATTGTTCTCAAGCTTCTCAAGGAATCAGTCACTCTGTGACTTGCTCAAAAAATTTTTTCCGGGTATTAATACCAGATTGACCAAATTCATGGATTCTCCTTTTTTTTTCTTTTCTGAAAGCAGGATTTTCGGATACATAAAAGAAATGCACATCAGGTTCAGTTAGACAGTCATGAAGTTGCTTCGTAGAGTGTGATTCAAGTGACTCAGGAAGTGTTCATTGGTTCAAAGTAAGAAGATATTCCCTGAGGGTGTAATTCTTAAAATCCTTCTCAAGCTTCAGTTGTGCTCTTTTAAGATGCTCTTTCCAATTACTTTCTCTGAACTGAAATCTTGTTGAAGAATACAAAGCCAATTGCAGGTAGTTCTCCTCTTACAACAGTTCGTTTAGCAACAATTCAACGTTACAATGGCAGTGAAAAAAAGTAACTTACGACCATTTTTTCACACTTATGACCCTTGTATTACCTTCAGATGCTTGATAGCTGACACATCTTTATGATGACTGCAGTGTCCCAGGGTCATGTAATCCTATTTTCTGACCGTCTGACAAGCAAAGTCAATGGGGAAACCTGATTCGCTTAACAACCGGATTACTAATTTAATAACTGCAGTGATTCACTTAACAAGTTGGAGAGAAAAGTCTTAAAATGGAGCAAAACTCACTTAACAAATTTCTCACTTAACAACGTAAATGTTGGGCTCAATTGGGGTCATACATTGAGGACTATCTGTAAGAATTAAGTAATTGTTGTGAGTGCAGTCTGTTAATCAGACTGAACGTTCAGACTGATAATCTAGTAGAGAAGTTCTCCCACCCTTCGTCATGTAGAGTGAGATTACCTTAGCACTTCCCTCAGCTGGATATAAAACAAGGTCTTGTTTTTTGAGTAACTTGAGGTAGACAATCTGTAGAAAGACTAAGCAAAGCCTCTGATTAACATGCTGAAATCTCCAAGAGATATCCAGGTAATTGAAATAGAGGATCGTTTGTTTCAGTAAAACTTTTATTTCTGCAGAAATAGGTGAATTTGGGCTGTTTCAATACTTCTCATGTTCAAGCTTTCTGCATTTTGGCCAAATGCTTTTTTGCTACTTCTTCTGCAACTTCTTTTATTCTGGCACTCCAAAATCGAGATAACTCAGATTGCAGTCCCAGAAACCAACATTCTCCCATTGATATTTTGAAAGCCAGTTGTTCATCTGCAGTACTCTTTCCCTTTCCCAGTCCTCTTCCATGGAGTACCCATCTGATCTTCCATTAATTCTAGTTTTATTTCAAATTCTTACAAATCCATGATGATGTGGTTGTAGTTGCTCCCTGCATATGAATTACCAGCAAAGAGGAATGGACTTCATACATCTTAGAAATTCTGTCACATGCCTGATCCATGACATGGTAGACAGCTTATTTTATATACAGCCAGAATATGTTTGTTTCTGTTTCCAAGCATGGTTAGTATCCAACTACTTTTTCTTTGTCTTCTTGCAGGGTACAACTACATCCTTTCTGCCTTTCAAGGTTATGCTATTATAGTGTTTGTTACACAAGATCTTTTTCTTCCTTTGAAGGTTCAAAGCTAGTTGCTTCTGTAAGAGCTTCAAAGCTGTTTTTGAATTGAAGAATATCTTCTGTCTCTCTTGCTTCTTGTTGTCATTCTTATCTGCTGTATTTTGTTCCTTTGTTTACATTTCTTTCTTACGGACAGTTACTTCTTTTGTTGGTTGCTGTTGTATCATCTCCTTTGTTCCCAAAAAAATCTTTATTCTTTCTTACAAATGGTAATAGGGTCACGGCCGCTCCATTTCTTACCTTGAACATTAGACTTCTTTTTAAAAATCACATCAGCATAATAACACCTGAATATTAATTAGGCAAATAGTATTTTAGGAAGCTAAAAGGTTGCTTGCAGATAGGCATGGAGCTTCTCAGGAGCTTGATAATCTTCCATTCTGCATTAATGCTTTAATAACTTTGTTTTTTAAATTGTTTTTATTATTATGTTTTTAAGAGGAGATTGCTTATATTGGCGATTTATAAGTATTCTCCTTTTAGATTTCACTTTCTGCTAAGGATACTGATAAAATTGAGCAAGTCCAGAGACAGCCAACAAAAAAGGAGACAAAACGTATCAGGAAAGATTGGAGGACCTAAATATGCACAGTCTGGAGGACAAAAGGGAAAGGGAAGACATGACTGAAACATATATTAAGAGTGCGAATAGGATTCTAGAAGGCAATATTTTCAGTATGAAACAAAGATCAAGAACACAGGGGCATAAACTCAAACTGACAAGAGGTAAATTCAAAAGTAATGTTAGAAAGTATTACATCACAGAAAGTGTGGTGGAAGCCTGGAACCAACTTCCAGTGGAGGTAGGGAATCAGTCCTCAGTACCTGAGTTTAAACATGCTTGGGATAAACACATGTGTATCATCTGACAAAAATTTAAAAAATAAAAATAATAATTAAAAAATAATAAATAAGAAAACAAAACAAAAAACCCCAAAATGCAGACTCAATGGACAGTAGGTCGTTTTCTGCTGTCGGTTTTCTATATTTCTATGTTTCATTATAACTAAAGTTAAATCCAGCATAATTGGATCAATTCCTACATCTCTAGCAGCTTTTCCTAACCTCAGTCTCCAGCTAGGGGATGGTTGGTTTATAACAGAGACTTCCTGGGATCAATTAAAGCAGGTGTTCATGTAAACTTTGCATTGTGGTCTAACCTGTACTTTAAAATGTTGTTTATGTGATTTGATTAACGTTACTTGGGGCTTTTCTCTTTTATTACCTAAAGGTCATTTCATGGGCAACAATACAGTCGTAGATATTTTGAGGAGAGAAGGATATGAAGTAGACCATACATCTGCTGGTCAAGCAATCAGGTAACAACTGTTTTAACAATCATCTTCAGGAAGCAAAACATAATAGAAATGCATTTTGGAGTTGAAGCTGCTGCCATTTTATTCAGTATAAAATCGTGTGAACCTGAACACTTGCAGAATGAAAAGCCTGCCAGTTTTCCATGCTCTCCCCTGCTTCTCACTCATGCCTCAAGTTCTTTGATGTCAATAGTTCTACCACGTAGAAGCTTAATATTTGTAAGTTTAGTGAAAATATAATCACGTCTCCATAGCCATCATGCACTGTAGTCTATACTGTAGTTTCATAAAATAGTGTTTCCAATTTACTCTAAAACTGATTGTAGGCGATGATTTTCTTCCAGATGACACAAGTATTACTCTTCTCTAAAGGGATATCTTATCTTCTTTCTATCCATGGTAAAGAGTACTGGATGTCACTTTTGTGAGTTGCTCTCTGCTCCAGCAACTTATATCCCTCTCTAAACTTCACTTCCTCACTTGACGGATGAAGTGCCAAGTTATGACTTCCATATGTGAATAAATTTCCACAAATATAGCAGACTTGTCAGGTCCTATACATCTTTTAGCATTCATGCACATAGCAACACCAGAAAGTTTCATATCAACCAAAACATGATCTTTTCAGAGGATGAAAGCTGACTTACGGATTCCAGAACAATTCCTCCAATGTCGAGTGCCAGTCATTTCGGTAGCTCTTTAAAAGAACAGGAACTGGGAAATAACAGATATGAAAATCCATTCAATTCTGTCCTAATGCAAAGTGAAAGATTAATTATTATTTTATATCTTGTATTAATACAATTAAAATATACCTCAATAAATAGATTTTTGTATCACAAGTAATTATCAAAATGGCTTGGGGGTGGGGGAAAGGTTTCAAAGAAATACAAATAATGTCAATGGATACAAGTCATTCTAATTGCAACAGCAAAAGAATAGAACTGTGTCATTCTCTATTATTACACCAGGGCATGATAACAATCGTTTAAAATAAACACAAGAATCCTTTAAAGTTGGCTTAAATTTACATTTTTGTTTTACTGATTATAAGATACTTGGTGTGCTAGGGATTTCCTCAACTATCCAAAACGTGCTGAGTTCAAAGAATGTTAGACTGCAATATGACTTTTTCTCTCCAAAACCAGTGTGAATTTTATTCTATATTCATGGAAGGATGGAGGAAAGCAGGAGAAAGACTGCTAGGTTATAATAATGAACTAACAAGTAAAAGTATGTTGTGATCAGCATATAATGAAGGTGGTTAAATATTTGCCCATGTTTCGCCAGAATGGAAGGAAATGTTTCATTCTTTGACTGCTTTTCCCTTCAATAGTAAATCATGTGGAAGTGGCATTTATCCTTTTGCTTAAACATTCTTTATGGATGAGTCATTGAATGTTGACTCATCAGAGAGAATGAGAAGTATCTCTGTACAAACCCTTAGTGAATTCTAAATGCTGCTTTCTCTCTCTAGTTGCTTTGGGGAATAGCAACATTGAGACTCATCCTGTTCTCATCTGGGCTCTCCCGAGAAACTTTTGCATTTCATCTCCTATTTGCCTGACTTTAAACAGTTTACCTGGAGTTTATTTTACATTCCCATTCTCTAGTTAAGGTTCACTGAGTGCATTTCATTGAGCATTAAAGGCATGAAGGATGTTTGTTTTAGTATCCGCCTTTCTTGCGAATTCAGCTCACTGGGGGAAGAAAAAGGGAATCACATAATATCCACTGCTTTGCAAATGCTACATTTTTCTACACATTGTTTTTAGCATGCAATGGATAGTGTGTGCATATGCTATTTTGTGCATTTGGAGAGTCTGAAGGTAATCTCTTCAACCACATGATATAGATTATTATCTTTTTCATTATCTTTAATATCAAAGAGGAAATTTTCCTTTACTCATTCTTTTAGTGTGGGCAATACAATCCCAGCAGTGGCTTCATGTTGGGGTGCTATTTCTGTTACATTTGCAGCGATTTGCAATGTCTTGTGGTCACATGATCATGGGTTACAATGGCTTTGCCAAAAATTGGCAATTGCTTCTAGGTTTCAGCAAAACCATTCTATAGCAAACGACCAGTTTGCTTAACAACCATATTTGCACTTACAACCTCTGTGTTTGCTTAATGACTGCTGCAAAAAATATAAAATCAGATCAGTCATGTACCCATCCCATTTTATTACAACTTGTGGCCATAATGATTAACTACTGGTTAACTACCTGTACTACTAAAACTCTTGTGTCTATAATCTTTAACTGGTGAAATTATGCTTCATATGACAAAACTTTTTCAACCAAGACCTCAAATGGGTTAACTTACAGAATGCCAGGACGATCATTACTGAGGTAATGAGATCTGGGGAGGTGTGGCTGCTTCAGTGTTGCCAAGCTGTCAACTTCTCACTGTGGCAATCATGTCATCCTCATTTCCAATGCTTCCTGAGAGCTTCCTGGCCATTTGCACAATCCCTTGTTCCTTCCCCTATCCAGTAGCAGCCACCATGTACCTTGCCTATGGGAAGCGAAGGGGGGAAGGAAAGAATGGAGGAAGGGAAGGAAGGAGGGAAGGGAAGGGAAGGGAAGGGGAAGGAAGGAAGGAAGGAAGGAAGGAAGGAAGGAAGGAAGGAAGGAAGGAAGGAAGGAAGGAAGGAAGGAAAGGAACATTTATATGCTCACTGACAGTTTCCCATAAGGACATTCAATGGGAAAGCCAACAGGAAGTCAAAGATTGCTCCTGCTCCTTTTGAATTTTTGGCAGCTGATGGCCATTCTGCTTCTCTGTTTAGATAAGGAAACATCTCTGAAATGATAACCCAAGAGGACACAGGTTTTTTAGTATCTTATTATAGCTTGCTTTAAAAAGAAGGTGAATGGGCACTTTTCCTGTGTTGAACATTTTTGGCACTTTCAATGGGGTGAGGTGTTTGCAGCACAAAGACTTGAAATGTTTGTAGCAATTTACTTGGAAGACAATCAGCCCCTATTCTCAACCTTACTTTATTTTGCTTTCTATAGTGGGAAAAATCAACAGAAGTTCTTGTCCGCCCTCTCTTCAACATCCCCAGAATATGACTCTTACATTATCTCCCAAGAGATCCAACAACAACAGGAGGAAGAAGAGAATGAAGAGCTGTTGCCCGACACATTGTTGCCTGAAAGCATGGACCTGCTGGAGAAAGCAGAGAGGAAATACAACAAGAAGAAGAAACAGCAGAGGAAACAGCGCTTCCGTCAGTTCAATGACCTTTGGGTACGCATCGAGGAAAGGTAATGAGTGAGTGGAAGAGGCAATGTGTTTCCGAGAAATAGTAAAAAGGGCGCCCCTTAAGAGAAACATCATTTGTTTGTTTATTGTTTTTTTCCACCTACCGTAAAAGAAAGATTCTCTGCAGTTTACAGTACAAGCACAAAAAAAACCAACACAATAGAATACCCACGGTATAGTCAAAACAGCTAAAACTCAAAGCAGATGAACTCCAGATGAATTCACATAACAGCCAATAAAACTAAATAAAAATAAAAATAAATAAAAATAAAAATAAATCAATTCAAACTCTCCAGGCTCTCTGAAATAGTTCAGTTTTTAGTAATTCACAGAGAGCCAGTAATGTGGCAGTCTGATCAAATTAGCAAAATTTGATCCAATCAATGGACCAATTTGATCCAACAATGGACCAATTCTAGCTTCTTATTGATATTCAAAAGCAGCCCAATGTAGAACATATTGCAGCAGTCCAGACAAGCCATGTTGAAGCCCTGACTCATTGTTCCAAGGTAGTCTCCCTTCAGGTTGGGCTGCTATTGATGCACCAGTTGTCCATCCAGCAATAGCTATGAATCTAGGAGGATTTGCATTCTTCGAGGTAGTATCATCTCTCTTAGAGACAGTATTGGAATTCACAAGAGTATTCATGAAAGACAGTAACATACAAAAAAGAGTAACACAAGAAACTTATAAGCATAGGCAAAAGGTCCAAGCGCTCTGTATCACATATTAGTTCATCATATATATCTGGGAAGTTCACAACCAAGAGAGCTGTTGCTTTCCAACAAATCATATTTGATTTGGGCACTCCCTTTCATTCAAGGGAATATTTACATAATAAATAGCCACAAACATCAAGAGCCGTATCAATGAATTTGTTTAGGCCAAGGGTCGTCAAACTTGGCAAGTTTAAGACTTGTGGACTTCAACTCCCAGAATTCCTGAGCTAACATGACTGGAGGAGGAATTCTGGGAGTTGAAGACCACAATCTTACAGCTGTCATGTTTGAAGACCTCTGGTTTAGGTCCTTTTAAAACCATCTAAATTAATCAACTTCACTATAATTAATGCAGTAAATTCTACCATTTAAGTATTGCAAAGAAATAATAGTGTAGCTGTGATTCTTTTAGCTGTTTGGGTTCAGCAGCTGAACTATTAACATTACAAGATAAAGTGGGGGGGGGGGATTTTGTTTGTATTTTCCACACCATCCATAACCTGGTCATATTTGGAGCATGGAGAAGTCTTAGTCCTCCAAAACTTTTTCCTTCATTATTTAAATCTGCCTATCAGAAAGTCCTTATTCAAATATTCCTGTTGTGACTGGATAACAGGTTTATGTGTCACTAGCCAAAGAAAAAACACTTTTATCCCATTTTGTGTAGTTTATCCAAGTTTGGGAAGCACTGTCTTATCTTATCTAAAAGCCAAAATAGTTCTGTTTTAAGTTCTCAACCTTAATTTTTTTTTTTAAAAAAAGATCAAAGCTATGGTTACAAAGAACAAGCCTTGCTACAAAAAAAAAAAAAAAAATCAAGGAAAATTATCATTTCAAAAGTGAAAAAATTCTAGAGGTTCCAATTGTCATTTACTGTAATACATTTATCATTAACAAATGTTAAAAATAATAATTGTAATTGCCATTGCCATTACATTCTGGTATTTTCTTGTTTCATTGTTAATAACTAAAAGATGGATGAATATAGCTGAAAGTATAAGTAGAGAATGATGACAATTCTCTATAAATTAATCTGTAAATTAACTGTAAATTAATCATTCCACATTATTTGGTTTGAGCGGGAGCTTTTATAGTACTGAGCACTGAAAAAAAAGCTTTTCTGTTAATTTCTGGAAGTTAATCAGTCTTGGTTCCTCTTTGGAGAGATCTGCTATCAGTGTTACCTGTTTATTTATTAAATTTATCTACTACCCATCTCACTACTAAAGCTACTTGTTCTTTGCATAAACTGACAACTGGCTATTTTCCATATGTCAGTGAACATCTTTTTTTTAAAACTTCAGGGAAGTGTGGGTTTAAAAGATACATTAACTATCTTCAAATTTTCCAAAGTTTCTTTTCGTTTAATGCAGGGATCCCCAATATGGGGCTGTGGCCCACACTACTAGGCCATGACCTATTTGGAATTGGGCCATGTGAGTGGCTGGCTAGAGCATGTGAGCAGCTCAACTTGTGTAAGTGGCGGACCAGAAGACACTTGCACGCATGTGCGCTGGCTTGCTGTTTGCACAACTTGAACTGTGTACGCGTGTACATGCCCACCCTCATGCAGCTCAGTTCCCCTCTCCCCCCCACCAGCTGGACCAAGCCACAAAGGTTGGGGGGCACTGGTTTAATGCACTTTGCCACACAGAAGTAGAGTAGAATATTGTAGCTGGTATAGACTGATTGGTTTAATTTGAAATTAATATGTTTTTCTGTAACTGATTTCAATTTTTCACCTGGAATTTTAATTTACTTTATGCTTAACAGAGCACTAATAAATCATGTGATCGGACAGGGATACAAAATAATGTCAGATTTTCACTTCTCACTCACACATGTCAAATATCAGTGGTCCATTACTTGCATCTTTTGCATGGTTCATCTTTTGGAAATTTAGTTCCAGTTTCTGGGGCCTCTTCTGAAGGACATCATCTCCCCATATATGGCATAGTAATTGGTTAAAGGAAAGTGAGGGATAAGAAAAGAATCTGTTTTTAAGGAAGCTGGGAGGGAATGCTTTCAATTTTATAATGACAATTTTATTATGTGCTGATAGCCAAGGTTAATATATTTCTGCCCAAGAAAATCTCTATCCTCCAGCCAGGGAGGTCAGAATAGTGAATCAATTACAGAACAACCCAAGGTTTAATGGTTCCGTGGGAAAAATCAGCAGTTTTAATGCCATTTGATGTTTCTGATCCTGAAAGTTAATTTAAATCAATGCAATGATATGGGAAATATCTGACTATTATTCACCTTGGGAAGATTGTAGAAAACCTCAGAAGATTATTATTTGAATTGCTTTGGGGAAAAATTGATATTATAGAGAAAAATAAAGCAAGTCAATGGATTTGTATACTTCGGCAGGATATCTGTTAATGTTTACCAAGGATAGAAAAATACATGGAGAGATTTTCAGATGTGCAAAGGTAATAAGGATATGAAGCTTCAAGGAGTAAACATCCAAAGAAGCAAAAATGTCTGTGAAATAAATGTCTGATGTGTTATAGAAAGTCAGAGTTGGGAATGTCAACAGAAACATAATACAAATTCCCACCTGAATGGGAAAGGATTCCTTAATACCAAGAAAACCCTGTTTGACGTCACTGTCAGCTATAATATAACTAATGTTAGGAAACTGGATCATTTTTATTACGTATTATGTAAGAAATGCAAGTGGAAGATTTAATGCGTGGCTTCCATACTTGGTCGAAGATCTACATTTCTTGTGAACTGTGCAGTATTAGGCAACTGTAGCTTTTGACAGGGCCTGTCCGTCGTCTTTCCTCCCCCCTTTTGATCAATTGCATTTAATTGTTTTTTTCCCTTTTTTTGTCTTATAGCACCACCGAACCACCTCTGCGGATTCATATAATTAATAGCTACATTTCTGTGGAACCCCAGCCACGAGGACACAAGCAATCCCGCCATATCCAGGCAGAAATGAGCTCTTCTAGCAGACCCTTTCCAGTCTTCTTCATATTGACTTTTGTGTTGCTTATAATAATCTGTTGAAGGTAGAATGACTCTCCCATATTGAGCTATGTGCCTTTAAAAAGGGGTGGGGGTGGGGGGAGGTTTGGGGGGTTAGAGAAAAAAGGAAAGCATCTTTTTTTGTGAACAGGAAATCATCTGTGTGGATTTTATTCTTTTAGAAGTCATCCTTTTCCTGAATCTGGACCATTAACTTGATTAACTGCTTTGACCATACCCATTGCAGGAAAAGATATTTTTTTAATGAAAGCCATTATTTATTCTTCCCTTGCAGAAGAATTATTTCATGTTATCCCAGAATTATTGGGAAATATATATGTGACATAGCTGTTATTTAGCTGTATGGATTTGACTTGAAGACCATTTATTTGCGGGTTGGGTTGTTTCCATGTTGTTTCTAGTTTTATGGTGAAGAAAATGTTCAGCACTTTAAAGCAATAGGAAGAGATTAAAAAGAGTGCCGGATTTACATGTTTCCTTCTTTCCACCTGTTCCTGATAGGTCTTGTTCTCTGGCTGTAACAGCAGTTTCTTCCACTGACATTTTATCCATCCGTTCTTTTTTAAAAAATTCTCTTAAGTGCAAATGGGTTTGTTTGACAGTTCAAAAATTAGTTCATTTTTTAAAAACAATTACTATAAGCTATTATTTGTACTCTATTTGACTCCTATTTGAAATAAAGAAATGCTCCCTACTCCCTGTCTCTTCCGAAAGATTATTAAGTTTGCCAAAAGATGATGGTGACATGGTGGCTCAGTGCCTAAGCCAAGTAATCTTGTCGATCAGAAAGGTCGGCAATTCGGTGGTTCGAATCCCTAGCATCGTGTAATGGAGTTGAGCTCCTATTACTTGTCCCAGCTTCTGCCAACATAGCAGTTCAAAAGCATGTAAAAATGCAAATAGAAAAATAGGGACCACTTTGGTGGGAAGGTAACAGCATTCCATGTGCCTTTGACATTTAGTCATGCCAGCCATGACCATAGAGACATCTTTGGACAGCGCTGGCTCTTCGGCTTTGTAACAGAGATGAGCATCGCCCCCTAGAGCCGGAAACGATTAGCACGTATGTGTGAGGGGAACCTTTACCTTTAATATATGACAGCACACCTTGAGCTGGCAGGGTAATATTAATTCTTCATTTTCTAGGATACATCATAAAGCTTCTTCCAGAGGATGTGTAATTTTGGGAAACATGTCAGTTGCCTACCTAACAATGAGCAAGGACATTCAAATTAAATGATGAGAGAGAAGCTGTGCATTCACCCACATGCAGAGACTGTTAAGGACCATTGTGAGCTCAGAACAAACTGTTTCTTCAATGATTTGAAAAAAGTACTTATATGTTGGCATGTAGTTCAAAAATATATTTTTCAAAGTGCGTGCATGCCCTGTTGTTTAAAAAGCTCATATTCTTTTTTGGAGGGAATGGGTAAATTCAATTGCCAATGAAACAAAGAAGTTACCACCTGCAAAGTAATTGAGAAGCATTTTCAGTAGGTAGCAAATAACAGATAAGATTAATTGTGCTTGAGTCCTGGGGGGGTGAAAGAGGGTGGACTTCATACATATGCACCAATGAAACAAGAACCAGCAATATCCAGCCAAGAAGAAAACCTGGCATTGTAATATAAAGTTCATCAGCTCATATGAAATAATTGTGAAAAAGCTAAGTTATAGACACTACGAAGAAATTGATTCAAAAAGAACCACCATAATATCAACTTTATGTGAATATACAGTATTTGCAAGATTGCAATTTTATTCTTCCCATCTCAGGTAAAAATAGATAACTAGAGAAATTGAAGTCACAGCACTTTGATATTTTCAAAATGTGATTTAAAAAAAAAAAATAGAACAAAATTGACCAAAATAAATGAGTTCAGAAGAGAAGAGATTTATATAATTATACGGAGAACCAAGAGCTTTTTTTTTTTTTTTTAAGTGAAGTTCATCTACTGGAAATTAGTATGGCACATTTGCAAAGGAATAGTCTGTTATAAAATCAGTTGTGATTTGATATTGGCTTTGATGACTTTAAACGATGATTTGGCAAATTTATGGAAAATGGCAATATGGAATTACAAATCGTTACAGACTTATAAACGCTTTGGTTCAATTCTAACACAGGATCATCAAACCCTTCTCTGTCGCTAGATCATATGGATGTTTGATTCTTATGATCATATTTTTATGCTGCTCAATTCTCTCAAAGAGTCCACACATAGGGTTTTTTTTCCTCGAAGTCATTCTGAAAATGTATGAAGTACAATAAACTAGTAATAATTTCCTGTTCTTGTAAAGATATCCACTACCCCTGTGGCATATAATGTCATCATGTGGCCTGCAAAGGCTTGAAAAAAATGTTAAGATTTAAATATTGAATTAAGTCTTGGGAGTCCATGGTGAAGAAAAGATTGAGAACCTCTGCATTAGTAAATATTTTAGATGATGAAATTTGATCAATTTTTTCATGCAAAAAGAAATAACACTCAGAACCTAACTCAAATCTGTCAATACTGTTTACATCCCTTTACAATACTTGCTTCCTCATCTCTTCTGATTACAATAGATTTTGACCAGAATAGAAAAACTGAATGAATGGTTCAACTGAATGATGACCTAGGAGCTTTAATTCAGATTATGGGGGTTAGGGTTGACATATGATTAATGGAGATTCATCATTAGTGTACAGTATGAATTTGACTCAAGACATCAAAAGTGTCATACTATGCAAAACACTTATAGATGAATAAACTATGCCTTTTGTCACACCTCGGCCTTTTCGTTCTGCTCTGTCTGTACCGTTTAAGCTAGAACACTGTAGCAGAGAACAGTTGTCCCAAAATTAGTGTTAATTTGTAATTGAGACTGTTAATTAGTCTTTGTTAACTGGTAGTTTTCTACGGGGTCTAATTGCAATTATCATGGGCGTGAAAATGAACTCATGCATGGAATGTCATGGGTTCTTTTGGTCTGCTATTTATAATATCACAAAACCAACCATTATTGTTTTCAATATGTTTAGAGACCAAATCAAAACAAAATCGGTAACCCAATTCTAACTTATTTGTGCAAAAATGTTTGAACAGTATAAGCAAGACTGAACAAAGGCAATGTATAACTCTCCAGATTGGAATGGGATCTTCAGGCTCCTTATCCTTCTCCACTCCTCCTTCTCTTCCAGTTTCCCGCCTCCCCTCATTTACCTCCAGCTTTCCTCTTCAAACCTTGTCAACCTAACCAAGGAGCTGGAACCTAAATTTGACAAATGATACAAGATCAGGGCTTGTGGGCACCCTTTGTAAAGACTTCTTTGCTATAGAGAATCAGGATGTTGTCATGGAGCAGGATTTCACTTACAGTACAACTTTGAAAAGAAAAGGCTGATCACTAAAGCAGGATGGATTCTACGCTGGCTTGTATCACTTGAATTGGGACTAGAGAAGACTAGAAAGATGAATCGGGAGTAGCATCATTCTGAATGACAAGAAATGGCACGCTGACATTGCAAAAATTCAAAAATAGACTACATAGTTTGTATGAGTAAGTTTGGAACAATAGAAGACATCAATCTTCCAAGTTAAGTAATAGATAGCTAAGTGTGAAGTTTATTCTAATGATCATGGTACAGAGAGAAAAGCTCATGTATGTTTAATGTTATGCCTGTTGCTTTTTTTTAATGAGACTATGAGTCACATTTTTCAGGAGTGCTGCACATATATTTTACTCAGCCTCTTCCAATAGTGACAACACCAAGACAATTAAATAGCAAGACTGTGTATTAGGAAAATCTTGAGAGAATAAGGAAAATTGTCATTAAAAACTATGCATCAACTGAATAATTATGTCAGTATTTTAATCAGTTTTTTAAAAATAAACTGATTATGCATCAAGTTGTTTTCAACTCCTAGCAACCATAGATAGATTTTCTCCATGACAATATACCCCTAACTTATTATTTCAGGTCTTCCAATAATGTACTCATTGCTACTGTAACTGTTCATCCACCTTATAAAATTAGACATTCTAAGTCAGAGACGCCAACAATAATTAAGTTTTAAATCATACCTAGATCAGTATTTCTCAGCTATGGCAACTTTAACATGTGTGGATTTCAATTCCCAGAATTCTCTATTCCATACATCTTAAGGTTACCAAGGGTGGAAAATGTATGGCTTGGCTGCTGCCCTGACGATTAAATTATATATTACTGTATATAAAAATTGCCAAGAAATTCCATGTAGTCAAACACAACAAGGGGTTTGGTAAAAGGAGAACTAAAACCAACATTCAGGAGACAATAGAAAGCAAACCATTGGAAGTACCTCTAGGAGCTCCATTAGAATGTATTCATAGGGTAAAACACCAAGTTCAAGAACTCACCAGCATAGTTAAAAAGTAATGACAAGAATGGAAAAAGATCTGGAGAAAAAATTTGGAACTTTGTTATTACGGTATATATGATGACAGAAGCAAGACTATTGTATGCACAAGAATGGAAGGATACTTGGATTCCTACCATGGGTGAATGATTGCAGAAGCTGATGGAGTTTACTGAAATGGCAAAATTGACCATTTTGATTAAAGAAAAGAATATAAATATTTTTGTTTTCACATGGAGACCACTTCTGAACTTCCAGCTTGAAGTGGAAAAGAATGAAACCTTCATTTTGGGTTTTACCGATTAGACTGATAGATCCTTATAGAAATGGCTAGTTTATATTATTATGAAAAAATAGTTGTAATTTGATGTCACTGCCCTATGTTACTGCAACAGTTAGAAGTCAATGCTTCTTTTTCCTTTTCCTAATCCTTCCTCACTTTTCTTTCCCCAATTCCTCCCTATTATTTTCCTATTGTATTTTGTAATCTTATTTTATCTTATAACTCAATAAAAATGTTAACCAGGAAAAAAAGTAATGACAAGAAAACAATGAAGGAATGTTGGGCTTTAAAAGAAAATAGACATCCTGTTCAAGAGGGATACTTTTGGAAAAAAAAATGTAAGCCTACAATACAGCTATACATACCTATCACACTATTCTCTTTAGGAAAGCAATGTTACTGAAAGAAAGAAACAATAAAAAATAAGCCAAAGATATTAAGGCATGAAATAAAAAAAAATTCTGTTCTTATCACCAAGCCTATCCACTTTTCTAGCTTTACAAACTATCCTTGTTTCGATCATGTCCTCACACTGCTTCGTTTATTTATTTTTATCCTGCTTTTATTAAAAAAAATAATTTAAATACTCCTCCCTCCTATTTTCCCCATAACAATTCTGGTGGGTTGGGCTGGGAGAAAGCGCCTAACTAGCCCAAGGTTACTCAGCAGGCTTTCATGCATAAGGTCTCATAGCCTCTAGCTTGGACACTGCTTTCTGTTCTTTAAACTTTCGTCTCTTTTTGAGGATTTAATCTCTCTTATCAACCACAACTTTCTTTTTCCCTTCCCTTCCAGTCATTCTTCATCACATTTGTTTTGTGATTCAACTTATTTTTTTTATAGGGCACACCCCCTTGGCATATATCTTTCACACTAGTCATTACATTTTGTCTTCAGTGAAGATTTATTGCTGGCCTTTTCTTGTTTTATACATTTCTTAAATAACAAATTTTGCATTCAGTTTTTCTTTCTGCACATTCATAAATCACCTAATAGCATTCTGTTTAGTTTCATGTTCATATACTGAGCTCTCATTTCCATGTAACAGACAAAATGCATGTTGTTACTCTTAAGTCACTTTGCTTCTTTTATTATTATCTATTATTAAATTTATTATGGTCACTCATCCCAGAAGACTCTGGCTTTTGTCAAACATTTATTCTTTGGGAGTTTTTTTATCACTTCAATATAATGAAAGAAATTTTTAAAATTTCAAAAAAAGAAAAGAAAATATTAAATCTGACCACATGGGAGATATATTAATAATTTTTTTTTAATAAAGCAAACTAAGATTCAGGTGACAAGCAGCAAACACATTTCATCAGTTTACTTATCTGAGGTAGCTCTGTGCACTTAACTCCTCTGGATTTGTTACAAGCCATCCTTGCCAAAAATCCCTTTCTTCAATATTCTTCCACACCTTTCCATCATCTTCCTGACCATTTGAAGGGTCACATTTACAAGACTTCGGGAAGCTGCGCTCTAGCCTTGAGCTGGCACTAGATGTCGCCCAAGGGATGTGAAAGACTAAACAAAAAAGTTTCTTCACTAAACTGGAAAACCCTAAGCAAGACACCATAAATTAGGCACTTAACCTTAGAGCAAAACATGAATAGAATACGCGACGCTTCGCAGAGCTAGTGGAAAAACTGATTAGAGATCTGTATATCCACCTACTTGGCTGCCTTTGCAATAGATGGGGACGATCATACTGTGCAGTATTTGGAGATGTATTCCATCAACGCAATGAAATCTCATTTTAATGTGTGCCGATTAGTGTACATTTAAAGTGACAATAAGGTTATTATTCTATTGTATTCTAGTGTATTCTAATTCTATTCTTATTGTATTCTATTGTGTTACATTGCATTGCATTGCTTTCTATTCTATTCTATTCTCTATTCTATTCTATTCTATTATCAGTCAGTCTGTACCTACAGAGCAGCGGTTCAAGATCCAGCAAAAAAATGCCTAAGATCTGACGATGCTTCGGATCGCAGGGCACGTCAAGGCTTAAGCATTAATCTCTTTGATACGGCATCG